>CAWUFW010012161.1:0-560443 GCA_963921515.1 Calotriton arnoldi | reverse complement strand
GATACCCGGCGTAAATAAATCCGCCAGGCATGGAAGCGGCAAAAATCCGCCCGCACACACCGCCTGAACACCGACCACGCCATTACGATTACACAAACCGAAAACCGCCATCGGCGGAAAAACCACACAAAATACCGCCCGCCAACGTCCGAGTCGGAGTCAAACCGCCCGCCACGGACGGAAACACGCACGACAACACAAAACCGCCCGCCCTCACGGCCGACACACCGCACGTGAAATTACGATCGCACCGACATGAGCGCGGAAAAACCACAAATATACCGCTTGCCAGCGCAAACAACGCCGATGAGAATCGACACGGCAGAAGCCATGGCGCCAACGTACCTGCACAGAAACCATCCGCACACAAAACCAATAGCACACAACATGGCCAACAAGTCCACACAGCAAGGCACGCACAAATACACAAGCACAGTACACATCCCGAAAACACCCCCGGACAAACAAAAAATACAAAGGCCAGAACCCCAGACACAACACACCTGAAAACAACAGACCATGAGGACACACCCACATAGGTGAGTACAAAAGCAGCACTCCCACAGACCACAACCCCTTGCTACATTGCAAACCAGAGAGGAGAGGAGAGGACACAGTGACACAGCAAGGACAGCAGCACACCACAGAAACGCACACATCACAACCACCACCACCACCACCACCACCACCAAACACCACCACCACCACCACCAAACACCGGCACCACAAACCCCTGCACATTACACAACACACACCGCACCAGCACCACAAACACCATGGCACCACAAAGAATGCCCAAGTTCACGCCCATGGAGCTGACGGTCATGGTCGACGAGATCATCAAGGTGTACCCACAAATCTATGGGAACATGGTCCAGCACACACCACTAGCCACCAGAAACAGAATGTGGAACCGGATCGTAGACCAGGTCAATGCAGTCGGGACCCTGCCCAGGAACAGAGTAGAAATTAACAAACGTTGGAATGACGTAAAGAGCCTGGTCAAGAAGAAGGAGGGCAAAAACAGAGAGCTGGCTGCCGTCACTGGCGGAGGGAATCCCGCGCTCTTTAAGACCTTCAAAGCGTGGGAGGAGAAGGTGCGAGTCGTAATACATCCGGAGATCCTCGCCGGATTAGCAGGGAGTGGAGGCCTGGTAAGTACAAACTAATGTATACCAGCACACCGCTATGTACTCACATGCGCAACTACCATGCCACAGCTCCCAGGGACAAACACCCCCATGTCCAGCACACAATACACAACACATCACACACACATGCAACAGACACCACCACACACAGCCCAAACCGAACAACTGTAAGATGCGTGGGGACATGTGTACACTCAGCCAGCCACGTAACCACCAACAGGTCCCCAAATATGCCAGAAGCGCCACAACGAGCACCCACCACACCCATGTGTCCGCCACAGCTGCACTAACCGACAAGTAACAGGTAAGTGGCAGGAACACAAAGTGCAGTGGGTGGGAGGGTGGACAGCCCAAGTACAACACACACCAGGCCCCAGTCCCACAGCACAGCAAGGAGGAGCATCCCCACACCCCACAGCCACGTGTCAGCCACCGCAGTGCACAACGACAGCCGAAAGGCAGACATCACGGTCCACAGCAATCGGGTGTCAGTGGGTGTCCAGCCACCCCCACGACCCACAACACCCCCCCACCCCCACAGACCTGCAACATGGAGCACCCCCCACTTAGAGCCATGTGGCATCCAGTACAGTGCACGCACGAACCACTTGCAGGTGGGAAACTGGACAGGGCTGGATTACTGGAGGCATGAGGACCATAACACGACCAACACATGGGACATGTCACGTAGCAGACGAACACGCAGCACCGCCCACCGTCACGAACAAGTGAACAATGTGCACACGGACATGAACAACAGACTCACACCCCACATGACCCATCACAGACATAGCAACACCCAAGGAGCCACGTCTGCATGCACAAGCCACACTGAATATAGTCCCACACGGCAGCCACTGTGCAACTCATCACACACAACCGAAACACCATTGAAGTCCTGTCCATGTAGCCCCTACTGCCTGTCAACCACACACCCCACAACTACGCCTATGTAAGACAAACAACACTAGACGCAACAGAGCGGAACAACATAAATGCACACGAACACCACTGAACCCATCAAACTCACAGACACACCATGCACATACAACATACCATCCATCCCATCCGTCAGCCCCAGTCTCATGAAAGGCATGTCATCCGCACAGCTGCCACACATACAGCAGTCACGCTAAGATACATGCCCATGACCAACCATGTGCCAGAAGTCAATTAAGCGCACGACACACTGTGAGCAACAACACACAACATGGGCCACACCCCCCCCCGAGCACTGCAGTGATGCACATTCACAGGGCAGCACGCACACCAAGGAGATGGGACAACTGCAATACGTTGGCTGGCACACAACTATCACTCACTCATAACGATGCGTCCAATGCCATGTCCAGTAATCACAACAGACAGCAAATATGCAGGCCATGTCAAGCATGCACACACCTCAAACCATGCACTGTCATGCTGCCACAACACATGTCACGTTCGGCACCCATGGCTCACAGCATGTACCCCAAAAGCATATTCCCTCCCAAATGCGAATCTGGGGCATGGCCCCCATGTTGCCATATGCGTTCCTAAGCGTTCCATTTGAACCCCAAAAGCATATTCCCTCCCAAATGCGAATCTGGGGCATGGCCCCCATGTTGCCATATGCTCCAGTGCCCATTTGAACCCCAAAAGCATATCCTCCCAAATGCGAATCTGGGGCATGGCCCCCATGTTGCCATATGCGTTCCTAAGCGTTCCATTTGAACCCCAAAAGCATATTCCCTCCCAAATGCGAATCTGGGGCATGGCCCCCATGTTGCCATATGCGTTCCTAAGCGTCCCATCTGAACACCAAAAGCAAAGTACAAACCAGACCCAGGATGGGCCAGGAGCCCGCATACACCAGAGTCACAATAAGTAGGGGCACAGCAACACACCCATCGGCATGGCCAATCCGTCCCATGCCACATGTGCACAGCACACAGTCCCATTGCCAAGCACACACAACTACAGATGCTACAGCCACACACACGCCTCCGGGAAACCCATGTACGAGATTGCACGAACTGTCAATGTCAGGCGACAAATACATACTTCAGCCAGGTGCAACACAATAACAAATCTCATTCTCTCCACAGGTGACGAACTACTGGATGCTGGGGATGGAGCCAGCAGCCAGCACAGCCAGCCTACAAGCCCCCAACGAGGACACACGGATGTGGAGGATCTGTCCTCCTCTTCGGACACGGACCACCAAGCAGGCCCATCTGGTGTGGCAGGGCCCAGCCGCTCCCCAGGACCCCTCCTACCCACCAACCCATCATCCAGGGCTGCTGAACATTCCCAGCCCCCTGCTGCCACTGTCGTTGCGGCCACACCCACGGTCATTGTGGCCACTACCAGTGCCGCAACCGCCACCATCGCCGCACCGACCACCACCGCCGCCACCACCGCCACGTCTTCGCTGGCACCAGCCCCAGCGCAGGTGGTGGCCCGGCCGACTGGATCCACCCTGGGAGCCACAGCGAGGACCGTGGTGAGCAATGTGGCTAGTGGGCAGGCCGGTGGCAGCAGGACTGGTAGGAGGAGCAGGGTCAGGGAAACGCCAGCCTCCCCTGGGAGCCATGCCCTGCCTCAAATGGCCAGAGTCCTTGGGGCCTATGAAGAGGCCCAAGGACAATGGGTCCGGTCTGCTTCAGACACGCGTGAGGTGCTGGGGGTGCTGAGGTCCATGGACGCCCGTATGGGCCAAATCGTGGACCTCATGGGACAGCTGGTGGTGGCGGTGAGGTCACAGCCAGGGACAGCAGCTCCCCTCCGCCACCACCTGCCGGGGCGCAGGGTGGAGCAGCAGTGTCCAGTTCCCCTGCGTCCACAGCCAGTGAGCACACCTCAACCACCAGCATGTCGCAAGCAGGCACCCCCCCTCGCAAACGTGGAAGGGGCCGTCCGAAGTGGAAACAGATCTCCCGGGAGGACTTCGCACGCTCCAAACGCAAGTGAGGCAGCCAGCCAGCCTTCCGCCAGCCTTCCTTGACCAGCCACTGCATTGACTTGGACTACGATCCCACTCCACACAGCCATCTGGATGGCATGTGTGTGTTGGACTATGGACATAGAACCAGTGGGTACACCCTGATCATCACGCAGCCATGACCGACAGCTCATTGTCACTGCACGCACCACTTTTGTCATCACCTTACACACAATCACATGTCACAGTTTGTAATAAATGCACCTTTTTCACTAACTGCTGTTTGTGCCCTGTGTTTTATTTGTACGGAATACAACGGCCACCTTGGGCGGAAAGGCACCTGATGCGTGGCATGGCAATTGAATCCGGAGGGCCTGTAGGGACCTAGGGGTGGGAGACAGAACAGGAGCACATTCAATGAGTGTGTCACACACCCATCACACAGTACATGTCAACAACTACAAGCAATGTACACACATCGCACAGAGCAATAGGGCACAATGCCACAGCCACCAACAGTGGCATACTACCCCTGGCCATGGAGCGTTGACACACAGCACGCAGTGAACAAACGGCCACCCTGACACAGCACACACACACCTGCACAGATACAGCCACATCAGCCGTCGTACATGGACACTCACCGTCAAGTGAAGTAGCGGGCGATGAGCTGCTGCCGCACATTACCAGCTTCCTCCTCTCCGCTGTCCTCCTCACTCGAGCTGTCCTGGTCTGCGGGCTGGGGCCCTGGTTGATCTCCGTCATCCACGATGAGGGGGATCTGCTTCCGAATGGCCAGATTGTGCAGCATGCAGCACGCCACCACTATCTGGCACACCTTCTGTGGGGAGTACGCCAGCGCACCCCGGTGCGGTCCAGGCACCTGAACCTGGACTTGAGGAGGCCAAAGGTACGCTCGACCACACGTCTGGTCCTCCCATGTGCCTCATTGTAGCGATCGTCTGCTGGGGTGCGAGGATTCCTCAATGGACTGAGCAGCCATGCCCCATTCGGGTACGCAGAGTCACCTGGGTGTGAGGACACAGAGAACCGTTGCAATTCCAACTGGACAGGGGACAGCATCGCACAACCAGCACGCTACACCACTCCACATACTCACCGACAATTCAGGCACGATCCTGTTGCATATTGGACATCAGTCGTGGCAAGATGCTGTTGCGCATTATGTGTGCGTCATGGGCCGAGCCTGGGAACTTTGCACACACGTGGGTGATCACCATGTCCGCAAGGCACACCACTTGCACATTCAGGGAGTGCGTGTGCTTCCTGTTGCGGTACAGGTGCTCAGTGGCCTGTGGTGGAACAAGGCCGACATGTGTGCAGTCAATGGCTCCAACGACGTGTGGGATTCTGCCAAGGGCATAGAATGCACCCTTCACTGCCGCCAATTCACGAGCCCTGGGGTAGCGGATGTACCTGTTTCGGTACAGCATCATGGCTGCCAGTACATCCCTCAGCACCTTGCTGAACATGGGCTGGGACATCCCTCACTCAATGCCCACTGTGTGCTGGAATGACCCAGTGGCGAAGAAATGCATGGCGGCCATCACCTTAGCCGTGGGGTGACAGCAGTCGGATACACCCTGCGGGGACGGAGATGGGGTTCTAACATGACACACAGTCGATGCAGGGTTGGCCTGTCCAGCCGAAACTTCCTAATAACCTCTGTATCGTCCATGTCCGCCAGCAATTGGTATGGGCGGTCAATGTTCGGTCTCCGCCTAGGGACAATGGCAGAGGACACATGTCAAAGCAACACGACACATAGCAATTTCGCATACACATCACTGACATGACTGAGCAAGCACATGAGCCACAGCCCAGCTGTCAAGCTGGGGCGGCACGGCCACAATACACTTGCACAGGTCTCCCAACAATGGCAATGGCTAGTGATACGAACCACTGCCATGTGCATGCACATGGGGATCTAGGCCCCAATGACTTGCGGGGCGTGCTGATGGGGACTGACTGCATATCCGTCAAGCGGCAACGCCACGGCAACATGAATGTCTGCTGAGCATGGAACTGCTTCCGCGGCTGGATGAGTATGGCACACGACGACGACGATGTGGGCACAGGCTGAGCGGCCAAAACAAGTGGGACCTGTGGCACGAGGGGATATGAGACAGTAGTAGGTGTCAGCACTGCACCCTATGTACAGCACTGTACGGATCACACCTCCCGAAACATTGACAGGTGTCCACATTGACAGCCCCATGCCAAGACGGCTGTGTGCTTGCAGTCACACGTCACAGGTGAGAGGTTACATTGCACGTGCCAGGTGGCAGACGTACATAGTGGGAGCTGGCATGTGTGTGCATGTGTCTCCTGTTCAGGATCCACCAGATGGGCGCTGACTCTGTACTGACCATTGGACACAGCATGTTCCGTGGAAGGCTTGTGTGTGTGGGATGGTGGCACTGGATGTGCCTCCGTTGGGTGGGGGCCATGCACAGGGCGGGTACGTCGATGATTGCGCATTGTTGGTCACGGTGGGTGCACCAACTGAAGATGTGTTGCCCTGTGTTCAATTCCTATGTCCGCATGATGATGGACTGTAGATGTGGGCAGACTACACATTGGTCGATGTGCTGTCTATATGCATGTGCCTTCACACCAGGCACAGCTGCCCCTGCACATGTGACCCCTGCTGGACTCGCTGCTGGGTCTGTGGAGCTGATGCACCTTCTGCGCGTGGGGCGGACAGCTCTCCTCACTTCCCTCATTGCGCATGTCATGACTTTGCCACAGGTGACATGGATCATGGAGGGCCCACATGTACGCGTGGGTAGGCTACACATGATTGTACACTGGTCGCCACCCCCAGTCAGTGTTTCGAATGGGAAGGTTGTCGTGCTGGTGGTATGTTCGATGTGGCGGATGGGCGGGCCTAGGTGCGGGCTTACATTCCGGACATGGGGGTAGTTGGATTGGCGACTAGTTGCAGTACACACGGGACACGTCTCTTCCTTTCCACATCTGGGTCATCCCTTGTACTTACTGACAGTGATACAGTCATCTTCGCCCCAGCCCTCATGTCCTCCCCTCGCTCCCCCAATATGCATGCTCACCTGCGAGGCTAGCGCCTGCACAGGCAGCCCCAAGCTCGCACCAGAGAGGGCAAGGAGTGTATGTGTGGGTCCAGTTGCACGAGTGGGCTGTCTCAGGGTATGATGTGTGGCGGGACGCCGTCCACCTGCGTGGTGCCCCAAATGGAGACCCGGCCTGCATGGACTATGCATCACAGTCTTCGCCTTCCGGATCCGCCACCTGCGACACCCAGTGGCTGTGGCTGCCCTTGCGGCCAGGCCGCGTCCGTCTGCGGCTGATGGCCCACACATTCACTCTTTGGCCTCTCTGGGGAGGGCTCGGGGGTGGTGGCGCACGCGCTTGCACTTAGTCGCAATGGCATGTGGCGTGGTTGGTATGATGGGCAATGGATGGGATGGTGCGAGCCACCTCCCGTGACGTCAGTGCTGCTCGTGCTGTGGTGCGTCCCCCTACACTTCCATTTGACTTGTGCCATGCTAGACGTTGAGGTTCTGTTGCCTGCGTGATATGACCAGGAGGAGCGCGAGGAGACCTCTCACACACCATGCTGCACTGCCATCCCGTGCCCTGTATCGCCTGTGCGGATTGACTATGTTGGGGTTACACCTGGTCGACTGGGGCTGTGTGTGCCTTGTCAAGGGGCATGGCGGGCGCACAACAGGATCCAGCTTGTCCACAGAGGGTGGGCTGAGGTGCGCCTGGTACCGCTTTGTACGTGTGCCCGGCTGCTGTGCACACACGTGTTCACTCCCCCGACAGGTGTCCTCTCACAATGCCCAGGGAAGCGGTGGTGTACTGTTCATGAGCCCTCCCAACACGGCGTGCTCCAACTTGGCATGTGCGCATCTACCCGTCGCACCCACCCACCTGAGCACTGCGTCCATACGACTTCACACGACACATGTGTGTCTTCCACAGTAGTGCTACTCATTTGCGTTGACATCCAATACCAGTGGACTACATGGTCATGTCACGACTGCCGTGTACTTCACATACTCTCATCCTCTCTCATTCGTACTTGTGAAATGAGTCAGCGGAGACAGTTTTGGTTTCAAACATTATATTGAGTCTTCTGTCCTCTGTGATGCAGTATAGTGGACACTACTGGCAGCGGAATACATGTTGAGGATATACTGAGCATGATTGCAAATGGGATAGGGTGTGGGGTTACATGTGATTGGCTGTTGCATGTGGGATGTGGGCTTCAGAGTGACATCTGCTTGGCCAAGGCTGTGCTAATGTACATTTACGTATAGCTGCGGAGCTGCGGACTTTGACACAGACGGTATACATGTAGCCTACCAGACCGCTTGGCATCATGGGCACAGTCCATCTCAGTTCCATGTGACAGGTTTGCTGCGGTTGTTCCTCATGCACGCGTGCATGTGAGATGACATCAGGGCATGTGCTTGCGTGCATGCAGCGGCGTGCCACTTGTTGTTGCACTGTGGTGGTTACTGGACATGTCACAGTCACTGGGGTCGTGTTGTTGTTGTATGCACTTGTCGTCCATGCAAAGGTCCTGGTATGGGATTCCCGGGGCGGGGGTGGGAGGGGTGCAGCACCCACAGACTCCAGGCGACCTATTCATGTCCACTGAGCGGTGTGTGTGTCCATGGGCGCTGGATCCATGTTGTGTCCTGGTTGTTCGTGCAGTTCCGTCCATGTGGGTGCGATACACAGAGCCCATGCCACTGCCTCCCACGATGCATGCGGTGTTCCTGGATGTGATGGGGAACAGTGTGCATGTCCCGGTCATATCCGATGTCATGGCGATGTCGTTGATGGTGTGGTTACAGTTGCCAGTCGTTTGGTATGGCTGTTGTGGTGGTGACTGGCCAGTCCGTGCGGAAGCTAAGCATGGGTGCGGGGTTGGACATCATAGGTCACTCGGGGAACCTGCGTTGTGGTCCGACGAATTGACAGGTTGTCAGGTATGCGATGCCGTCCAGCAGGGCTTCCATGTCATTGGTGGTGTACATGTTTGCCAGCCAATGTAGCGGATGGTGGCTGTCAAGGTGTTGTTCGTAAGTTGTCCCTTGGAGGACCATGATGGGGCATGCTGGGTGACATTCGATGTAGCTGTTCTCGATGATCCGTCGTGTGGAGGCACAGTGGTCCCATTTCCAGTGCGGGTGCGATGTTGGCCACATACGCCATGCCCCCATAGGCAGAGCAGGCCCTGTCGTGTGCGTCCAGAGGGAGGAGTAGTGGTAGCAGGTCCGCCTTCAGACATGCCGGGTTGGAGAGGCATATCTCGACGGGATGCTGGTAGGGACACCTCCGACAGTAGAAGACGGGCATGACGCAGCTGAACAATGTGATGCGGTAAGTCAGTCGGTAACTTACGTTCAGCAGGGACAGGAGATCGCATCCCAATGTATGGAACAGGTTGGTTTTGTACAGCTTGAGCTGTTCGGCGTAGTTGGGTAGGTGTGTTGCGGTTGCCATTTCGCAGCAGTTCGTTGAGGTGGCGTGCTCCGGCTGTGTGTGCAGTCTGCAATGTGCACGCTCCGAGGTTGCTGTGAGCTCTGTGTAGTCGTAGGGAGACAGGACTTGTGTTCTGTTGGCTTGTTTGGAGGACACGGGCCCTCTTCCCACATGCTTCTCAGACAGTTCAAGGTCAGTGATGTGTGACTCCTTCCAATTAACTTGCATGTGGCCGACATGGGGGAGTGTTTTCTTCTTTCTTCCCCGTCCGTTGTGTGCTTCTGTGATATGCGCTATCTGCCCTGTGGTCGGTCTCCTCGGCATGCCTGTGTTGGTCTATTCTTGGACAATGGCTGTATTCACCGGCTTCTGTCGTAGGGCTGTGGTTTCGGAGTTGGAATGGAAGGTCATTCAGTGCTGTCTGCTCTCCCTTGTGTGGGCGGCAGGCTGCCTTTCCGCTCTGCATTGGGCCTTGTGTGTGAATGTTATTCTTGGGCCACCTGTTGTCGGTCCCCGGGCTCTTTGGTGTTCCGTTTTATATGTCTTGTTCATATGTGCAGGGTGGTATGGGTGTTTCTGTGTGGTACTGGCGTTCCTCTTCCCGAAGGGACCCTGCTTCTCCTAGTTGGTGTTGCCGCCGCTGTGTGCTACGCCATGTTTGTTACACTGGGGTGTGTCCTGCTGTTGCGTGTCTTCACTGACATGTGTGCGTCGGTTGTGTGGCGTTGGGTGTTGTCCGTGAATTGGGCGTTGGGGACATGTCTGTGGCAGGCCTGTCACGTGTCATGTGCGTTCGGGGTGGGGCTGATGTGTGTGCTGCTTGGTTGTGTCCCTGTGTCTGTGTGCAACGCATGCATGGCGCTGCGGTTGGCCTCTGCGTTGTGTGCATGTGTGGCGGCGTCATCGGCGCTTTGGGGCCGTGACGGGGTGGTTGGTTCCTAGTCCCAGGTGGTGTGTACACATGTGTTCCGCGATGTTACGATTTGGCCTGTGTGTCATATGTGGATGCAATGGTGGATGTGTAGTGTACCACGCGCTGGTGGGGGTTGTCCGCTTTTCCGCCCTTGCACTGTGTGCGCTGTTTGCGTGCACTTGTTGTGTGTGTGCCTACCTGCGTCTCCGCGGTACGTTGCGTCCTTGGTGGTGCATCAGCAGAAGCATGGGGAGGGCCTGCAGTTCTGGATTCATGCTCGGGGAGCCGCTTCTTCGTTGTCCGTGCTCGGCATCCGTGTTACCGCTTCGGTTTCTCGTACGGTATCTCTTGGCCATGGGAGCCGTTTGTTTGCGGCATCGTAATTTATGCGCCGGGCGGGACGTGTTTCGTCGGACGGTGTGTGTCAGTTGGGCTGCGCCGCTACGTGTACGGGCGCACTTTGATGGCGGACGGTGTTGCTGGCTTGCCGGCGGTGTTTGGCCTACTTTTCGCATCGTAATTGGACGGGCGTGTGGACTGCTGCGTGCCGGCGGTAACTGGTGCTTTTTGCATCCGCCAGCACGGCGGTGGTGCTTCCGCCCGCCATCGTAATGTGCCCCTTAGTTACCTATATTTTTAACAACGATATTTTGTACTCGACATTTTGGTACTTACCTGTTTGTAGATAGGGATTCGCTATTATGTCCCTCGATATTTTTGCTTCTTTATTCTGGACACTCGATATTGTGTCCCTCGATATTTAGTCACTGATCCGTGTACAGCATACAGTGGCAGCTCGCAGAGGGAGTGCTGTGGGGCGGGGCAGGGGAGGGGCAGGGTGGGGGTGTAGTGGACTCCGACATACGGTGGAACGGAGTAAAGTAAGTAAATAAATAAATAAAACAATTTACCTTGCGCGCGCTGCATCGCCAACTCGGCGATGCAGCGCGAGCAAGGTAAATTGTCTTATTTATTTATTTACTTACTTTACTCCATTCCACCGTATGTCGGAGTCCACTACCCACCCCCCCAACCTGCCCCTACTCCGCCCCGCCCCACCGCCCCGCAGCACTCCCTCTGCGAGCCGCCACTGACAGCATATTATCCGTAGAGTGTGATCTGAGTCAATCCCTTGCTCATGATTTGATGGCTTTCTTATCTATGCTCTCTTCACATTATTTGTAGGCCTGGGCGAAATTTGAATGACCCCAGAGTAATCGGAGTAATTTCAGCAATTATGTGTTACTCTTATGATGCAGAATTACAAAAAATTATGCGATTACGCCGGCTTGAGTAACTAAGGATAATTTGGGGCAAAAAATCCTGCCTGAGGAGCACAGGAACAAGAGCTAACAGAGAGCGAGCAGCTCCGGGCTTCTGCTGTCCATGTCCTGTATCATTTAGTGCTATTTTCTTAGCACAAAATGCATCCTCTGGCCCATTTTGAACATGAGGGTGCATTTTGCACTAAGAAAGTAGCGATAAAAGCTGGTTTAAGCTTCTCACGTAATAATGCATAATAACGAATAATTTTGTGGTAATTATGAGTAATTACGCTAAAGAGAATTACGCGTCACTCTTACCCCTACTTATTTGATGATTTTCTCAACTATTCTTATGTTGTTCCACCCCTTGAGCATTTCTGCTTTACCATGTTTGTGACTGCCTGACTTGCACTTTTTATATTCTCTGCCACACTCTAAGGGACTCACTTTTGGGCTACTGATCCCCATTCCGTCACCTTACACACGTCTCCTGCTTTTTAATTGAATGCATCCTTTTATTTAAAATATTTTTGTGACATCCTAGCAGCTGCACATTGCTCTAGATTGTTCCAGATTGTTCACTTTTGAATAAGAGTAATTTGGGGCAAACATTCTACCACAGGAACAATGAACTAACAGAGAGATAGCGGCTCCTGTAGCATTTTGTGCTATTTTCTTAGCACAAAATGCATCCTCTGGACTATTTTGAACACAAGGGTGCATTTTGCACTAAGAAAATAGCGAAAAATGCTTGATTACGCTTCTCATGTAATTACACTATATTTTCCTGTGCTTTAAAGCATCATTCTAAAATGGCCACTGTGTCTGCCTGAGGTGGATTTCATATCAGCAGTACTCCACCGAAACATGTGTCGAAATTTTTAAACATCCTCAGTTCTTGGCCTACAAAAGTGGGATTAAATGTGTGCCATTTTTAGGTCGAGCATTAGCGATGACCTGTTGTATCTCTCTGTGGGGCTTTGGAAACTCACCCATTGCCATTGGCTGTTAGCTGCAGCATTCAGAAATGCTGGCTTCTTATTGGTCCATTTCTGACAAAGTCCCTCCTTTGTTTGTTTAGTTCTCTTGCCGGAGATTTCACTCTGGGAACATTGTAGTAGGCCATCACACAGTACAGAGTGTGATGGCCTCTCTTCCGTCCTCACATCTGGTTAGGCGTTGTTTTTTTTTGTAACTTTAAATAGCGCAAACTCGACCCAAAGGTATTGCAGTGCTTTAAAAGAGCACCAGTTATGTTACAGACGGAAACATTCATTTTTGGGTAGGCACGGGGAGATTAGATTATTTTCCAAGAATTACTGATGTTCTGCCGACGCTGAGGCTCGTTTAATATTTACGACCCTCGGAAGGAGCAGTGGAACACACGCTTTACTGTTAACATCACGCAGGATGCTATCAGCGTCGTTGTAACAACATCAAGGCCGTTTTCTAGAAGATAGACCTCACACTCGCTGAGTCAGAAGCGCGGCAGTATGATGTCGGGGTACCCATGGTTCTATAAGTGAGTTGGCAATGCGCAAAGCAAGCCAGGTGTATTGAATGCAGACGGGATGACTTGTTAGCATTGCTAGAGCCTATCCTTGCATTGCATGGGTGTAGCGTTGTCACAGGGAAATTCTAGTATGCATGTGTTTTGTGCCTTTCCATTGACTCGGAATTCTTGCGCTTGGATGTAAATGTGCCAGCCTGGAGTTGTTCTGGTGACTTGGAGTAACAATGTGGCATGTGTCGTTCTGGAATTCTTCTGGTGACTTGGAGTGACGTTATGGCGTGATTCGATAGGACTCGAAAAAAAGAGAATCCACTGACATCCTCCTGAGTTGCTTGTTTCATTTCTGCGATTCACTGAACGTAAGCAGTTTAATTAAACTGTACTGTCCATCAGTTTAGGCCACAGTCCGTAACATGCTCACTGCAAAAGGCCAGTGTGTAAATTGCAACTCACAAGGCTGGTTATCAATACTGTTGCTCAGTAGGCTAAAGCACCAGCGCCATAGGTCTGCGTTTAATCTACAGGTCGCTAGCCCCGACCCCACTAAGATTCATTTTAAAGATATCTCAGTGGTGTAATGCTCATGCGGCAGTGCTCTTTGTGTAACTTGTGGAGGCGCATACCTCCGGTCCGATCAGTGGAGAGGTGTGCGTGGAATACTGTCGGCCATCACCAGTTCTAATCACAGGTAACCCCGGCCGTCGTACTCCGCTCCGCCAGCGGAGTTTGCGGAGTTTTACCAACTCTGCGCTCCGCAGGTAACGCGAAGTTGGGCAAAACTCTGACTCCGTGGCGGAGCGGAGTACGAGGCCAGCCCCATGCAATTTCTTTTTTTTTAAAACACCACTTACCTTGTCACAAGGTAAGTGGTGTTTTTTTTTTTTTTTACAGGGTTTTTGTGGTCCCAGGGCGGAGCGGAGCTCCGCGTAGTTCCACTGAGTTTTTTTTTACTACGCGGGGCACCACTATGCATACTCCGCCCAGGGTTAATCACAGGTATGTTATGACGTGATTGTTTAATACACCCGTTGCTTAGGGCTTTACATAATCTACGGGTCACAGGTTGTGTAAATTACAGACCATAAATAGGCTTATATTTAATTGAACAGTATTATTTTTATATAACAAACGTTTGTTTTTCGGTGTTTGTAAATCTCTACTTTACCAATAGTATGCTTTTCTCAGTGAGCATGGCCTGTGTTTTCAGTCTGACATATGAATAAATGCACAATCGTGACGAGAGGTTATCGATTAGGTGGTTGAGTCTAATTTGTAAACACTGACCCTGGGGCAGGGAAACACAATTATTGCATATTGTCAGATGGGGCTCACTCGCAGGACAACAACACTGGGCCCGATTCACAGAACTAATTTAAGACAAAATCCTAAACTTACTACCATTTTGGTATTCACAGAAGGCACTTACTCATTTTGGTATTCACAGAAGGCACTTACTTACTCATTTTGAGTAACTTACTCATTTAGTGTAATTTACTCATTTTGGTATTCACAGAAGGCACTTACTCATTGATGAGTAAGTGCCTTCTGTGAATACCAAAATGAGTAAGTTACACAAAATGAGTAAGTTACTCAAAATGAGTAAGTTACTCAAAATGAGTAAGTTACTCAAAATGAGTAAGTAAGTGCCTTCTGTGAATACCAAAATGAGTAAGTGCCTTCTGTGAATATCAAAATGGTAGTAAGTTTAGGATTTTGTCTTAAGTTAGTTCTGTGAATCGGGCCCACTGTGCCAACTGACAGCGACAGAACCTCTCCTCCATAATATTACGAATACAACAAGGGCCTAGAGGCTGAGAAGGAGGATGGGAGGGGGAGTTGCATAGGAAAATAAAGTCCACTTTTAAAGAGTACCTACATACAAAAGTATTAACTCTGGAAAGTATACAATTGTTTTGAAAGTGAGGCTTGTTCCCTCTTTGCACACATTAGGTCACAATTCACGATGCGCTCAAAATATAACCTTTACATGAATGACCTGTAACAGATTGTAAATAATGACATTTATTCTTTGCATTGAGAGGTTATTACTAGAGCAGACGCGCGGAGATTCCAGGCCATAGAAACTTGTCTTCCACGAGCACCCATAGACAATAATATTTTTTTCAAATGTTGTATTTTCAGTGATATGACCACCGAAGGCCCCAATTTTATATTAAAAACAGAGCTTTGGACTATACCATTTCCCGCAGATAGGCAATATTTCTCTCAATGTGTTCCCATACCTGGCATGTTCCGCAGTTTGATGCTTACTTTCCCTCCATGTTAAAGAACAGTAGATGTTTCAGCACACAGGCTAATATGCTGCATAGCTAATTACAAATAAGGTCCCAAAGGCGAGACTGATTGCATTGCAAATGCTTGTTTCTTTTAGTAGCACTTTTGCTACACAACAGAGACCATTGTTTCTAACTTGAGGTGGATTGATTGAATTTATGTAATCGTTTCTTGCGATGGGGTCATTGAAATATACTATGTTTATATATGCACGAAAAGTGTGTTTGAATTACTGATCTTTGTGGGTATGAAGAGTTTCGTTGTTGCTACAGTGTTGGTGAGTACTCGTTTATCCTGAATTTTTCCCACACCCTATTTGAGTTAGACACTATGCTTAGTCCGCTGTCATAAAAATGTTCACTACCACAGAGCCACAGAACCATTTCTTGTATTTAGAGAATATTACCTCTTGGTTAAATTTAAGCTTCAAGGAAACTATTTTTCTATTTTGATCATATTAGGTAAACTTTTTATGAGTAAATGAAAAATGGTAGTACATTTAGAAGTGAGCAGTCATAGATAGAATGGCTTACTACATATTGCATTCTCTTTCCTTATACACAGTTATGAAGGGTATCACTGAAGCATAATGACTTAGATAATGTCCGAAATGGTTAGCTGCCGTCATGTGTTGTATTAAACTGTATGTCACTAGTCACTTGTATTTGTCATTGCTATTTTATTTAAAATCCCACTTTTGCAAAATTTATTTTTATTCAAGTCACAGCAGTAGAGACCAAAAAAGGGCTTTTTTTTTTTTTACGTATTTTTTATTTTATTTTAGACGCATTAATAAACTTTGATTCAATAGAAAGAGGGTCACATCTTATCGCTTTAGTGCCTTATTCTTATCCTTTCGAGAAAAGGCCTAAGATAAGCAGGGGAAAGGACCTGCATAGAACAAGATCTTTCTAGATATTGGGATGAATAAGTAAGCCCCAATAAACTAAACATAAATAAATGTCACGTTATGAAATCCGTTCTTTATAGCCTCTACTCAAAGGACATTTTTCTACTGAGCACGCACTATTTTGAATTACATTTTTCTATAAGATAAGACCTAAAGTGATGACTGCATGGAACAATCTGTCTGTAGTACATTTTGCTTTTTATTTGTACATACCTCTGCATAATGCATGCTCTCCTTTAGAGCGACACATCGTGTGAAATAAAGTTCATGCAATTATAGAATCCTGGACTGTGCAATCATGAAGATGATGCCTTTCTGCCTTTGAAATCAGTAGGTGTCTCTACTGTCTGAGCCAATAGGAAATGATAGATTGCAGCTAGTGAGCAACTTTCTATAGAGGCTTTACTAAGATTAGGTGCAATGGAACCATTCATTGTCAATGGTAACCTCTGTGCCGCTTCAATCAAAATGCCATCACCCCACTTTCTAAAAGAAACACCATCACCTTTTGAAAATGAATCACTTTGGCTGATTGTTACATATGTCCCTGTAAGCTGATTCACAGAGGTAAGAGAGGTAAATTAGCTCTTTATTCCTGCCCTGGTGAACACCCCTTCCTTCTTCAAGCATATAGAAATGGTGAAGATATTTTTCAACAGACGCATTCCACTCCATGAATAAAAGAACATTACACAGAGATAAACAAATCATTTCCCCTAAGTAAATACAAAACATTACCTTAATAACACCTAGCGTTTATTTAATATGGGGAGGGTAAGAAATTGTTTTTTGGTTGATAGGGGAGAAAACCCTACTTAAGCAAAAACCATAATCATTTGGAGAGAAGGCCCTGGTTGCAGTCTGAATAGCAATGCAGATGGCACACGGGTAAGGTGGCGGTGATTTGCCCTGTCACACGCCCTGAAGCAGACACTTTGCCGGGGGCCCTCAACGCTCTGAACTCTGCACTTGAGGTGTGCATTCAAACTCCAGAGGCCTAACATACCAGACCCACGGGGACAGAGCTGGTGGCCTGGCTCCCCACTCCCTCCAATTCCTCACGAACCCTGAGAGCCCAGAAACACCACAGGACTGAGATGGACTCTCAGTACAATGTTTGGGGTTCCTCCCCCGCTGATATCTCCACAGGGGTTGGATGAGGCCCCTGAGTGGTGCCACAGACCCTGACAACCAATGGTTGTGGTGAAGTGGTCACGTTGATACCCAGCAAGTGTGGTCGGAGACCCTTAGAGACTCTGTGTTCACAAATGAGCAGCGTGCCCTGCTTGCACCATTGGTGGGCCTACATTGCTGGGGGGGTGTCTGTCCTGACCGAACCATGACCGCACCTGAGCTGCTCATGCCGGCCCTGCTGCAGGGTGCCTGGCGGGCCTCACTAAGGCGCCTTGAATGACCCGGAGTAGCTGCATCTGTATCACTGGGACCCGCCGCCCTTGTCTGGGGTCTCCCGCCCAGGCTCAAATAGGAGAAGGACTAAACCCTTAGGTGCGGCGGCACCCCACCGCACATCTATGGAGGCAATTACTGCACTGAAAGGCTGACCCCTTGACTTTTCTTACCCCTCATCACGGTGACTGCCACAGGCTATACGTCTGACAACCTTGACCTGACACTTGTGGAAATCCACGAGTCACGTTGCACCTTAGAGCTCAAAATCAACATATTGGCTCTAGACCTGGGCGTCCTCAGTGAAGACCAGCGAAAACTAAGGGACAAAGTACACCATCACATCTCCATGCAGCAAGATATTGCCCCTAAATTGGAGGATCACACAGCCCAGCTCACACACTTGGCGGACTGAGTGTAACACTGAGCCAAGGATGCAGAGGGCAGAGCCCACCACAACAATATGTGAAAAGGAGGGAGGGAACAAATGCCACCACTTTTTGAGTCCAGGTTATGGACATGGTGGACCCAACTAGCATTTCTTAGATGTATGTGATGGAAAGTGCAGGCAGAGTACCAGCCAGGTGACCCCCCTCCAGGTGCGGTCCCTCGCCCATTGGTGGCCACAATACTAAACTACCAGGACTGTAATTACATTCTTTGCCAGGGCAGAACATCAGAACCCATTTCAGTTGATTACTCCAGAGTAATGCTCTTCCTGGACTTTACCCTGGCAGTCCAAAAGTCTCGAGCATCCTACCGGTAGGTCAAGAAACAATTAAGGGACCTAGATCTTCAGTATGCCCTCCTCTTTCCTCATGTCTCCAAGTGGTAGAAAACTAGGTGTGGGCGGAATTTGCGTAGTCGCGTTACGCAAAGTTCTGCGAAACGGTAACAAATCTCCGCGAGCACGCAAAAGTTCAGCGAACACGCGGATCGCGGAATTTTTGGCAATTCCGTGTTCTCCGCGGAACGCGAAATTACCCAAATTCCACAAATTCCGCGAGCGGAACGGAATTTACCGCCCAGGCCTATAGAAAACAACCAACGCCTTTGAAAGCCCTGTGGAGGTATGGCCCTGGCTAGGGCTCCGCCGTGGTCAACCAAGCCCACTGACTCACCCGACTCACCCGCCTCCTCAATGAAAATCAAACAATGACCTCACTTGGAATCAAGCAACTTAAGGATGGAGGGGTGAAGGGCAGCCCTGAGATCTGCAGAGGCCCTCCGGTCTGCCCTACCTACTCGCACAACGGGGACACTCCGAACTCCCTATCATACTCTGGATTGCAGTCCTCACAACTGGAACGACCGCACATCACACCACAGACAGCAGATGACCTTGTTTAACCACACCCAGTGGTTGTCACCCTGCAGGGAGCCTATGCTTGATGCACCTGCTCCTACCTACATTCTTCCACAATAGGAGAGACAATATTCCCAGTGCATGACATACCCCTGGGTAGGCACTTTTGTCCTCCTCCCCCTCGGACAGTTTGCCTAAGATGCCCTCAACTGTAGGTTTCCCCCACCCACACCCAACAATGGCTAACATGTTCTTTCTAGTCTCCAGTTATGTAGCGCAGTTTGGACGGTCGACCTGTTGGCCTCAGTCCCTTCAGGTCAGGGGTTCCTTGATTTCTACTATTTCTAATTTGGAAACTCCCACAGCCCCTCTGCATTTCTCACCACAGCAAGAGACAGAATGACCACTTCGGCCCCCTTGCAATGGAGCAAACACTTCTCATCATAATGAAATGCCTTGGAACGCAACTGCAACTTACAGGCTCCTGACATGGAATGTCAGAGGAATGGGATCCACAGCCAAATGATCCAAACTTTATTCTCAACTTAAGAAACCCATCAAGAGTCCCTATTGAGTCCCAATTGAACTCAATAGTGCCTTACATATTGCAAGCTATGGGCAGAGAATTATTAGCCACTGCCCAACGCTGTCTCCTGGGCCTGAATCACTGCCCCACAGCTGACAAAGCCACAAGTTATTTTAACGATCTCACAATTCTATTGGCCAAAAGAGCAATGCAATGAAAATCGGCCACTCCCTCCTTGATCCTGCTCTGGCGAACTGAGGTGATCAAATGGGTGCAAGCACAGAGCACCGCACTCCGTAGAGAAGAGTACCGAGGACTGCAGAAATTGTCCCTCGCAGGGGGCGTTGATCCTTCATGACTTCTTGCCCCCCTCCAAACACATAACACCCATGTCCCTAGTACTCCTACACCACCTCATCACCCGAACACCACCTCATCTACCCCTCCAGCATCTCTGGCTCTCCATCATTCTTCTGAGATGTTGCTTTGTCAGGTCCCTCTTCCCCACTTCTCTCTCCCCAGTTGCAATGACCTTGACTTTTGCTATTAACATCCTAGACTGTCTCACCTGAAAATTAGGCATCAGTGAGTTTCAAGGGAGTTGGGACCTTCTTTCTCTTCTGGTTATAAGATTCTGTCTCCCTAGATGTGTTTCTAATGACTAAACAAGGCTACAGTATGGATTCACTGTCACCTGTGTATGAGGTGAAAACCGAATTTGACCTTGCTTAAATCCCTGCATTGCCCAATCACTGACTTTCTTGCCTTTAACACTAATTGCATTTGCAGCTGAACATATAAACTGCTGTACTGTGCTATATTTAGTACTTGTCAATAAAAATTGGTTTGAAAAAATTCTTGTAACTTGGCACAAAATCAGTCAGGCTATACTTAGAGTATTTATCCAGCACACCAACAGTAATAAAGTGAGAAGACAACACAAGGAAGACCCCAAACCAATTTAGAAATATAGAGTACATTTTATTAGAAAAAATGAGACCAAAATGAAAATAAATCCTAAACCAATTTAGAAATATAGAGTACATTTTATTAGATAAAATGAGACCAAAATGACAATAATCCAATCAGTAGAACTGGAGATATACAATTTAAAAACTTTAGGTAGATATAGCTCCTAAAAGCACAAAGTGCCACACACAGTCATCTGATCATGCTAGACCGGGGAAAGTCACAAGTTCAGGTCAACCACGATGGAGTGTGGGCCAGATACAAGGACCAGGTTAGTCTCACTGAAAAAGTTATGTTTTCAAAGTGTGGCGCGACAAGTCCAGAACTTCCTTTTCCTTTTCCTTTTCTTGTAGTGGAGTGCACTCTGCTGACATTCAGGGGTCTAGGACCTCAGGAGGCACCTCGTGGCGGGGATCAGGGACTCAATCTAGCAGAGGCCAGCAGGGCTTAGTCAGGTCTAGTTGCAGGTCCAGGAAGGTCCAGTTGCAGCAGCTTAGCCATACATTAGCAGGGAGGCCTCTGGAGTTTTTTGTGTTCCTGTAGTTCAGAACAGGATGTCAGCCAACTGAGCCTTGGAATCACTCTGGTAGCCTAGGAAGAAGGGAACTATTTAGTCTTCCTTCACAGAGAGCAGGACAGGCCTCAAGCAGCAGGCCAGTCCTCTGGGGAACAAGGCAGTCCTTCTGTAATGTCCTCAGAACCAGGAGTGTACTGAAGAGTGGCTTAGGAGGTCCAATATTTACACCTGGTGCCATCCTTTGAAGTTAGGGAATTTTCTAGGCTACCCCCACATCTCATGCTGGAAAGTCACAGGCCCAAAGAAGTCTAGGGTCATAAAAGACTAGCGCTATGTTTCTTTGTGTGTGATAGGGCAAGCTCTCTGAAATTTAAGTAAGGCAGGGAACGGCTCTGCCCCAAACATCCTGGGAAGAATGCCCATCATGCCCACACTAAGGCCCAAATTTTTAACTGTTTGGGTCCAATATGCATTCTTAAAGATGGAGCCATTAACAGACCCAGGTAGGAAGCCTTAGAAGATTTTGGACAGGAAAATTCCAACATTCTAAATGTGCAATTTTCAAATTTGTGATAAAAACTCTGACTTTACCATTAAAGAGAATTTTAAATTACAATTCGTTGGAGCCCCAACATGATACTTCCACCTGTTCCCAATCACAAGTTAGCACTTACCAAATGTATTAAGGTAACCCAATGTTATCCAATAGGCAGGTATGCCTTAAAGTAGTGAAAAAGCTATTTAGGAGTTTTTCACTACCAGGATATCAGGATAAAAACACATGTCCTACTTTTTTAATACAATGCACTCTGCTATATGAGCTGTTTAAAGCCTACCTCAGGGGTGACTTACATGTTTTAAAAAAGAAGGTTTAGGCCTTCCAAAAAGTTTATTTTGCTGCGTCGAAATGGTGTTTAAAAATGCACTACAGGCATCAATAGCAGGCCTGAGCCATATTTTGAAGAGTAGCATTAGCGTGGGGAAGAGTGAGTGCTGTGCTACATGCCCACTCGTAGCCTTTAATTGGCAGTCCTTGGGTACATGTAGTACCATATAATAAAAATGTATAAGTAAATCAAATGTGCCTTTGTTTGTCAATTTTACCATGTTTTAGGAAGAGATTGCAAGCACTTTAGCACAAGTTAGCAGTAGTAAAGTACACCTCCCCGGCCTCCTTCCTGGAAGACTAGAAACGTACTGAAGTAAGTCCCCTCATAAAGAAACCATCCGCCAACTCAGGAGTAGCAAACAACTACCGGTTCATCTCCCTGCTCCCCTTTCCTGCAAAGGTTCTCAAGAAGGCAATTAACCAGCAATTCAATGACCCCGTGATACACAACAACCTCCTGGACCCATCTCAATCCGGATTCCGAGCCAACCACAGCACCGAGACAGCTCTGATTGCAGCCACCGACGACATCAGGGCCCTCCTGGGCTACGGCAAAACTGTAGCCCTCATCCTCCTGGACCAGCCAGCCACCTTTGATACCGTCTCCCATCACATCTCGATCTTCAGACTCCACCACATCCAAATCCAGGGAGACGTCCGCAAATGGATCGCCTCATACTTCACAGGAAGAACCCAGAAAATCTGTCTCCTGCAGCTCACCCTGGCACCCAAGAAGATCACCTGCGGCATTCCCCAAGGATTGTCCCGCAGCTCCACCTTTTTCAAAACCTAATTGACCCCCCTGGCAAACACCTTCATGTCTCATTGACTCAGCATCATCTCCTACACTGACGAGTCCCAGGTCATACTCTCGCTGTCAGAAGAGCCCTCCGCCACCAGAGCCCACTTCCATAAATATATGATGAACGCTACTGACAACTGCCTCAAGCTCAACATGGACAAGACAGAATCCATATCTTTGGGAACAACACCTCGCCATGGAAAAAAGTATGGTGGCCTGTGGGACTTGGCCCATGCCCCACCCAACAGACCACGCCCGCAATCTCGATATCATCTTGGACAGCAAGCTATCTATTTAGGAACAGGAAAACGCAGTCTCATCCCACTGCTTCCACACTCTACGCATGCGCCACAAGATCTTCATGTGGCTCCCAGTCAACCACAGAAGGACTGTCACACAGGCCCTCATCACCAGCAGGCTGGACTATGGGAACATATTCTATGTAGGAGTAACTGCAAGCCTCCTGAAGAGACTGCAGACAATACAAAGCTCAGCAGCAAGACTCATCCTTGACCTCCCCAGGCAGAGCCACATCACACCCCACCTCAAGAAGCAACACTGCTCCTCATCCAGAAGAGATGCCAGTTCAAGATGCTGACCCACGCATACAAAGCACTGCACAATAAAGGACCAGCATACATCAATAAATGCATGACTTTCACCAACCGAACAGACACCTACGATCCGCCTCCCTCTTCCTTGCAGACACCCCTTGTTGGACTTGGCTTTTTCCGGAGGTTCACCCACGAATTTTTGCTTTTTGGCCTCCTGTTTTTGACTTTGTTTTTGCTGGTTTTAGGACTCTGGGCTTTTTACCACTGCCATTCAGTGCTAAAGTGCATATGCTCTCCATGTAAATTGTGTTTGTGGATTGGTGTTTCCATAATTGGCTTATTTGATTTACGACCAAGTCCCTAGTACATTGCACAGATGTGCCCAGGGCCTGTAAATCAAATGCTACTAGTGGGCCTGCAAATCCGATTGTGCCACCCACACAAGTAGCTTTTCAAAGGTGTCTCAGACCTGTCACTGCAGTGTCTGCGCACAGTTTTCAACTGCCATGTCGACCTGGTAAGTGCACCCTCTTGTCAGGCCCTAACTTTCCCTTTTCTTACATGTAAAGCACCCCTTAGGCAGGCCCACGGGCAGGGTGCAGAGTATGTGAAAGGCAGGACATGTACTGGTGTGTGTGACATTTCCTGATAGTGAAATGCTATGTATTTTGTTTTAACTGTTGAAAGGCTATCTCTCTCATAGGTTAACTTGGAGGCTGCTTTGTAAACACGTTTACAAATGTAGCTGGCCAATGAGAGCTGTTAGAGAAGTGGAGTTTAGTATTCCTGAACTCATGATTTAAAAATACAACTTTTAGAAAAGATGAATTTTATAGTATGTGTTTGAAAATACCACTTTTAGAAAGTGAGTATTTTCTTGCCTAACCATTGTGTGCCTCTGCTCGTTTGTGTATTGACTGTCTGGTTTTCGAGTGACAGGGGCTGGTGGTGTGCATTCACTGTAGACAGCCACATGAGGTGTGTCCTGCCTTTCCTGGGTGACTCATAGTTGGGCTGAATAGGCCTGGTCTGCATTTAGATTGGTGGGAGGTGTTTTCACTAGCACCTGAATAGGCAGTGTCTCCTCTGCACAAGGCAGTCTCCATCTCCTGTAGTGAAGCTGGGCCAGAGAGGGTAGAACTGGTTTGGACTGGGCTCAGAGACCCTTGCCACAAAGAGGATGAAGAGAAAATGTGGTATAATTGGGGTACTGCCCTATTGCTGTGTGGATGCTTTTCTGGGTTGGCCTGCAGTGGCTGCTTCTGCCAAAGAGAGGACAAAGACTGAACTGTGCTGTGTATCCTACTTGAAGAAGATCTCCAAGGGCTAGGTGTAAAGCTTTGCCTCCTGTTCTGAAGTCTCAGGGTCACAAAGACTCCATTTCCTCTGTCCTCCTGCACCTGAAACAGAAGTTTCAGCTGCCACAAGAGGAAAAATCAACACCGACGCCGGCGAGCGCCGCCGTGACCTACGATGAAGCAGTGGGCACAACTCGTGAAATGCACGACACACCGTAGCCCCGATGCATGCCGACGATGCATCGTATCAACCCTGACGGCGTCACTAAGGCCGCTGCTTGCTCCGGAGCCGAAGGCACCACTTGTGACATTCACGACGCACAGCCCCGACTCACACTGCAGCCCCGACCTCACTGACGCCGGTGCTTCATCATTGCGCAGCGGATACTTGACGTGGGTGACCTGCCGAACCCATCGACCACGCTCCATCATACAGAACCGCCGCCTCGCCGCTACCTCTACATCACCTCCTCGGCAACAGTAAGGAACTGACGCCTCACCTTCCACACAACAGTAAGGAACCAACGCCTCACCTCCCCTGCATCGTAGTAAGGAACCAACTCCTCACCTCCCCTGTGGTCATAAGAAACCAACGCTTCACCTCCCCTGGGGTCGTAAGGAACCGTCACCGCCCGGGAACACTGCTGCATCACTTACCCCGCGCCGTGCACTGTCTTTGTTTTCATCGTTTCCCATGGTACTGTTCTTTGGGATCCATGTGACTCTGGGCACGATGCTGCGCACCTCACAGTCGGCGGCGTACTTTGGGATTTTCATCTGTCACAACGTTGTAATAGCCACAGGTGGAGCTATTTGTTGCAACAATTTTATTTTTGTGAATAGCCTATTTTTGATGATATCTTGACATATGTATGGTGGATTTTTGTTGTCTTGGTCTTGTTTGATTTAGATAAAGATGTCCTATTTATTTAGACTGGTGTGGTGTCTATTTGTAGTGTTTTCACTGGGTTACTGTATGTGTGCACAAATGCTTCACACACTGCCTCTGAGATAAGCCTGGCTGCTCGTGCCAAGCTACCAGGTGGGTGAGCAGGGGTTGTCTAAGGGCGTAACTCCCTTACCCTGACTAGAAGCAAGGGCCCCTACTTGGACAAAGGTGCAAACCATTGCCAACTAGAGACCCCCATTTCTAACACCCCCCCAGTTCCGTCGAGATAACAGTGGAGGACGCTCCTTCTCACACCTGGTGGGCTTAACTTTGGAATGACCTTCCCATGCTCCTCAGGACTGCCTCATCGCTCCGGCAATGCAGGAAAGGACTCAAGACCTGGCTGTTCAAATGAACAAACACAGTGAAGCAGTTAGCAACTCAAGTGCCTTGAGACCCTCACAGGTGTTATGCCATGCTTTAGAAATCTTTGATTGATTGACAGAGTCATAATGCCAAGAGAAATGAATATCAGACAACAGGAGGGATGAAGGCAAAAAGTTTGGGAGTGACCATGCAGAGAGGGCCAAGCCCAACAGGAAGGTTTACATGCAATGAAAGGAAATAAAAGGAAAAACAAAAATATTTACAGGAGCAAAGATGTCAATAGTAATACTCAGCACCAAGCAGACACCCTTGGTCTCAGTCAGTACTATCGACACTAACCAGTGATATAGTCTTCAAGATACTACAATATAATCCTCCTGGCCATCCTTTGGAACTTTATACAAATGCAGTTGAAGTCGGCTCAAACAGTCACACTGATGTAACTTCAAGGATGTCCTGGATCGTAATGAGAAGTCAATTAGGAGGGCTCCTTCGTGGGGCCACACAATGTGACCTTCTGTTGCAGAGCGAGGTTATGTTGTGACATGAGGCGACATGTACATCGTAGAAGAGTGGAGGAGCATGAGGGAAGACTAGAGCCAAATATCCAGTTACATACATGGGCGCCTGGGTGCATGCTTATAATGCTAAAATAAATATACTACACCTTGACCAGGGTCGTCAACAAAATCAAGACAGAAATGCGAGGCTTAGTGTAGCTGCAGTACCATTAGGCCGATGTTCAGTGGAGAAAATCTGCTATAAACATGATTTGCACTGTGGGTCCCTAGCTCTCCAGAACTTGTTGACAAAGCTGTAAAGTAATCCTCACAGATACGACAGAAAAATAAGCTCTTTATTGGAGCCGGGGTACATGCTCCTTCCTTCTCCCACTGCAGATGAACTGTACTGACAATTCTTGAAGAAAAACGTTCTACAAACGAATATAAAAACATTACACAAAAAACAGTACACAACTTACATAGCTGGGTTCCAGAAAACCCAATACTATGAACTCTTCCTTTTTACCCCTGCAAATAACAAGAATGCATCCCCAGGTTACTTAAATCTGTGCTAGTCGTCCAATGTGCTTTGCTTGTTGCATGAAATAATTTTCTTGATACTGTGTGGCATGCAATTTGTTAAGGTTCCTAAATATTGTGTACGCGAACACTGTTTTTACCGGTAATACTATTTTGACCAGATTCCATTTTTTTCGATCTTACTGTCAAGTCTGTTGCCCCACCATCAATAACTTCCATTCATCCGAAAAGAAGGTAATAGCTTGAGCAAGCACTAAGGGGCCGATTCCGATCTCGGCCGGTAGTGCTCCGAATCGGATTCGGATTCACCGGATCCGATTCGGAGCCCTGTTTCCCGAACGAATCGTACGCGGGTCCGGCCGAGCGAGTACGATGCAAGCACCCGCGAAATCGCCGACCGACTCGAACGCGGCTACAACACGCTCTGACCGACTCGCATGGACACGACTCGCACCGCGCTATGGAGACGTTTCCCGGCCGGGTAAGTACGATGCGCGCCGGGAGCAGTCCGACCGACTCGCGCCGTCCGGCTCGAAAAAGCTGTCGGAGCCGGACTTTGGGGTTCCGCGTCGGACCCCCCAGTACGAGTAGGCGCGCGAGTCGCACACAGGGGGGACCCATGGGTCCCCCCTACCTGTGCATGTACGCCGCGATGCGCATGGACGCGTACACGCTGTAGGGGGCACCCTTGTCCGCCTCGCACCCATTGAGTCAATGGGAGCCCGCGTACGCGTTGTACGACAGGCTCCCATTGACTTCAATGGGAGTCCGACCGACTCGAGTCCGATAGCATGCGTGCGCATCATACTCGTTCGGTCGGACTGCTAGGGTCCGATTCGGTCGGAATTCTGTCCGGGTCCGGCTCGGTCGGAGAGATTTCTGACCGGAATCGGAATCGGCCCCAAAGTTGCCTGAAATGAAGACTATGGGTCTTTTTACCATGTCAGGCGGAAAAACACCATTGTGGATATGGGTCCGACAAACAGCTGAGTTATAATGCAACCGCAAATGGTGAAGTTGCATACTCACATTTCTCAATGAGAGCTTGTGCTACAGCCATAAACCGGCCATAGCACAAGCTCCCCTTGAGAAATGGGAGATTGTGTTCATCCCTGCACCGCATGGCAGGCACCTCTGTGCTGGGATCAACAGGGGGGGCACCATAGGTGCCCCCTGGGCACCCAACCGGAGGCCACAATGAGAAGGGGGCTCTGCTAAGGGGCCCCCGAACTCGCTTTCCGACAGGCTTTCCATGTCGGAAAGCCCGGAATGGAAAGCCTGTGGAAACCGAGCATCGTAATCCCAACGGCAGAAACGACGTCCATTGGGATTATAGGCTGGTCTCCAACTGGCCGACAGGCTCCTTGAGCCCGTCGAAAGCCAGCAGGAATGACCAGCCGGTTTCAATTCCGACCACCTAAATTGTAATTAGGCGGTCAGAAATGAAACCGACGATGAGTGTCAGAAAGCCTCCGACCTGAGGTCAGAGGCTTTGCGACACTCATTGCAATTGGCCACTATGATACACACCATACTACTACATTGTGAACTATAGTATAGCCACAATCTCAGTTAACACCCTTCTACTATATAATAACAGTCACTCATGCCATGTTCTATTTGTGAGGAGAATTGGGAGCTTCAAAGGTCTCTGGCTCAACTCTTCTACTTTCACTTCTTTGTTCAATGTGATGATCTGTTAAAATTTGATTTTGGACCAGTGATACCTGACTTTTGGATGTTTTTATGCAAACGCAGTTGTGATCATAATGCTATTTTTATATTTTTGTGTGTTTATTTGTTTGTGTTCATTATTTTGTCATTTGGTGTACTTTTGTTTAGAGTATTTACTTTTTCTTGTTTGTTGCTACTCTTGCTCCTCTATTTTCTTCTTTCTCTTAACAAAATTTTATTTCTGTATGTGTTCCACACAGATGTTTGTCCTTTCCACCTGCTCCCTCATTATTCTCAAGAAGTGTCATATCAGATGATTATATTTTTAAGGCAAACTTTGTTTTTGTTGTAAAATTAATCTATACTAAGGGCCCGATTCTGATGCGGGTTGGAAAAGCTTCCCGACCGAGGGCCTGATTCTGATGCGGTTAGGAAGGCCTCCTAACGGCATTTGCTCCTTCCAAATCGGATCGGGAACGTGTCTTCCCGACCGAGGGCCCAATTCTGATGCGGTTAGGAACAAATGTTCCCATTGAAGTCAATGGGAGTTCAACGAAATCGTATCTGGAAGCATCCGGATGCATCCTACTCCGCCGGTCGGACTTTCCCGATCCGAGTGGGTCGGAAACCATTTCCCAACCGATTCGGTCGGAAGCTTTTCCAACCCGCATCAGAATCGACCCCTTAATTGTTTTTCTCTGTTACGTCATGGCATGCTTTGATACAGGTGAAATCAATTAATTTAAGACAGGTAGTCAACTACAAAGCCATTCTATGTTATTTGAATCACCACATCTCGTTTTTGTATGGGTGTGAGTTCCTAGTATAGAATGAATAGATTAGGGGATTGGCTACTGAAGTGTTTTTAAATATGTTGATTAGAAAAAACAGTCAAGCCCCCTCTAGCACTCGATGGACAATACACTCTGGGTTTCATTGATTTGTATCTCTCATTGGTATTCAAGGTATTACTTGGAGCTATGCAGGATAACTTAAGTCCAATCGCTAACGTGTGAGTTTCATCATTGCGAGGGTTCTGGATAGAATCCTAAAACAGGAGAAAATACTCCTAATGTATTTAGTATTCAACATGTTTAAAAACTGTGGTGCTAAAGGTAATTGACATTGGTATTTTGCAACATCGATTTTAATTTGATCCTACTTGTTTGTGGTGGAACCAATTTCTCTAGATATTTGGGTAGAGGTCTCTGCAAGGCTAGTTCACCACCACCATTACTTGGGGTTTTTTAGGGCCCATCTTAAAATAGTTATAACTCATCTACTAACCAATATTTAATGGCCATACCATGAAGGTATTAAATTCCCCCATAGAAGATGGACAAGGTTTGCATTAAAGCTGTGTTCCATCTGCTTAATCGTAGAAATGTAATTCTAACTGAATAGATGGGTTGATAAGTTGAAAAGTATAGACAATGAAGAAAAGGGGCGACTATGCTGTTCGCTGTGGAACTTTAAATGACAGGATTTAATAGAAGGGCACACAAATCTGAAGAGAGACCATGTGCATTGCCTGTTGAAAAAAGATTTTACAACATCTACCTCAACAGCTATGCAGATATGGTGTTAAAAGCAGTCATTGTATTTCAAAGGTCTCATGCTCCATCACTGGTGTTACCCACCTCAAACCTCACGTTATCTGCTTTAGAGGTTATTATTATTTTTATTCAATCTCAAGAATGCCTTCATGCACACAGCCTCATTGCTGGTGACTTCCGATTGACACAATCCAAACCTGCTCTAACCAATCTTTGGCTTACCATTTCTGTAGGTTTTACTGTAGAATTACCCAAAACAAAGAGTGGTTTTGATATGATTCTAGTAGTCATAGATCTCTTTGCAAAGATGGCTCATGTTATACCATTGAAAGGAGCACCCTCTGCAGTTAGATTGGAGTCATGTTTCCCAACACATTGTTAATTTTCACCTATTAAATTTACACCAGTTTTGAGGAGCTTAAGGAACGGGGGATACACTGACAGGAATGCCTTTGCACATGTAGTACATTGCAGGCTACTAACAGGTGTCTGTAAGAAAAACCCCATGTTCTAGTGTTGCTCAAAGTAAAATTCCTTAAAAAACAGTGGACAAGAGGCATTTGGCAAAACAGGAACAGTTTGTTTAATTAAACAGTTCGGCTGGGAGAACAGCTACAGGCACTACCGCTGAGGACTGTCTGAATTTAAATTCGGTTGTTGTCCTTCTTATATACAAAATACAATGGGTAATAAAAGGTTTTTGGCTTACCATATATGGTGAGGAATGATGGTTACTGCCTTTAGAGTATTAAATTAATGGTCAATGGTTAATGGTTACTACAGGCGGGTCTTGACCATGCGTGGACACAGTGTGGCCAATGGTGAACGTGTACAGATTTCCAGCATGGGGAGCGCGTGATCACTACGTGTCCTAGGTCCTGATTGGCTATGTGTTCCTAACTCATGTGGCATTTAACCTTATGGTCTTTATTGGGAGTGTGCATAACCCCTCCGACCATGTGTGCTTTATTGGGGCGATGTCCTCTGACCATTGTGATGTCACTGTGCCTATCTGTGGGATTGACCAAGAGTTTCCTGCCCACATGTTTACCTGCCAGGTATGCACCCTCCCACCTGCGATCTATCAGTCAGCAATCCCTGGGCCTAAGTCTCAGAGCATGCCTAACTACATATTTATGAGTTGAGGTTGATGTAGAATTCACAACAGGCGAATCTGTTAATAGAAACAAATTTCAATTTCATTGATGTAAGCATCATTTTCCATATTAACAGTAGTGCAGAGGTTCAGAGTTCAGCAGAGGAACAAAACCTTCAGTTGCTGCTTTACATGTCAAGCTAGGTATGGTACTTATCGTCCAAAATTGCCACCATATTTCTTGTGTGTGTGATTTTAGGACAGGATTGAGTGAGCATGGTTCCCTAATTCTGTTCCTGTATTTTTTTGTCACCAATGGTCTATAGTTGTTGGACAGTGTTCTTTTGGCAAGCCTTCTGTGGTAAAGTTATTTGTGATGACCAGGGTCATAGCTTGGACACTAAGGGGGTCATTACGATGACTGGCGGATCGCCACCGCCCAAATGGCGGTGGCGATCCGCCCGCCATTCCCCTCCGCCCGCATGCCATTTCCCCCCCGCCACATTACGATGGTGGGGGAGCCCGGCGGACGGAAAGACCGTCCGCCGGTTTTCCGCCGGTCACACAGGTGACCGGGCGGAAAAGGGCAGTAATATGGTGGTGGTGTCTGCAAGACACCGCCATCCATATTAGGATGGATGCGGAGAGCAGCCTTTCTATGGCGGCAACACCGCCATGGAAAGGCATACGGTCTTCGCGATTGGGGGCCCATTGCGGGCCCCCAGAGTGTTGGGGGGGTGGGGGGTGCACATGGGGGGTACCTATGATACCCCCCTGCATTGGCATGGACAAGGTGGCAGGCACAGCGCGGTGCCTGTCACCTTGTGCATGCCAATGCACGACGTGCATTCCCAGCATTGTGGCGGGCGGTGCTGTGAACACCGCCCGCCACAATGTTGGGAATAGGGGATGCCACCGCCACCGTGGCGGTGGCATCCTACTACTCGCGGCAGGACCGCCGCTCCTATGGCAGACGGTCCCATTCACCGCTACGGTGGCGGGCGGACAAAGTCCGCCCGTCATCGTAATATGCCCCTAAGACTGCGGGGGGGTGTGCTTCAGATTTCCCAACCATCACCCTGGCATTTCATGGTAAAATGCATTACATGAGAAGCAGGGCATGAAGGGGGCTTAAGGAGCAGTGGCAAGGGAGAAGAATGCAAATTGTTAGGGGTACTTAAAACATGTGTGATTTTGTCTGTATGAAAAAATCCAAAGTGAAATCTGACAGTATCCTCACCATACGCAACCCAAAGCACCTTTACCCAAATATTTAGTAGAGAATACATATATTAGGGGGGTGTAATACCGCAAACAGCCCCCCCCCAAAGCTATGCCCCTGATGATGACTTGTGCTGTGCAGGGAATACTGCTTATATGATACTCGTAGGTACAATGTCCAAATTATTAGTTTCTTTGATTCCTGTGTTGACTTGTTACTTGTTTTCTGTTTAAGTATTATCCTCTCCACCTTGATCGAGAGACATATAGAGAGAGGATTATAGAGGTTTGTGTTAATTCCATTGTTTTCAATTTCAAGCCATTATTTCATCATTTGTTTGGGAGTGGAAATATTGTTGTTGAATGGACTCTCACCTCCTGGTACAAGGTATTTACTTAGGATAAAAGCATAGAAGGTGTTTAATGTTGTTGTGAGCTTCACCTTTCGTAGTAAATTCACTGACAAAATATCGAAACCACAATTATCATGGGACATAAATAATGAGTCAAAAATATTGAGCACAAAATTATTGTTATCCTATACCTATAATGTAAATAAGAAAAATATATTTTTTCAAATATCGTTATGCACTAATATTGAAAACAAAAATATAGTTTTTTAATATAAACATACTTAAACATACTATATATTAAAATATTTATTGTTTTTAAACAGTAATGTAATGTGATTTAAATATAGTTAAAAAAATATTATTTATATATATATACATTTTATACTGATTTAAAAGACGAAACACTCATATGTGCATGTTTATTTAACATATATAATTTTAAACTATTATTCAAAAAAAATATTATAATTTATGTTACAATTTACTATTTTTTTGCAAACTTTAAAAAGTAAAAAAACAAAAAACAGTAGACAAAGGGGCCAATTCCAATTCAGGCCGGAAATCTCTCCGACCGAGCCGGACCCGGAGAGATTTCCGACCGAATCGGACCCTAGCAGTCCGACCGAACGAGTACGATGCGCACGCATGCTATCGGACTCAATTCGGTCGGACTCCCATTGAAGTCAATGGGAGCCGGTCGTACAACGCGTACGCGGGCTCCCATTGACTCAATGGGTGCGAGGCGAACAAGGGTGCCCCCTACAGCGGGTACGCGTCGAAGCGACTTGCGCCGTACATGCACAGGTAGGGAGGACCCATGGGTCCCCCCTGTGTGCGACTCGCACGGCTACGCGTACAGGGGGGTCCGACACGGACCCCCCAAAGTGCGGCTCCAACTGCTCTTTCGAGCCGGACGGCGCGAGTCGGTCGGACTGCTCGAGGCGCGCATCGTACTTACCTGGCCGGGGAACGTCTCCATTGCACGGTGCGAGTCGTGTCCGTGCGAGTCGGTTGGAGCGGTTGGGTCCCGCGAACGAGTCGGTCGGCGATTTCGCGTGCGCTCGCATCATACTCGCTCGCCAGGACGCACGTCCGAATCGGTCGGGAAAAAGGGCTCCGAATCGGATCCGGTAAAGCCGAATCCGATTCGGAGCCCTACCGGCCAAGATCGGAATCGGCCCCAAAGTAGGGAGAGAGTAGTTCACTTCAAACGAATAAAATATTTTAACAACTAGATTAAACAACAACTATAAATATGAAATCTAAAATATATATGCAGAAGATTTATTAAAAGCACAAGATGCTAGTAAAGAGAGATTTCTGGAGAGGGGGTACACGAGGAAATGCATAGAGACAGCTATTACTAAAAGCCAGATGACATCTAGGGCAGATCTGCTCAAACCTAGTCAACCCCAAGCATCCACTCCAACATCGGTGGCAGTTCCAGATAGACCAAGCACCTTAGGGGATACATTCAGAATGATAATAGGGTTTAGCAGACAAGAGAAAGAAATTTACCGGATTATCCGGAGAAACTGGCCAATAGTACTAAACGATCCAATAATAGGCCATTTACTACCGGCTAAACCCGCTATAACATACAGTAGAGCCCCCTCTATGAAAGATGAGTTGGTGCAGAACAACCCGATTGACAAAACGCCAGTGACTTGGTTGGCGCAAAGGAAAGGGTTTTTTAAATGTAAATCATGTAAAGCCTGCCAACACGGTATCACCAGATCAACCTACAAAACACCGTTTAGCAAAAAGGAAAAGACCATCGAGAAAGCACTGACTTGCAAAGCCGATTATGTTGTATATGTGCTCGAGTGTCCCTGTGGTTTGAGGTATGTGGGAAGTACCAAACTACAGGGACACAAAAGGATATTGCAACATATTCGAGCCATAAAAAACCAAGATCAGATGTACCCAGTGGCTCACCATTTTGGAGAAAAACATCAATCGGATCCCAAAGATCTGAAATATTTTCTAATAGACACCGTACCAATCAATAAGAGAGGTGAAAACAGAGAAAAAGCCCTGCGCAGGTTAGAAACGCGATACATTCTGGAGTTAGACTCCAAGTATCCTGGGGGTCTAAATATGACTGAGGATCTTTACACATGTCTATAACAAAAGACAGGACAGCTCTAGTCAAACACATTTCGGGATTCAGGGTATTCAAACCATAATTATATTCAACCCGACATATAAACTGAGAAGATGCTGCTTACATTACTCGATAGCACAGTCAAAACAATTTGTTTTTTGTTCTATAATGATCGTTTTAGCTCTTTTTTTATGGAGATACTAAGGAGGTTTTATAGCACTTGCACTTTAAGATGGAAATTAGTAATGTTGCACTTTAGTAGCTTATGTTTACATTGTATAAACAGTGGATAAAACTGTTAAGGCAAGCACCTTTGTTTGGGATTCGGAATGGGCTCCTTCTGAATATCCAATGAATTTTGTACTGTATTTTGCTTCATTTGCACATAATGTATTTTACAACAATGTTTTTCATCTCACAGGTATTAGCATTTTATGTCTACAATATTAATGTTTTTATTGTGAACCAAGCGAATCTGTTGATAACTAGTGGTATTTAAACCATGAATTTTTATGCAGTTATATCATTTATACAACATCAATGTATAATAATCATTGAATATGCGATTGAGACACCAGTAAATGTCAAGTTCGGAAAGTGTCTGCAATGGTGGGAAATGAACAATATTTTGTCTATGTTTACAGCTACATTTTCGATGCACTTGTCACTTTAAACACAGGGCAAAAAAACGGGATTAAAATCACGTGAGGACTGTTATGCGCGTCATGTGATCAAGGCCCTCCGGGGCTGAAACGCGACATGGCTGCCTTGTAATTCGGCGGAATCAAATAAATTACAAGCACTTACTCTGTGCTCCGTGCTCCATTTTTCTCAACAGCCAGAATCGCCAGCGGCAGGGTGGAGTGTTCTGGATATATATATATATATATATATATATATATATATATATATATATATATATATAGTTATATATATCCACATGAAAATCCAAGAGTGTCCAGTCACACCGGCACTACACAAGGACACAGACTCCACAGCAGTTGAAGTGGCAAGGTGTTTATTAATTAACCATCATTGTCCAAAGACGCGTTTCGGCCGCCAGACATGCGGCCTTGTTCACATAGTTATATATATATATATGTGTATATATATATATATATATATATATATATTCACTGAAAAAACCATAGGTTTTAGGGACAGTTATAGTTAGTTGGACATTTCACTCGTACAAAACCATAGAAATTCCCCCGTTATAGTTAGTTCAGCTAACTATAACTCGCGCCCCCGCAATGCACTGCTGATGACGTCACATATTACATCACTCATGACATGGTCAGTGACATCACTGATGACATCTGAAATGACATCACTGATGACATCACTGATGACATCATCCAGTGACTGTGTGTTTCTGTAAAGTTTAAATATGTTTAATATATATAGGGAAAGGCGTATTGAAGAATGAGTGGGTGTATAAGTGTCTGAATGGATGATTTAGTACGTGAGTGACTGACTCTACAAGTGAGTGATTAAATGTATCTTACTGAATGCATGGGTTAGTGACTAAACTGTGTGAATGTCTGTATCCGTCTGTCTGTTGGTTTGTAAGCGGCTGCATGAGCTTTCTGAATAGCTACATGAGTGTCTACATGGGTTATTGATTGTTTATCTGAGTATCTGTATGGAGTGCTTGAGTGTTTGTGTGGGTGGGGTGTGTGTGACTCTGTGCATAGATGTGTGAGTTGGTGATTCACTGGGTGCATGGTTTCAAGAGTGCATCTGTGATGGACTGTATGGGTGGGTGAATGTGTGTGTGTATGGGTGTGTTAGTGATTGAATGTATATCTCAGTGGTACATGTGTGAGTAACTACATATGTGAAAGGCAGTATATATGTGTGTTGGAGTATATAAATGGCTATAAGTGAGAGTGTGTGATTGTGAGAGTGGCTGTATGGATGAGTGTGTACTTGTATCAGTGATTGTATAAGAGCGTAAGAATGTGCTAGTATTTGTATGAGTAAGTGAGCTGGTGTGTGTATAACTGTATAGGTGAGTAAATGGGTGTGTGATTAAGTTTTTGCATGACTGACTAGGTGTGTGAGTACCTCTATGGATGAGTGGCGGTGTGTGAGTGTTTATATAGGTGTATGAGTGCATATGATAGTCCTGTACTGAGTGACTAAGTATGAGTGACTGTACGGGTGAGTGAGTGGATGTGTGTGTAGACCTAAGAATCAGTGAGTGGGTATGTAGTTTTTGGTGTTGGAGTGTCTATGGTTTTGAGAATGGCAGTCTGTAATTTAGAGTGGGTGTATCAAAAGTTATATTAGGGTGTGAGAAGATGCATGAAATTATCACATGGATGATGTCATCAGTGATGTCATTTGAGATGTCATCAGTGATGTCACTGACCATGTCATGAGTGATGTAATATGTGACGTCATCAGCAGTGCATTGCGGGGCGCGAGTTATAGTTAGCTGAACTAACTATAACGGGGGAATTTCTATGGTTTTGTACGAGTGAAATGTCCAACTAACTATAACTGTCCCTAAAACCTATGGTTTTTTCAGTGAATTTCAAAGGTTTTTTAAATGCTAATTTCTAACTATAACGTGCCTGAAACCTATGATTTTTTAAGTGAATTTCAAAGGTTTTTTTAAATGCTAGTTTCTAACTATGCCTACAGAGGTAGGACATGTGAAGAAAGAAGAAAAAACGCACAGAAAGAAGCAAAAGATGTGCAGAAAGAACCAACAGAGGAGCAGAAAGAGGCCTTGTTGCAAAATCATCCTGTGCCCACAACTTTTTCAGACGGGTACTGGTGGTAACTGACTCTGACTAACCAGAGCCAGTGCTATGCTAAAAGACACTTAGAATACAGTGAAAACACCTACATACACTAGGGAACACTATGCGTTGGGGTACCCCTGTGATTAGCATGACCTCCTCTGCAAGTCCCTAGTACATAATAGGGCAGGGGGATTAAAACTACCTCTTAAAAGCGCTACAGGGCGCGTTTGCACAGTGGTGAAGGGAGGGGGCCTGAGGTGACATGTGTGCAAACGCACCCCGTGGCGCGTTTAAAGTTGACGGGATTAAGTCCCCTTGAATTCTGAGGGTCCCTGGGGCCCAACTAGCCCCCAGGTACCTACAGTTAGGACCACAGAGCTGAGTTGCAGAGAGGCGTTCCGAGGCCACGCACCTTTTTCCACCTCTCTGCAACGCAACTCTGTTGTGCTTACTGAAGGTACCTGGTGGGCTAGTTGGCCCCCAGGGTCCCTCAGGATTCAAAGGAATTAATTCCCCAACTTAAAATGCACCACAGGGCGTGTTTGCGCACATGTCACCTGAGGCCCCGCCCCTCCCTTCACCACTGTGCAAACGCGCCCCGTGGTGCGTTTTAAGTTGGGGGATTAGGTTACCTTGAATCCTGAGGGTCCCTGGGGCCCAACTAACCCACTAGGTACTTCCAGTAAGCACCACAGGCCTGCGTTGCAACGCCTGTAACAAATTGTGCAGTTGTGTTTAGGTAGTGAAGAGGGTCGTGCTGGGGGTAGTGTTTTAGGGTTTAGGGTAGTGCAGTGGTGTTTGTGTAGTGTAGGGGGTCATGCTGGGGGTAGATTTAGGGTTTAGGGTAGTGCAGTGGTGTTTGGGTAGTGTAGGGAGTCGTGCTGGGGGAGTGTTTTAGGGTTTAGGGTAGTGCAGTGGTGTTTGGGTAGTGTAGGGGGTCGTGCTGGGGGTAGTGTTTTAGGGTTTAGGGTAGTGCAGTGGTGTTTGGGTAGTGTAGGGGGTCGTGCTGGGGGTAGTGATTTAGGGTAGTGCAGTGGTGTTTGGGTAGTGTAGGGGGTAGTGCTGGGGTAGTGTTTTAGGGTTTAGGGTAGTGCAGTGGTGTTTGAGTAGTATAGGGGTACTGCTGGGGGTAGTTTTTTAGGGTTTAGGGTAGTGCAGTGGTGTTTGGGTAGTGTAGGGGTTCGTGCTGGGGGTAGTTTTTTAGGGTTTAGGGTAGTGCAGTGGTGTTTGTGTAGTGTAGGGGGTAGTGTTTTAGGGTTTAGGGTAGTGCAGTGGTGTTTGTGTAGTGTAGGAGGTGGTGTTTTAGGGTTTAGGGTAGTGCAGTGGTCTTTGGGTAGTGTAGGGAGTCGTGCGGGGGTAGTGTTTTAGGGTTTAGGGTAGTGTAGGGGGTCATGCGGGGTAGTGTTTTAGGGATTAGGGTAGTGCATTGGTGTTTGGGTAGTGTAGGGGGTCATGCGGGGGATAGTGTTTTAGGGTTTAAGGCAGTGCAGTGGTGTTTGGGTAGTGTAGGGGTCGTGCTGGGGGGAGTGTTTTAGGGTTTAGGGCAGTGCAGTGGTGTTCGGGTAGTGAAGGGGGTCGTGCTGGGGGGAGTGTTTTAGGGTTTAGGGCAGTGCAGTGGTGTTCGGGTAGTGTAGGGGATCGTGCTGGGGGGAATGTTTGAGGGTTTAGGGCAGTGCAGTGGTGTTCGGGTAGTGTAGGGGGTTGTGCTGGGGGTAGTAGTTTAGGGTTAAGGGTAGTGCAGTGGTGTTTGGGTAGTGTAGGGGTTGTGCTGGGGTAGTGTTCTAGGGTTTAGGGCAGTGCAGTGGTGTTTGGGCAGTGTAGGGGGTAATGCTGGGGGTGGTGTTTTAGGGTTTAGGGCAGTGCAGTGGTGTTCGGGCAGTGTAGGGGGTGGTGTTTCAGGGTTTAGGGCAGTGCAGTGGTGTTCGGGCAGTGTAGGGGGTCGTGCAGGGGGTGGTGTTTCAGGGTTTATGGCAGTGGTGTTCGGGGGTCGTGCTGGGGGTGGTGTTTCAGGGTTTAGGGCAGTGCAGTGGTGTTCGGGCAGTGTAGGGGGCGGTGCTGGGGGTAGTGTTTCAGGGTTTAGGGCAGTGCAGTGGTGTTCGGGCAGTGTAGGGGGTGGTGTTTCAGGGTTTAGGGCAGTGCAGTGGTGTTCGGGCAGTGTAGGGGGTCATGCAGGGGGTGGTGTTTCAGGGTTTAGGGCAGTGCAGTAGTGTTCGGGCAGTGTAGGGGGTCGTGCTGGGGCTGGTGTTTCAGGGTTTAGGGCAGTACAGTGGTGTTCGGGCAGTGTAGGGGTCGTGCTGGGGCTGGTGTTTCAGGGTTTAGGGCAGTGCAGTGGTGTTCGGGCAGTGTAGGGGGTCGTGCTGGGGCTGGTGTTTCAGGGTTTAGGGCAGTGCAGTGGTGTTCGGGCACTGTAGGTGGTCGTGCTGGGGCTGGTGTTTCAGGGTTTAGGGCAGTGCAGTGGGGTTCGGGCAGTGTAGGGGGTAATGCTGGGGCTGGTGTTTCAGGGTTTAGGGCAGTGCAGTGGTGTTCGGAAAGTGTAGGGGGTCTTGCTGGGGCTGGTGTTTCAGAGTCTAGGGCAGTGCAGTGGTGTTCGGGCAGTGTAGAGGTCTTGCTGGGGCTGGTGTTTCGGGGTTTAGGGCAGTGCAGTGGTGTTCGGGCAGTGTAGGGGGTCGTGCTGGGGGTGGTGTTTCAGGGTTTAGGGCAGTGCAGTGGTGTTCGGGCAGTGTAGGGGGTCGTGCTGGGGCTAGTGTTTCAGGATTTAGGGCAGAGCAATGGTGTTCAGGCAGTGTAGGGGGTTTTGCTGGAGGTGGTGTTTCAGGGTTTAGGGCAGTGCAGTGGTGTTCGTGCCGTGTAGGGGGTGGTGTTTCAGGGTTTAGGGCAGTGGTGTTCAGGCAGTGTAGGGGGTCTTGCTGGGGTTGATGTTTCAGGGTTTAGGGCATTGCAGTGGTGTTCGGGCAGTGTAGGGGGTCGTGCTGGGGCTAGTGTTTCAGGATTTAGGGCAGAGCAATGGTGTTCAGGCAGTGTAGGGGGTTTTGCTGGAGGTGGTGTTTCAGGGTTTAGGGCAGTGCAGTGGTGTTCGTGCCGTGTAGGGGGTGGTGTTTCAGGGTTAGGGCAGTGCAGTGGTGTTCGGGCAGTGTAGGAGGTCGTGCAGGGGGTGGTGTTTCAGGGTTTAGGGCAGTGCAGTGGTGTTCGGGCAGTGTAGGGGGTCATGCTGGGGGTGGTGTTTCAGGGTTTAGGGCAGTGCAGTGGTGTTCGGGCAGTGTAGGGTGTCGTGCTGAGGGGTGGTGTTTCAGGGTTTAGGGCAGTGCAGTGGTGTTCGGGCAGTGTAGGGGGTCATTCAGGGGGTGGTGTTTCAGGGTTTAGGGCAGTGCAGTGGTGTTTGGGCAGTGTAGGGGGTCGTGCAGGGGGTGGTGTTTCAGGGTTTAGGGCAGTGCAGTGGTGTTCGGCCAGTGTAGGTGGTCTTGCTGGGGGTGGTGTTTCAGGCTTTAGTGCAGTGGTGTTCGGGCAGTGTAGGGGGTCTTGCTGGGGGAGGTGTTTCAGGGTTTAGGGCAGTGCAGTGGTGTTCGGGCAGTGTAGGGGGTCTTGCTGGGGCTGGTGTTTCAGGGTTTAGGGCAGTGCAGTGGTGTTCGGGCAGTGTAGGGGGTCGTGCTGGGGCTGGTGTTTCAGGGTTTATGGCAGTGCAGTGGTTTTCAGGCAGTGTAGGCAGTCGTGCTGGGGCTGGTGTTTCAGGGTTTAGGGCAGTGCAGTGGTGTTCGGGCAGTGTACGGGGTTGTGCTGGGGCTGGTGTTTCAGGGCAGTGCAGTGGTGTTCGGGCAGTGTAGGGGGTCATGCTGGGGGTGGTGTTTCAGGGTTTAGGGCAGTGCAGTGGTGTTCGGGCAGTGCAGGGGGTCGTGCTGGGGCTGGTGTTTCATGGTTTAGGGCAGTGCAGTGGTGTTCGGGCAGTGTAGGGGATTGTGCTGGGGGTGGTGTTTCAGGGTTTAGGGCAGTGCAGTGGTGTTCGGGCAGTGTAGGGGGTCGTGCTGGGGCTGGTGTTTCAGGGTTTAGGGCAGTGCAGTGGTGTTCGGGCACTGTAGGTGGTCGTGCTGGGGCTGGTGTTTCAGGGTTTAGGGCAGTGCAGTGGTGTTCGGGCAGTGTAGGGGGTCATGCTGGGGCTGGTGTTTCAGGGTTTAGGGCAGTGCAGTGGTGTTCGGAATGTGTAGGGGGTCTTGCTGGGGCTGGTGTTTCAGAGTCTAGGGCAGTGCAGTGGTGTTCGGGCAGTGTAGAGGTCTTGCTGGGGCTGGTGTTTCGGGGTTTAGGGCAGTGCAGTGGTGTTCGGGCAGTGTAGGGGGTCGTGCTGGGGGTGGTGTTTCAGGGTTTAGGGCAGTGCAGTGGTGTTCGGGCAGTGTAGGGGGTCGTGCTGGGGCTAGTGTTTCAGGATTTAGGGCAGAGCAATGGTGTTCAGGCAGTGTAGGGGGTTTTGCTGGAGGTGGTGTTTCAGGGTTTAGGGCAGTGCAGTGGTGTTCGTGCCGTGTAGGGGGTGGTGTTTCAGGGTTTAGGGCAGTGGTGTTCAGGCAGTGTAGGGGGTCTTGCTGGGGTTGATGTTTCAGGGTTTAGGGCATTGCAGTGGTGTTCGGGCAGTGTAGGGGGTCGTGCTGGGGCTAGTGTTTCAGAATTTAGGGCAGAGCAATGGTGTTCAGGCAGTGTAGGGGGTCGTGCTGGGGGTGGTGGTTCAGGGTTTAGGGCAGTGCAGTGGTGTTCCGGCAGTGTAGGAGGTCGTGCAGGGGGTGGTGTTTCAGGGTTTAGGGCAGTGCAGTGGTGTTCGGGCAGTGTAGGGGGTCATGCTGGGGGTGGTGTTTCAGGGTTTAGGGCAGTGCAGTGGTGTTCGGGCAGTGTAGGGAGTCGTGCTGAGGGGTGGTGTTTCAGGGTTTAGGGCAGTGCAGTGGTGTTCGGGCAGTGTAGGGGTCGTGCAGGGGGTGGTGTTTCAGGGTTTAGGGCAGTGCAGTGGTGTTTGGGCAGTGTAGGGGGTCGTGCAGGGGGTGGTGTTTCAGGGTTTAGGGCAGTGCAGTGGTGTTCGGCCAGTGTAGGTGGTCTTGCTGGGGGTGGTGTTTCAGGCTTTAGTGCAGTGGTGTTCGGGCAGTGTAGGGGGTCTTGCTGGGGGTGGTGTTTCAGGGTTTAGGGCAGTGCAGTGGTGTTCGGGCAGTGTAGGGGGTCTTGCTGGGGCTGGTGTTTCAGGGTTTAGGGCAGTGCAGTGGTGTTCGGGCAGTGTAGGGGGTCGTGCTGGGGCTGGTGTTTCAGGGTTTATGGCAGTGCAGTGGTTTTCAGGCAGTGTAGGCGGTCGTGCTGGGGCTGGTGTTTCAGGGTTTAGGGCAGTGCAGTGGTGTTCGGGCAGTGTAGGGGGTTGTGCTGGGGCTGGTGTTTCAGGGCAGTGCAGTGGTGTTCGGGCAGTGTAGGGGGTCATGCTGGGGGTGGTGTTTCAGGGTTTAGGGCAGTGCAGTGGTGTTCGGGCAGTGCAGGGGGTCGTGCTGGGGCTGGTGTTTCATGGTTTAGGGCAGTGCAGTGGTGTTCGGGCAGTGTAGGGGATTGTGCAGGGGGTGGTGTTTCAGGGTTTAGGGCAGTGCAGTGGTGTTTGGGCAGGGTAGGGGGTCTTGCTGGGGGTGGTGTTTCAGGGTTTAGGGCAGTGCAGTGGTGTTCGGGCAGTGTAGGGGGTCTTGCTGGGGGTGGTGTTTCAGGGTTTAGGGCAGTGGTGTTCGGGCAGTGTAGGGGGTCTTGCTGGGTGTGATTTTTCAGGGTTTAGGGCAGTGCAGTGGTGTTTGGGCAGTGTAAGGGGTCTTGCTGGGGGGAGTGTTTCGGGGTTTAGGGCAGTGCAGTGGTGTTCGTGCAGTGTAGGGGGTCGTGCTGGTGGTGGTGTTTCAGGGTTTAGGGCAGTGCAGTAGTGTTCGGGCAGTGTAGGGGATCGTGCAGGGGGTGGTGTTTCAGGGTTTAGGGCAGTGCAGTGGTGTTCGGTCAGTGTAGGGGGTCATGCTGGGGGTGGTGTTTCAGGGTTTAGGGCAGTGCAGTTGTGTTCGGGCAGTGTAGGGGGTCGTGCAGGGGTGGTGTTTCAGGGTTTAGGGCAGTGCAGTGGTGTTCGGGCAGTGTAGGGGTCGTGCTGGGGCTGGTGTTTCAGGGTTTAGGGCAGTGTAGTGGTGTTCGGGCAGTGTAGGGGGTCTTGCTGGGGGTGGTGTTTCAGGGTTTAGGGCAGTGGTGTTCGGGCAGTGTAGGGGGTCTTGCTGGGGGTGATGTTTCAGGGTTTAGGGCAGTGCAGTGGTGTTCGGGTAGTGTAGGGGTCTTGCTGGGGGTAGTGTTTCAGGGTTTAGGGCAGTGCAGTGGTGTTCGTGCAGTGTAGGTGGTCGTGCTGGGGATGGTGTTTCAGGGTTTAGGGCAGTGCAGTAGTGTTCGGGCAGTGTAGGGGTCGTGCAGGGGGTGGTGTTTCAGGGTTTAGGGCAGTGCAGTGGTGTTCGGGCAGTGTAGGGGGTCGTTCTGTGGGTGGTGTTTCAGGGTTTAGGGCAGTGGTGTTCGGGCAGTGTAGGGGGTCTTGCTGGGGGTGATGTTTCAGGGTTTAGGGCAGTGCAGTGGTGTTCGGGCAGTGTAGGAGGTCTTGCTGGGGGTAGTGTTTCAGGGTTTAGGGCAGTGCAGTGGTGTTCGGGCAATGTAGGGGGCGTGCTGGGGGTGGTGTTTAAGGGTTTAGGGTAGTGCAGTGGTGTTCGGGCAGTGTAGGGGGTCGTGAAGGGGGTGGTGTTTCAGGGTTTAGGGCAGTGCAGTGGTGTTCGGGCAGTGTAGGGGGTCGTGCTAGGGTTGGTGTTTCAGGGTTTAGGGCAGTGCAGTGGTGTTCGGGCAGTGTAGGGGGTCGTGCAGGGGCTGGTGTTTCAGGGTTTAGGGCAGTGCAGTGGTGTTCGGGCAGTGTAGGGGCCGTGCTGGGGGTAGTGTTTTAGGGTTTAGGGTAGTGCAGTGGTGCTTGTGTAGTGTAGGGGGTCGTGCTGGGGGTAGTGTTTTAGGGTTTAGGGTAGTGCAGTGGTGTTTGTGTAGTGTAGGGGGTCATGTTTTAGGGTAGTGCAGTGGTGTTTGGGTAGTGTAGGGGGTCGTGCTGGGGGTAGTGTTTTAGGATTTAGGTTAGTGCAGTGGTGTTTGGGTAGTGTAGGGGGTCGTGCTGGGGGTAGTGATTTAGGGTTTAAGGTAGTGCAGTGGTGTTTGTGTAGTGTAGGGGGTCGTGCTGGGGGTAGTGTTTTAGGGTTTAGGGTAGTGCAGTGGTGCTTGTGTAGTGTAGGGGGTCGTGCTGGGGGTAGTGTTTTAGGGTTTAGGGTAGTGCAGTGGTGTTTGTGTAGTGTAGGGGGTCATGTTTTAGGGTAGTGCAGTGGTGTTTGGGTAGTGTAGGGGGTCGTGCTGGGGGTAGTGTTTTAGGATTTAGGTTAGTGCAGTGGTGTTGGGGTAGTGTTTTAGGGTTTAGGGTAGTGCAGTGGTGTTTGTGTAGTGTAGGGGTCATGCTGGGGGTAGTGTTTTAGGGTTTAGGATAGTGCAGTGGTGCTTGTGTAGTGTAGGGGGTCGTGCTGGGGGTAGTGTTTTAGGGTTTAGGGTAGTGCAGTGGTGTTTTTGTAGTGTAGGGGGGTCATGTTTTAAGATGCAACGCTCCAATACCTGACCAGTCTGCACTACATAAAACTGCAAAAAAACTAAAAATAAAAAGTGTTTTGCGCACTTTTGTCATTGGGCTATATGTGGGCTACATCTGGGTAATATTTGCGCTACATTTGGTCTCTTTTTTCACTGGTGGCCATCTTGGAAGACTTCTTTGTTATGAAGTTTCCTAATTTCCTCATTTACTGCAGTCTCCTCAGTAGGAAATGCTTTCAGTTTTTTACTTTGATTCCATCAAGAAGGCATTCAGATGTGTCACACATTTGCCATAAATTCAGAATGTTAGCACTCTAGTTGTTCATTAGATCACTGTAGTAAAGCTACTGCTCACCAAGGAGTTAACTGAAAGTCTACTGCTGGTATTGAAAGTGATTGTTTCAGTCTGCATGTCAGAATTTTCTAATGAAATAGAAGAGGATTTGAGATCTCACTTAAAACATGCACTAAATTTTCTTTTGCAGCACTAACCATAATTTCTATGGCAAAATGAACCCCCTCATTTTGTTCCTTTTTAAATTAAATGTTTTAAGTGTTGCCAGTTTATTCCAATCAAGATGGCTTCAGGTGTGCCATACTTTTGTCATAAGTAAGGCTGTTAGCACTCTAGTTGTTCTTTAGAACACTCTGGGAAGCTGCAGTAGAACACAAAGGCATCAACTGACAAGCTGCTCCTGTTGAAATATAACAGGAAGATATTTGAGATCTCACTTAAAACATGTCCTAATTTTTCTTTCTACAGCACTAACCATAATTTCTATGGCAAAATGAACCCCCTCATTTTGTTCCTTTTTAAATTAAATGTTTTAAGTGTTACCAGTTTATTCCAATCAAGATGGCTTCAGATGTGTCATACTTTTGTCATAAGTAAGACTGTTAGCGCTCTAGTTGTTCTTTAGAACACTCTGGGAAGCTGCAGTAGAACACAAAGGCATCAACTGACAGGCTGCTCCTGTTGAAATATAACAGGAAGATATTTCAGATCACACTTGAAACATGTCCTAATTTTTCTTTCCAGAGCACTAACCATAATTTCTATGACAAGATGAACCCCATCATTTTGTTCCTTTTTAAATTAAATGTTTTAAGTGTTGCCAGTTTATTCCAATCAAGATGGCTGCAGGTGTGCCATACTTTTGTCATAAGTAAGACTGTTAGCGCTCTAGTTGTTCTTTAGAACACTCTGGGAAGCTGCAGTAGAACACAAAGGCATCAACTGACAGGCTGCTCCTGTTGAAATATAACAGGAAGATATTTGAGATCACACTTGAAACATGTCCTAATTTTTCTTTCTACAGCACTAACCATAATTTCTATGACAAAATGAACCCCATCATGTTGTTCCTTTTTAAATTAAATGTTTTAAGTGTTACCAGTTTATTCCAATCAAGATGGCTTCAGGTGTGCCATACTTTTGTCATAAGTAAGACTGTTAGCGCTCTAGTTGTTCTTTAGAACACTCTGGGAAGCTGCAGTAGAACACAAAGGCATCAACTGACAGGCTGCTCCTGTTGAAATATAACAGGAAGATATTTGAGATCACACTTGAAACATGTCCTAATTTTTCTTTCCAGAGCACTAACCATAATTTCTATGACAAGATGAACCCCATCATTTTGTTCCTTTTTAAATTAAATGTTTTAAGTGTTACCAGTTTATTCCAATCAAGATGGCTTCAGGTGTGCCATACTTTTGTCATAAGTAAGGCTGTTAGCACTCTAGTTGTTCTTTAGAACACTCTGGGAAGCTGCAGTAGAACACAAATGAATCAACTGACAGTCTCTGCCCTTGTTGGATGTACATGTTTTACTGAGAATGTCAGACTTCATTCTCACATGACTGAGAAAGATAATGTGAATTTACAGAAAATATGCTCTCATTTTAGCTTCTGGAGCACCTTCCAAAACTGTATGGGACAAGCATGTGAAAATAGTTTTCTCTCAAACATGATTCATGATATCCCAGCAGAAGGTTTTTCACAGGGTAAAATCACCTTAGAACACACCACAATTCCTGAAATTAGTATGGTACCATCAACAAATGAATTCTAATGTAACTAAAGTCTGTTATCACCCTTTATAGTTCTCCTTTTGGTAACCCTCAAAATCTTCGATTCACTACAATGCATTTCAATGGGGTACTATCATTTATATTGGTCCCAAGATGGCTGCCAGCAATTCCAGGATGAAGTGCTGACAGCCAATCAGATCTCACGATGACATGTGTGGTTAGGCTCCGCCCAGATATATATGTGTTTTTACTTTTGATTTTCTCAGCAACTACTGAACGGATTTACACCATTTAACAAAAGGGTTCTTTCTGAACCATGAACTACCTCTTTGCCAAATTTGGTGTAATTCCGTTCAGCAGTTCGGGCTGTAGCCTTGGCTAAAGTTTCCTATGGGAAAATGAATGGGGAAAACACGTTTTGGGACCCCCTTTTTCTCAGCCCCCGCTTGACGAATCACCCGAAACTTTCAGGGTAGGAGCAGACCGGAGCGGGCCATAATGTTTGAAAATTTCGCGAAGATTCGTCAACCGACGCAAGAGTTATTTCAAATAGAATGTTGCGGATTTCCTATGGAAAATAGGTCCTAACTATAACTATCTACTGGCGACCGCCAGTAGATAATATATATACTGAAACGCAAGGGGCCGCCTGCACCAGAGTCCAAACTGCAGCGGTGCGCGTCCGGGCAAGGCAGCCCGCAAGTATCATGCAAAATTCTCCTTGTGATAAACTGGGGCCAAGAGAAGACGCGTACTCTGACAGTGTGCTTCAGACTAATTTCATTCATTTAATCCATGGAATCAGCCACCAGGACAACAAGTGGTGCATCAAAGAAAAACACCCAACGTGTTTCGGCGTACCTGCCACCTTGCTCACGGGTGAAAAACATTTCACTACGTGGGTTTTTAAACATGACACGTGACAGGAAAAAACTATCTAAATGAGTGAAGGACTTAGAGGGTGCATATGATCTACATTACATTGAGGCATTTCCAAATGGTAAAATACTATGTAGATTATAACGGATATCTGTTTAAACTTTAAAAATATTTTAGATATACATACATATATATATATATGTATGTGTATATATATATATTCACTGAAAAAACCATAGGTTTTAGGGACAGTTATAGTTCGTTGGACATTTCACTCGTACAAAACCATAGAAATTCCCCCGTTATAGTTAGTTCAGCTAACTATAACTCGCGCCCCGCAATGCACTGCTGATGACGTCACATATTACATCACTCATGACATGGTCAGTGACATCACTGATGACATCACTGATGACATCTCAAATGACATCACTGATGACATCATCCAGTGACTGTGTGTTTCTGTAAAGTTTAAATATTTTTAATATATATAGGAAAAGACGTATTGAAGAATGAGTGGGTGTGTAAGTGTCTGTATGGATGATTTAGTAGGTGCGTGACTGACTCTATAAGTGAGTGATTTAACGTATCTTACTGAATGCATGGGTTAGTGACTAAACTGGGTGAATGTCTGTATCCGTCTGTCTGTTGCTGTGTAAGTGGCTGCATGTGTTTGTGAATAGCTAAATGAGTGTCTATATGAGTTATTGAATGCTTGTCTGAGTATCTGTATGGGTGCCTGAGTGTTTGTGTGTGAGGGGTGTGTGCAACTCTGTGCATAGATGTGTGAGTGGGTGATTCACTGGGTGGATGGTTTCAAGAGTGCATCTGTGATAGACTGTATGGGTGGGTAAGTGTGTGTAAGAGTGTGTTAGTGAGTGAATGTATGTCCCAGTGGTACATGTGTGAGTAACTACATATGTGAAAGGCAGTATATATGTGTGTTGGAGTATATAAATAGCTATAAGCAAGAGTGAGTGATTGTGATAGTGGCTGTATGGATGAGTGTGTGCTTGTATCTGTGATTGTATAAGAGCGTAACAATGTGCTACTATTTGTATGAGTAAGTGAGCTGGTGTGTGTATAACTGTATAGGTGAGTAAATGGCAGTGTGTTTAATTATTTGCATGACTGACTAGGTGTGTGAGTATCTCTATGGATGAGTGGCGTTGTTTGAGTGTCTATATAGGAGTAAGAGTGCATATGATAGTCCTGTACTGAGTGACCGTAAGTATGAGTGACTGTACGGGTGAGTGAGTGGATGTGTGTGTGTAGACCTAAGAATCAGTGAGTGGGTATGTAGTTATTGGTGTTGGAGTGTCTATGGTTTTGCGAATGGCAGTCTGTAATTTAGAGTGGGTGTATCAAAGGTTATATTAGGGTGTGAGGAGGTGCATCAGATTATCACGTGGATGATGTCATCAGTGATGTCATTTGAGATGTCATCAGTGATGTCATCAGTGATGTCACTGACCATGTCATGAGTGATGTAATATGTGACATCATCAGCAGTGCATTGCGTGGGCGCGAGTTATAGTTAGCTGAACTAACTATAACGGGGGAATTTCACGGGTTTTGTACGAGTGCAATGTCCAAGTAACTAAAACTGTCCCTAAAACCTATGGTTTTTTCAGTGAATTTCAAAGGTTTTTTAAATGCTAATTTGTAACTATAACGTGTCTGAAACCTATGGTTTTTTCAGTGAATTTCAAAGGTTTTTTAAATGCTAATTTCTAACTATAACGTGTCTGAAACCTATGGTTTTTTCAGTGAATTTCAAAGGTTTTTTAAATGCTAATTTCTAACTATAACGTGCCTGAAACCTACCGTTTTTTCAGTGAATTTCAAAGGTTTTGTAAATGACAATTTTTAAATGTATTAATTGTTATATTAATTTTTTTCATACTGATTTACTACATTTTTAGAAACAATTTTTTTTATATATTTTATTTTTTTAATTACATTGTAATTACATTATACATTACATTACAAAAAATACTTTCTCAGAATGAATTACTTTAGTTTAAATACTTTGCAGATAGGCAATAGACTTTTAAGTACAGTAGTTACAGTTGTTGCAATGGGCAACACATTTTCAAACACAATGCAACATTCAGCTCAATGTGAATTTCTAGTTAAATGCAATTAGTTACTTTATGGATTACTTTTGTAACCACAGGACTGGATCCTAGATTCAGTCCTGGTACATCTCCTGTAAACAGTTGAGTAAAAGCGTTTTGGTTACAGTCGTGATTTTTAAGGAATATTATTGTATTTTAAAAGTTGACACTTAGAAACTTTTTCTCATAGAATCACCAATGTTATCCTATGGAAGGAAATTCACTTAGCAGGTAAAAACTGTTATCGTTACTTTTTCTTACTCAGTGTTGGATCCTGGATCCAGCACTGGTGCATCTCCTGTAAACAGTTGAAAAAATGCGTTTAAGTCATACAGGCGATTTTTAAGGAATATTTGTAGTTTGTGAAAATCAACACTTTGAAACTTTTTTGCTGAAAACCAGTCAATCTTAGCCTATGAAGGAAATTCAAGTTACCGGTAAGTACGGTTAAAATTACTTTTGAGGATCAGTACTGGGCTGAAAGATGCAGCACTGAGGTCTTTCCTGATAACAGGTGAGTAAATCAGAATTCGTATTTCGGCTGATTTTAGAGGAATATTTTAAAGTTCCAAAACTCCACACTTAGAAGAATTTCCAAGTGAAACCAGTCAATGTTAGCCTATGGAAGGAAATTCAAGTTACTGGTAAGTACGGTTAAAATTACTTTTCAGGACCAGTACTGGGCTGAAAGATGCAGCACTGAGGTCTCTCCTGATAACAGGTGAGTAAATCAGAATTCGGATTTCGGCTGAGTTTAGAGGAATATTTGTATGTTTCAAAAATCAACACTTAGAAACTTTTTCAGCAAAAAGCAGGCAATGATATCCTATGGAAGGAAATTCGAGTTACTGGTAAGTACGGTTAAAATTACTTTTGAGGATCAGTACTGGGCTGAAAGATGCAGCACTGAGGTCTCTCCTGATAACAGGTGAGTAAATCGGAATTCGTATTTCGGCTGATTTTAGAGGAATATTTTAAAGTTCCAAAACTCCACACTTAGAAGAATTTCCAAGTGAAACCAGTCAATGTTAGCCTATGAAGGAAATTCAAGTTACCGGTAAGTACGGTTAAAATTACTTTTCAGGACCAGTACTGGGCTGAAAGATGCAGCACTGAGGTCTCTCCTGATAACAGGTGAGTAAATCGGAATTCGTATTTCGGCTGATTTTAGAGGAATATTTTAAAGTTCCAAAACTCCACACTTAGAAGAATTTCCAAGTGAAAGCAGTCAATGTTAGCCTATGGAAGGAAATTCAAGTTACTGGTAAGTACGGTTAAAATTACTTTTCAGGACCAGTACTGGGCTGAAAGATACAGCACTGAGGTCTCTCCTTATAACAGGTGAGTAAATCGGAATTCGTATTTCGGCTGATTTTACAGGAATATTTGTATGTTTCAAAAATCAACACTTAGAAACTTTTTCAGCAAAAAGCAGGCAATGATATCCTATGGAAGGAAATTCAAGTTACTGGTAAGTACGGTTAAAATTACTTTTGAGGATCAGTACTGGGCTGAAAGATGCAGCACTGAGGTCTCTCCTGATAACAGGTGAGTAAATCGGAATTCGTATTTCGGCTGATTTTAGAGGAATATTTTAAAGTTCCAAAACTCCACACTTAGAAGAATTTCCAAGTGAAACCAGTCAATGTTAGCCTATGAAGGAAATTCAAGTTACCGGTAAGTACGGCTAAAATTACTTTTCAGGACCAGTACTGGGCTGAAAGATGCAGCACTGAGGTCTCTCCTGATAACAGGTGAGTAAATCGGAATTCGTATTTCGGCTGATTTTAGAGGAATATTTTAAAGTTCCAAAACTCCACACAGAAGAATTTCCAAGTGAAACCAGTCAATGTTAGCCTATGGAAGGAAATTCAAGTTACTGGTAAGTATGGTTAGACTTACTTTTCAGGACCAGTACTGGGCTGAAAGATACAGCACTGAGGTCTCTCCTGATAACAGGTGAGTAAATCGGAATTCGTATTTCGGCTGATTTTAGAGGAATATTTGCACAATGGTGAAGGGAGGGGGCGGGGCCTGAGGTTACATCTGTGCAAACGCGCCCCGTGGCGCGTTTTAAGTTGGGGATTAAGTCCCCTTGAATCCTGAGGGTCTCTAGGGGCCAACTAGCCCACCAGGAACCTCCAATATGCGCAAGGGGGCTGCGTTGCAGAGACGTGTAGAGAGGCCACACCCCTTTTTACACCTCTCTGCAACGCAGCTCTGTGGCGCTTTCTGGATGTACCTGTTGGGCTAGTTGGCCCCCAGGGACCCTCAGGATTGAAGGGGATTTAATTCCCCATCTTAAAATGTGCCACGGGGCCTGTTTGCACACATGTCACCTGAAGCCCCGCCCTCCCTTCACCACTGTGCAAACGCGCCCGTGGCGCGTTTTAAGTTGGGGGATTAAGTCCCCTTGAATCCTGAGGGTCCCCGGAGTCCAACTAGCCCACCATATACCTCCAAAAGCGCCACAGAGCTGCGTTGCAGAGAGGTGTAAAAGGGTGTGGCCTCTCTACACGTCTCTGCAACGCAGCCCCCTGGCGCATATTGGAGGTTCCTGGTGGGCTAGTTGGCCCCAGGGACCCCCAGTATTCAAGGGGAATTGTTCCCCTCTGCAAACGCGCCAGGGGCGCGTTTGCAGAGTGGTGAAGGAAGGGGCGGGGCCTGCGGGCCCGATCGTTTTTTTGTCCCCTGAAGGGGGGCTGTGTGGCCCCCTTCCTTTTTTCTCTTTTTGGGCCCTGGGGACCCCATCCCCCAGGGCCTTACCCTTTTTTTAAATTACAAAAAAAAAAAAAAACGGGAAGGGGGCCGCGTGGCCCCCCTTCCCTGGGCCTGTATTGGCCCCGGGGACCCCATCCCCCGGGGCATGGCCTCTATATTTATTATTTTGAGGGGGGCAGCGTGGCCCCCCTCCTCTGGCCATTTTAAGGCCCCGGGGACCCCATCCCCCGGGGCCGGCCTTTCCATTTTTTTTTTCCATTTTTTTTTCTCTTTTTTGGAGAGGGGGGCCGCGTGGCCCCCCTCCCGGGCCACTACTTGCCCCGGGGACCCCATCCCCCGGGGCTGGCCCTCTCCGTTGGGGACTGTGGGGGGGTCCCCAATCCCCCCACAGTCCCGCCGGCTCCCCACGTCCCTTGGGAGCCGGCATTGCTGTTCCACATGGGGAGCAGCTGACATGCTGCTCCCCATGTGGAAAGCAAACGCTTTGGATATTGGAAGAGAGAGCAGGTTTCCTGCCTCTCTTCCAATATCCAAGCAGTTTGCTATGGCAGGACGGGAGCCGCGAGGCTCCCGTCCTGCCATAGCAACTACAGTGTCCCGGGGGTAGGCACCCCGGGACACTGCAGGAGCCGGCCCTGGGGGTGGTGGTCCCCAGGGCCATCAAGGGCTCCAGGAGGGGGCCGCGCGGCCCCCCTCCCATTCAGTACACAGCCCCGGGAGGTGGTGGTCCCCGGGACTCTCGGGGTCCGTAACGGACCCCCATATTAAAATGTTTAGTGCCCCGGGGAAGTGGCGGTCCCCGGGGGGAGTGGGGGGGCTGGAGCCCCCCCTCACACTGGTTTTATTTTTAATAAAAAAAAAGCCCCGGGGAGGTGGTGGTCCCCGGGGCTGCGGGAGGGCTCAGAGCCCTCCCGCACCATTTTTAAAAAAGCCCCGGGGGTGGCGGTCCCCGGGCTTGGGGGCCCTTGAGGCCCCCCACACATTAAATTATCCCCCCACCATGCCCCGGGACTTGGGCCACCCGGGGGCCAATTAACATCGAAGCGCGGGAGACCGCGCTTCGATTTTTTTTTTTTTTGGCAGGATTAGCGCACCCTGAGCGCATCCTGCCGATTTTTTAAAAAAAAAAAAAGCTTTTTTTTGCCCAGGGGGTCCTTGTGGGACCCCCTGAGCAGGCCTAGGGGGTTAGGGTGTTTCTACCCTGCCCCCTTTGTGCATTTTGCGCACTTGTTTCTTTTTTTTTTCTCGGCGGGATACGCGCACCCTAAGCGCATCCCGCCGATTTTTAAAAAAATAAAATCTTTTTCTGCCCAGGGGGTCCTTGTGGGACCCCCTGAGCAGACCTAGGAGGTCAGGGTGTTTCTACCCTGCCCCCTTTTGCGCTTTGCGCACTTGTTTCTGTCCCTCGGTTCTACCGAGGGACAAAATGGCTGCCAACACTTCTTGATTTGGAGTGTTGACAGCCAATTAGCATGCAGCTCGTGATCGGGAGGGTACGCGGATCCGACGCGCCCATAGATATATATGTGATTTTAATTGTGAATTTCTCAGGAACTACTGAACGGATTTACACCATTTTAGCAAAAGGCACCAGTCTGAACCAAGGGCTACCTCTTTGCCAAATTTGGGGTAATTCCGTTCAGCAGTTCGGGCTGTAGCTGCGACTAAAGGTTCCTATGGAAAAATGAATGGGGAAAACGCGTTTTGGGACCCCCCTTTTTCTCGGCCCCCGCTTGACGTATCACCCCGAGACTTTCAGGGTAGGAGCGGACCGGAGCGCCCCAACAAGTTGGAAGCTTTCGAAGATTCGTCAACCGGCGCCAACGTTATTGCAAATAGAATGTCGCGGATTTCCTATGTATAATAGGTTGTAACTATAACTATCTACTGGCGACCGCCAGTAGATAATGTATATATATATATATATATATATATATATACGTAAATATTTCCTTTCATAAAAAATACACATGTATTGCAATGTTTAATACATATTTTAAATTAAAACAAATAATATTAATATAATTAAAATATCACACTATCTTTTCACAATTATAACAACCATCACATATAATGTTATTTGCAGTTAAAAACCATAACACAATTAACACATAAAATAATAAATAATAAATGTTTTCAACAATACATAACTATTTTTGCATATATTATTACTTAAATAACTCCCTTCCCTTTACCTGTACAAAGTAAACAACACACACCTAAAATATATCTCTCAATTATATTAATAACAATTTTTATATAATTATCAATTAAACAATTAATATTAATTAAGTAAAAATTCAAAAATTATATTTAAATAAGTTCACACCCTTTATCCCTGCAAACCCAACAACGTGCACTAATATATTTTTTTAAATCTTAATTATTTAATTTACATATTTTGTATCTATTGGACAACTAATAACATTTAACTAATAATAAATTCATTATATTTAATTAACTACCCGCCCTTTACATCTACATCAACCCGGACCTCATAAATAATGTTAAACATTTCTTAATTTCACAATTTACATAACTATTTATCAATTACAAAATTATTATTAATCAACATTAAATATTATAATTATTTCCTTTACACCCTCTACCCCTACAAAAACAACCCACACCAAAAATATTAATAAAACATGTAATTAATTATACATAATTAACTATTAATTAATAAATTATTAACATGTATGCATTATTTATTAAATGATTATAAAATCAACTAAATATTATAACTGTATTGAAAAACGTTAACATTAATTATACAAACAATTTATAACATATACAATTAAAATATATATGACAATACATAAAAATTATTAAAAAACAGGATTATTAATACCAATGGGCCTCATTAGGATGGCGGTCGGACTTATGTCCGACCGCCATCCATTCAAAAACGGGACCGCCCGACTACAAGTCGGCGGTCCTGCCAACTGAATTAGGATGTGACCACGACCACGGCGGTTGCAATGTCTATATTTTGTATTGTGGTGGTTGCTGCGGTCTGCAGCACACGCCGCAGTAAAAAAAATGGACATTACACATATCCCAGCACTACGTGGCAGACCCCATGCGGTGCCTGCCACATGGTGCAGGGATATGTAGGGGGCACCATAAAACTGAGGGCCAGGGGGAAGGGGGGCCCGCTTCTGTCCCCCAATGTCCCTTTCTGCCAACCTTTTCATGGTGGGTAAACCACCATGAAACGGCTGGTGGGGAGGGACATCATAATCCGTACGGCGGTGCCTGGCAGGTACCACCACCATTGTAGGGATCGATGTTCCCTCCGATGGTCCGATGGGCTCCTTGAGCCCGTTGGATCCATAGCGGTCGGTCTCTCCGACCGCCACCCATCCGCCCGTGATCCTAATGTGGCAGGCGGAAAAAAATATTGCGATGGCTGTGGGTCCACCACTGATGGGCTGTTGGTGGCGGTCCCACCATCATCGTAATCAGGTCCTATGTTTTTGTCAACAATATTAACAACATTAATATTTCTAACATCGATATTAACAACATAGGGCCTCATTACGATGCATAGTGGTCTGGAACCGCCTGACCATAAGTCGGCGGTTCTGACCACACAATTAGGATGTGACCAACCATAAGGCAGTCGGAAACATTCATTCTACTATGGCATCTTGTTCGGTGGGCCGTAAAGGCCCGCAGCACAAGCTGGGAAAATCTATTTGGAAAAATCCCTGCACCGTCTGGCAGGCACCTCATGGTGCCTACCACATGGTGCAAGGATGTTTAGGGGGGCACCATGGGTGCCCCCCAGGCTCCATTGCGGAGTGCCAGGAGGGAAGGGGGCCTTGCTAGGGACCCCCAAAGTCATTTTCCAACAGCCTTTCCATGCCGGTAAGGCCGACATGGCAAGGCTGTCGGAAAATGACATCATAATCCCAATGGCGGAGCCTTGGCTGACTCCGCCATCATTAAGGGATCATGTTAACTTCTGATGCTCCGAAGGGCTCAAGGAGCCCGTCAGAACAGCAGCGGATGGTCCCTCTGCCTGATGCCCGTAATGTGGCAGTGGACCGTAGGGGCAGATGTCAGACAGACCACAACCGACAGTCGGCCGTTGTGGTCCGTCCCACATCATAATCAGCCCCATAGATATTTTTAACATTGAATTAAAAACATAGATATTTTTTACATCAATATTTCTTACCTTAGAATTGATATTCTTGTCAACGATATTTTTGCACACGATATTTTAGATTCAATGTTTCAGGTCTTAGATATTTTTATTCTCGATATTTTGTATGAATACCTTCATTGTGACGTATTTACTTGATTATGGTAGCACAGAAGGTGTTGTATGTTAGTTTGAGTCCCGCCTTCAGTTGTCAGACAGTTATTTGGGTATGGTAGCAGAGAAGGTGCTTAAATTTGGTCTTTAGGAAGTAGTTTTGGTCTCTCTTCAATCCCTTTAAAATCAATTAGGAGTAAGGCATAAAGTTATCTTGGGGGTCATTGCTATTTCTGTAGGAGTATTTAGAAATTCTGTCACTGGTACGTTTCTTAGTCACCATTTTCCTATCTTTACGGGGATGTCTTGGTCCATTTTTTTCTTAGGAAACACTGGTGTATTTATTGCATAGAGTAACATCAGATCTGGAGAGGTGTCAAGAATTGAATAAGGCACTACAGGCTTAAAGCATATCAGGGTATAAACTCCATACTGGCTCTACCAGGCCTCCAGAGATATCAGAATATTAATAGCATGTTATCTGCAGGTGTATCAGGGATAAAACACCTATCAAGCTTAAAAAATCTCAGGGTATAAAATTCTTAATACTTGAGTGAGGCTTCTAAAGATTTCAGAGTATTAATAGCATACTTTTTACTGACAAACCTGCACAGGTTTCAGGGAGTTAACAGAATATGGTGTCTTTCAAGCTACAGAGATCTCATGGTATAAACACCAAACTGTATCTGTGAGTGCTGCAAACATTTCAGTGTATTACCAGCATATGACACCTGACAGCTTTAGAGATCTCAGGCTAGAATCTCTTCTCTGCATCTCGCAGGACTGAAAATATTTTGGAATATTAACCACAAACTGTACCTGTGAGGGCAGCAGGAATAGTAGAGTTTAAACTGACACTGTACCTCTAAGGACTACAAAGACGTAAGGGTATTAATCACAAGTTGTGCCTATCAGGGCAGCAGAGTTATAATGCTATAAAAGCCATGCTTTTCCTGCTGTGACTGCAGAGTGACTTTTTTTCCTAATCTACATACACATGGACTGATTCCTAGTCCAAGGGGTCTTTCAGTCAATTGGCATACTATCAACATTTGCAAAACACGTGCTATTTGTACTTCGTAGAGCTACAGTCTTGGCCAAGTGCCACAGACCTTAACTCAATTCCCAGTGCACACCATTATGTTATAAAAACAACGAAAGACTTTCATACTCCTCATGCATTAAGGCCCTCCAGTAACTTGATCCTTGTTCAGGGACTAATTCTAAGCTCTTACATTCTCTCTCCAGTCTACGTTAATACACAAAAGTGTTTGCCTCAGAAGCACATCTTTATCAATAGTGTAGGCAGTATTAAATACAGTTGGGAACCAGGGCCGACTGACTGACGGTTCAGTGGGCTGTGCAGGATAGGGGCCTGTTTCACTGCTGTAGGGGCCGGTTTTCCTGGTTGGGATCCGCCGGCCACAATCCTAAGTGCAGGTTTCTAAATAAACAATGCAAAAGCAAACAGTTTTAAAGCGTGCTAAAAGTGTACTTTAAAACTGTTTGTTTTTGCATTGTCTATTTAGAAAGAAATGCCCTGTAACCAGTCTGGCACTGTTGGGAACCCACAAATTTGATGTGGGGGAAGAGGTGGATAATCAATAATGGGCAGCCTATGCATAATGGGACCTATTTATGAGCCAGTTTGCATTGCGTTTGCACCACGCAACGTGGTACATGCGCAACACAAACTTGAGGTGAGATTCATGAAGCCACGCAAGGCCATTTTGCATGGCCCTGAGTGGCATCTTAAGTCTGGAGTAAAACAACGCAGCGCAAATTGCTGCACTGCCTTACTCTCTGCAAGGGAGGATTTCCATGGGCACTGCATGGGTGTTCCCATGCAGCTCCCTTGGTTTTTGATGCAGTCCCAGATTTACTAGAAGTCGTCAACCTGGGAATGCGCCAGAAAGATGTGCCTTCCCAGGAGAAGCCTAACAAGGATAAATATCTTTATTTCTCCTTGCTACTTCCTCTATCTGTGTGTGCTGCATTTCACAGCACACACTGAAAGAGGAATATGCCTCTTAAGATTGTTTTTGTGTAGGAAGGTGCTCCTTCCTACACAAAACAATCCTGCATGCAACGCAGGCACCCTTGCACCATGGTACAAGGGTGCCTGTGTTGGCACTAGGCTGCTGAAAGAACACCAGTGCAGGATAAAAGGAAGAAATGCATTGTGTTGCCTAAAATGCGATGCATTCTTGCCCTTTTTCCCTGTCACGCAGTGCAGCAAGGTGACTCACTGTACTGCACTGCGTGACAAGTTCATAAACCTACCCCTTTTCTTTTTTACAAACTCTGCCCCTAAAGAAATTGACAAAATGGAATGGAATGGGGTTAAGCGGATCTGCTCCAGGCATCTGTTTATCCAGAACCTTTAATTATATAACACTGGTAATATAAGACAGGTGGTGAATGCAGTTGTGAGAGAGGTCAGTGAGTTCTAGCTGGTGACATGGATAAATCATCATAAAATAACTGGGAGGATTAAACTTCCTGCATTACAGTAGCGCATGCATTATTAGTTCACAGATTTGTATTATTGCTTCTTTTGCAGAGATAATTGTGTATCTTGGAAAGCACCATTTATATTCCTGGTAACATTGCACAGTGAATCATGCGCCTGCTGCAAACAGCTGCATCAAACCTGCAAAGCATAATTTAATTTTTCTTCTAAATTCTTAATATTTGTGCAATAACAAGCAGACATACAGGATTACTGTAAAGGGCATAGATGGATCTTCATCTTATGTAGCTTGAGAAAGTAAAAAAAAGTTAACATCACAGGTTTCATGAAGGAACACGGTTGGTGATTCTTGAATTCCCTTTCTGACTCTGGTGGTAAACTGCGATTAGGTACATCTCATTGCTTGTTGGGAAATCCCAGATTCATACCCTATTAGGAGTATTAACTAAGGGGCTTATTTCGAGTCTGGTGGTCCACAGAACGCCAGACTCGTCAGGGCGCGGCGGTGGCAGTCTTCTGACTGCCCTATTATGAACAGACTATAGGGCTGCCGTGGGAGCAGCGCATCCACCAGGGATCAGAGTTCCCTGGCGGTGTTGCGGTGCTCTTGAGGCTGCAATATGCGGCCCCGCCAAGCATATTACGAGTTTCCTCACCGCCACACTTTTCATGGTGGTGCGACCGCCATAAAAAGTGTGGCGGTGAGGAAATAAAGAGGGCCCTACAGGGCCCCTTGTGCCTCTGCGCCATGTGGATGCACGCAGGGGGGCACAATATGTGTTCACCCTATGTGCAAGCTCCCCAGTACCTGCACAGCATGGACTGCAGCAATCCATGCCATGCAGGTACTGATTTTGCATTCCCTTTGCAGTGCCTATTTCATAGGCATCCCCCGTGGGAACACCAAAGAACAGCCCTCCAGACAGGAGAAAGCTCCTAATCTGTCGGGCGGTTCAGATATGGGGTTTGGCAATGCGGGAGCGGGTCGGTCCTGCTTTTGCATCAGCAAACTCAAAATAAGGCCCTAAGATACAAATACCAAGGACCTGATTCACAAAGGAAAGTTTACACTTTTGAGTAAGTTTACTACTTTTCGGTATTCACAAAGTGCACTTTTGTAGTAATTTACACTTTTGCAGTAGGTGCAGCATTACACCTGGCCAACCATGGGTACTTAAACACCCTTCCATAGAAAATAATAGCGGTAGGGACTTACTACAAAAGTGTAAGTTACTACAAAAGTGCAGTTTGTGAATACTGAAAGTAATAAACTTACTCAAAAGTGTGAGTTACCACACAAGTGCAGTTTGTGAATAGCACTTTCTAGTATGGTTTGTAGTATTGCTGTAGTCTACAAAATGTATTACAAAGTGCAAGTTGTGAATCAGGCCCCAAGTTTTTAAAATTATGCTATAAAAATAGTATACATAGGTAAGCATAGGTTTACTGTACTAAACGCCACATGAATGTACCTTGACAATATATGACTGCAACATATTTCGATGGAGAGTTAGGAACTATTGGGCAGATTTACAAGCCCCTTGCGCCGCCGGTGCGCCACATTGCGTGACGCACCAGTGGCGCAACCTGCTGAGTGATATTTACAAGCACACGTAAAGCCACCCTGCGTGACTTTACCTGTGCTTGTAAATATCACCCCTTTTCATGCAACACTTTGGGGGATATTCTCAAGAACGGGCGATAATTATCACCAACCTAGGTTAACGCAATTTTACATAACGCAGTCTACCGCGGGAAACTAACGCCGTGTTAACGGCGTATTCTTAACACACCAGCAACAAGCGATAGTATCCCGATAACGCGTCAAATGTCCACGTTAAAATTACCCAGGACCCCGATAAAAACGGAAACCTGAACGTGAAAAAAGTGGCGATGGGCCCAACAGCGATAAAAATATCAGTGATAAGCAGCGCCAGGCTTGCTATTCCAACGTCAGGCGGGAAAAATCACCATAAAAGCTGCAAAAACAAACCAACTGACAAGCACCATGGAGGAAGCTGGAGCAACTACAGAGGCCAACCAGAACCCCACAACCCCCCCGGAGGACCAGCCAGGGACCTCGGGAAAGGAGAAGGGCAAGGAGAAGAAGAAGAAGGAGAGGAACCCGCGATTCAGTCCGCAGGAAAACAAGATCCTGATTACGGAGGTGATAGAACACCACCAACAACTGTTCATCACCTCCACTGTGTCATTGGCAACTAAAAATGCAATATGGCAGTCCATCTTGGCCAAGGTGAATGCAGTGGGAGTGAAGAGAAGGGAAGTGGACGACTGCAAGAAGCGCTGGAATGATGAGAAGAGCAAAACCAAGCTGAAACTCGCTAACAACCGGAAAGCCGCAATGCAGACTGGAGGTTGGAGTCCAGCGCCACAGCAGGAGCTGGATGAGATGGAGGAAATGGTGTCCACAGTCATCAGTGGGGAGACGGTGGCAGGAGTTGGGGGACCTGACACTGCTCAACATGACCTGACCCAACAGCAACAGGGTGAGTAACGACCAGGGACTGGGGGACGGGGGAGATGGGCACAATGGCACACATGCACAATTAAGTATAGCACAGTGCACACCCACAATGACTCTGGATCATGTCCCTGATCTCCTTGGCATACTGCAGCACACATAGAAACAGCAAGTAGGCCCCGTCGACAATGTGCCCAGAGGGGGCCCTCCCCACACATCACTAATCTCACAACAAACCCATGCACATGTGCTGAACCCAGCAAAGCTGCAGGTCCGTGAGCCACACTGACAATGCAGGTGACACTGCACGACGATTACCATGACTGCAGTCCAATTATCATGACATGGTGCACGCCACGACACTTAGGTGGCTGAGTGTGGACCACATCCGTAAAGGAGCAGGTCACACTCTGACACATCCACGTGCACAAACAACCCCTGACGTCAACAAGACATCTGCAGACAAACCATGCCCAAGAGTCCCAACTCCCACCAAGAGCCCAATTTACCCAAGTCTGCAACATCTCAGCACTGTAGAAGCACAGAAGTGAAAGGCACACCGCCTGAAAGGGATAAGGGCCAGCAAAATCAGAGCTGCAGGGGCGACTCTCCCACAATGCAGCACATACACATAAGAATCAGATCACATCAACATTGACAACAATGTGGTACAAACTGCAACACTACAAAACATTATTGATTAATTGTTTATAAATTAAATGATTGAACATTCTATCTTTGTATGTCTTTGTTTATTGTATGTTTAAGGTATTTTGTTTGTTCATGGTTTCTTTGTCCATATTAGCTTCGATTATCGCCTTGCCTTAGGCCACCTTTTTTCATTGTAATTTTTCCCTGCAGTTAGGCATTTTTATCCTTCATGTAGGGGCCCCGTTCTTTCTCAAACTCTCAACCTGCAGCCTATCTGCTAGGGGTAATTTTCAGCTATCATACGTCATTAGGCTCCCGACAGGAGCCATGTATTTAACACACTGAGACCTGGAGTTGTCACATTTTCATACACCTACTTCTAGTGTATTATTTCCTTTGTTTCTATTTCACCAATCACCTTTTCCTTTTTATCTTCTTTTTCATTTTTTTATTATTTTTTATTTTTTATTTTTTCCTTTTTGCATTTCAATATTAAATATGGCCAATCTCCAAACATTTGGGTTTACAGATGAGGACTTTGCATCTATGGTAGGAACAACCACTGGATTTGGTCAACAAACTACCAACACTGATAAAAATGAAGATCTAATACAGCTATTAGCACTTAAAAAGAAAATTAAACGCATAGAACTGCATGGCCAATACATGTTAGAGTACCTAAGGGCAGGAGTTATCCCCCAAGGTTTAAAGGTCAGAAATATACCAGGACTATTTGTCCAGATCAAGGCGTTTCTGGTAAAATGGTCACTGATCGCTAATCGCTGTTCTCGCGATCTCATGATGTTAATCGTTGAGACAGCCAAGGAGGTTATGCAACAATTAGCCATGGAGATTGCTGAACTTGAAAATAAAATCAAAAGCTCTCTAGCTGTAGAGGACGCCAAAAAAAAATTAGAGGACATAGATAGAGATCTCTATTCCTACACTGAATACTTAACAAAAAGAAAATTGGATAAACTTAAAAAAGATATACGCTTTTTTTGCAAAGAAAATACCTACCCGTACCTTAAGGAGAATTATTACACCCAAACAGAACAACCTTCTGAGGAACAATATAACCCTAGATTCTATAACCGGAAAGTTACCACCTTTTCGGACACGTCCGATTCGGACAATGAGAACTCTAGTAACCAAGATAATCAATACCACTATAGAGGTAACCAATCTAATACCAGATACCAACAGACTACACAACCTTTTTTAGGGAGACGTTTTGCCAAGAGAACCAATTGGCGGACACAATATCAGCCGAGATTCAGGGCAAATCCACAGATGGACCACAATCAGTACTTAGTTACACAAAACGCACAGTACTGGAGGGAAGGAATATGATTCCCATTTTCAATCTCAGTAACATGACACTTTCTGCAGCGACCCATACACTTCTAACCAAAGGTCTATCTTATGTCCCACACTCGGGTCTAAACAAATTTGTGCTTATGTCGGACTTGATGGCCTTTCTCCGCAAGGTCCGCCTTAAAGTTTTCTTTGGGCAGGAAGAAACTGGTGCCACTGACATTAATTTTTCTGGGTTAGCACCCAAATCCACCTTTACCCCTCAGCTAGATCAACTTCCACCTGAAATAGCAGTGTTTGAAAGGGTAATATATGAGAAATTTGTTACCATCATTAAACATATACCTAAAATGCCCTTCAACCTTAGTAAGGAAGAATATCAAGCTATGACTGATTTGAAAAACTCCCCATCTATCACTATTAAAAATTGTGATAAGGGAGGGGGTATAGTGGTCCTGGATACCACCACATACATCAGTAACATGGAGATTATGTTGGGGGACACTAACTTTTATCGACCCATTCACCGAGACCCAACAAGCAATACGGCTAGAAAGATTAGAAGACTTACCAATCAGGCCCTCCATGATAATCAGATATGTGAAAAAGAACACATGTATCTTAATGCCCAAAACTCGAAAATGTCCAGCATCTATGGTATCCCTAAGATACATAAACATGAAACAGATCCACCTTATAGACCGATAGTCACCACCATCGGTTCGGTGACAGAACCTCTGTCTAAATACATTGATGTCATCCTCCGCCCGTATGTATCTAAAATACTGTCTCATGTACAGGACACTAGACATATTATAAATCTGATAGAAAACACCAGCTTTTATACCAATGCACACATAATGGTGACCTTGGACATAGAGGCACTATACAGTAACATTCCAATAGAGGGAGCCCTTGAGGCTGTCAATTGGTTTATGATGGATTATCATATTCCATGCTCAAAGATTTTCATCTTGGAATGTTTACGTATAGTTTTAGAGGATAATGTCTTTGAATTTAACGGTAATCTCTACATACAGATCAAAGGAGTCAGCATGGGGGCCTCTTGCGCCCCAACAATAGCTAATATATACATGGCCAAATTTGAAAAAAGATTTATCCAGAATGAGATCGCGCCATTCTTTGAGTCCGTGACCAAATGGTCTCGATATATTGATGATATCTTTTTCATTTGGTTAGATACCTCTGAAACTCTCACTGAGTTTTTGGCATGGCTCAACCTGTGCGATCACAATATACGTTTTACATCTAATCAGAGTAGTACCCAGGTTGAATTCTTGGACATTGTCATTAAACATGTGGATGGGAGCTTGAGTGTTGATCTGTATACCAAGCCCACAGCACGTAACACTTTGCTTCACTACACCAGCTTCCATCCACCTGCACAAAAAAACAATATACCTTTTGGGCAATTTCTTCGCCTCGGCCGCAATTGCACAAGTATTAAGGACTTTGACACAAGAGCAGTCAACATGAAAGAAAAGTTTCTTGTACGTGGCTACCCTAAAAAATTAATCAGAGACTCGATGAAAAGAGCTCGATTTTATGACCGACAACAACTGTTAACTACCAGTGTCACCAAAAGCAACACATCGACTGTGTTTGTTACTAGACATTCAATGGCCAATGAAAGAATCAGACAAGCGATATGTTCCAGTTGGCATATCCTCAATGTAAATCGCTCAAAACTTGAACAATTACCCAAACCCTTGTTTGCATACCGGAGAAATAGTAACTTAAAAGATCATGTGGTACATTCAAGGATCAAAACAACTACCCAATCCACACAAAGATCTATAGATGGACCTAATCCGGTCAGAGGAAATTTTCGCTGCAACACATGTAAGTCATGTCCGCAGACGATAGAAACGTCAGAATTGAATTTTAATAAGCAAACGATTAAATCTAATGGTATGTATAACTGTAAAACGAAGGACATAATTTATCTTCTGTTGTGCCCCTGCAACCTCGGTTACGTTGGGGAAACTGCGAGATCTTTAAATGCCCGTTTAACGGAGCATAGATCAGCGGTCAAAACGAAGAAAATATTGGCACTGATCGTTCAGCATTATTTAGACAAGCAACACACACCTGAAGATATATGCTGGTTCATCCTGGTGAAAATACAACCTAGACCAGGGATTAATACTGAAGCCACCAGGAAACGCAGAGAGGTGTATTGGATCTTTTTGCTTGACACTGCCACTCAGGGACTCAACATGGAGATCCCGTGGTGCCAAGCGATTAAGTTCAATAACTAGCTTCTCCCCCTTCTATTCAATTACAGTGAACTACTTTTGTTGGTTATTTCATCATCTCCTGCTACACCCCATGACGTAGCACTTATAGGAGAACAATTAGCTGTCTTAATAATCTCCTTCATAGTAGTATGGAGATGTATTCAGATGTGGTCCTCTGCATACTTTTAGCGTCTATCCATTTAATATATCAATATCTTTATTGCTAACATGGTGGTTTTCCCTGTTGTTATTATTTCTGCCATGTATAAGTCTATTCCATCATTTATGCGAATCCCTTCCTTCACGTTAAAACAGTATTTGTCTGTTTTGCGGCCCACATGTGATGAAGCATTCATATTATCGCATTTCACTTTATTAGTGGAGTGGCTTCATTTACACATATACATTTCAACATAAATTTTATTTAGCACTGTGACTGCGTATCAGCTCGTTCACGGAACTCCTTTTTTGAACCTGCTCTAACATGGCCGCGATAGAAGCTAGTTATCGCATCAGCGCGGTCCATGCATCGGACTGCACAGTGTCCTGCCCCCTTCGTCATGTCCGGTTGGAACAGATTTAAACCTTCTGCTGCAGCCTCTTTTTCTTAGAGCGGTATTATAGGAACCGTTCGCAATTATCGTATCCATTGTTTGGAGCCGGATTTTGAGGTAAGTCAGCGTCCTGCTGCATTGCTTATATCGGCCCCGTCTGTCATCTTTTAATAGATTACTTGGCGTGATAACGGCGATGTGCCATAATCTGTTAGAGCCTTATTTTGAATCAGCATGCTCTGCTTGGCCCTCGTCACTACTACTTATATTTTTGTTTTAATTAGTCTCTTGCTGGGCTGTTCCTCTCAGTATTGGGTCGTTGAGGCATCAGTCTTTACTCACAGGCATCATTCCGTGTTGCCTCTGTAATTATCTTCACATCGAAGACAGAGGTACGGGATATTCCCTTCATGTTCAGGGTATTCATGATATGTTGGTCTGCACTACGTGCACCTTTCGTTAATTTAACTGTTAATGACCTTCTGTACCACAGCGAGAGCTATTATATGTATACCCTTCCTAGTAGATAGAAATTCGTTATACCATGTTCGTTTATATCATAGCTGCCAAGGTTTCAGATTGCCATGAGTGACATTTTCGTAATTTTAGAGTAATTATGAGTGACATTTCTATGACTGTGAGTGACACTGTCCCGCGAGCAAAATCAAGCAATGAAGACAAGGGAAACACATAAATATCAGAAATTACACCCATTTGAGCAACGAGAAACTAAGTTAACTGCTGAAAAGCGTAGGAAATATAAACGACTTCCCTTTGTCAGACTCCAGCCAAAATTGCAGACAAAAGTTAAAGCACACTGAAAGACATTCATAATGTAATTGTAATCAGCTGCGTGACTCGCAGACTCACATACAGCGACATGAGAAGTAAGCACAGCTGCATTAGAAAGCTGAGAGTAGGAGACCCGCATTTAGGTCACAACTAAGCAGGCAGCTGTAATTTATGGGAAGGCACCGTAATTGACATGTATACTCGCTTTGTCGGCGCATACCAGTCACGGACCCTGGAAGGGAGGTGATTAAAAACTGCGCTCTAGATTTTACAGCGAAGAAGACATGTCTTCCGCATTCTTTACTTTGTCTTTCTTTGCCATTTCTGGTATTGCCTAGGCGCATTACATCTGTCAGACGGCTTCTGCTCTATTGACAACACCTTTCAGGTGCCAATGCCCCATATAACCACAAGAGAGCACTGCTTATTAATGCTCCTTTTAACGCTCGAATTTTCTATTCTTCAAGACACGTTCTTGAGTTTCTTGGATTCCTTTGCCAGTCTTCCTCTGCTCTGCAGGTAGCTTATTGTTGTCTCGTGGGTCCAGTTCACGCAATCACGCCTTGCACAGCAATTCAGTTTACAGCACAGCATTGCCGCTTTTCTCGAACAGCTGTCAGGCATGAACTTTCAGCGCGTCAGGCAGAGTGCACAAATGCGTGACAAATGCATTTCAGTGCGGTGATGCGCACTGAAATGCGTTAGCGTCACGCCTGATGCGTGACACTTGGCAGGACTGTTGCAGAGCCCGTTTCTTACCTTTCATCCGAACATCGTTTCAACTCCGTGAAGAACAATATGTTTATCATCAAAAGCAGAGACTTATAATATCAGCTGTTTGCTGCCACAGTGGGCCAGTTACATTAGGGTAAGGACAAGTAATATGTTTATCCCAGTTTATCTTACGGTTTTTATCATCTTTATGAATCCCTGACCTTCCCCGTTTTCTTATTTCTACAGAGCATATCGCCAGCTTGTTGTTTTTTTTTAAAACCAGTCCCACACATTTGTCCATTAATTATTCCACGTACAGTAAATATCTAGTGGAACACATGCAGCATCAGTTTTTGAATAAGGTAACTTTACCATCTTTTTTGCCTTTAAACAGCTTAGACCTGAATCGTTTTTCAAATATACATCTTAGTTTAATCTCTGCATTCCCATTCAGGACATACTTTCTATGACTAATGGAAGTCCAGATCTTCAGTCAAATAATTTCCGGTATTTCCACAGGTAGTTTACCCATATGGTATTCTCATTCCTTTTTAATTACACTAGTATGTCTGGGCAATCACTTACTCACTGTACATATTCTTGTGCACTTTCATTGTCACACTTTTGGGTGTCACTCTCATTTTCTTTATTTTAAAAGGTTTAGTATGAAGTCTTTTATTACTTCAGCTCCCTTGGTCTCTGTAGTGTTGTTTATCAGTTCTCCTTTATCTTTCGCATTATCCTGCTCAGTTTAGTCATTTTCCTGAAGCGTCTCTTATGGACCAAGAAACCAATTTCTCTTCCTTTGTTGTTGTATTATATCATTACAGATTTTAACTGAGACGGATCCCTGAGGAAGGCAAAGCCGAAACGCGCGTAGTGTGTATATAATTGACCGCCAGTCCATGTCAATGTTTTTCAGTGTCATTCACTTTTAATTAAAATTCTTACGTTGACTACGCTTAGATTACCTCAGTTTAAACATGTTATCACATAGAATAAGCATAACAACAAAGATTGCATTACTTGGTTAGCACTGCTATATAAACTTCATTGATGATCATCAATTCGTGCCAAGAAATGTATTTTAAATATGTACAGAAAAAGGTTTATATAAAACATTATTGAGTCATTTTTTATAAATTAAATGATTGAACATTCTATCTTTGTATGTCTTTGTTTATTGTATGTTTAATGTATTTTGTGTGTTCATGGTTTCTTTGTCCATATTAGCTTCGATTATCGCCTTGCCTTAGGCCACCTTTTTTCATTGTAATTTTTCCCTGCAGTTAGGCATTTTTATCCTTCATGTAGGGGCCCCGTTCTTTCTCAAACTCACAAACTGCAACACTTTCACAACAGAACAGAGGACACAACTGCTGCCGCTTGTGTGTAGAAACTGGCCAATCACATTTGGTATAGCAGGAAACTGGGGGATGATAATGTACAAGTACAACCCCACATCCCTGATGGTGTAGAAATGTACACTGTCCCGCATCAAATAGGCATCTCCTCCCAAACAGTCACACTGTACATTGTCATGCAGTTTGTTTGTAAACTTGTCCAATGCGCGAACATACATGGAACACACTGTTAAACTGCATCTCCCCTTTACATTGCAGAGCGAGAATCAACACCTCCTGCAGAGCAGACCGAACATCTCTTCACTGATGATGAAGAGGACCTCCACACCATCGACACCGACGCCCTCCAACTGCTCATGGACACCCTCAGCACCCCACCCCCAGGAGCAGGGCAGCCCAGCTGCATCGAGGAGACCCCACCCTCTGCACAGACCACACAGCAGGAAGCACCCACCACCACGGCTGTCTCCCAGGACCCCCACGACCAACACATGGCATGCCAACGCCATGTGTTAGAGGGCCAGAAGGAGATGGCTGATCAGGTGCGGGTGGGGTTCTACCTCATGGCAGCCAAACTAGTTGCCATACGTGGGTGTCTAAGTCCCATCAGGGACCACTTACAGTCCCTAACGGACACCCACAGTCCGCTCCATGCTCTCCAACAAGCCATGGCTGACATCGCTGGAGTCATGACTCTGAGACAAGAACAACTGTCTAGTCAGAACGGCTCCAGCGATGTCAGCCGTGAGTTGAGACACATACGGAGGATCATGGAGAACATGGAGCGGATGCAGGCAGAAAGAATGGCTGCCACGGCTGCACACCAGCGAGATGTAGCTGGGATCTTCCATTCCCTGCAGATCCTCATCATGGCATTGCTGCCACAAGGCCTGGCGCAGATTAATGCTGCTGCTACTACTCCATCTACATCTCCGCCCCCTGATGTGTCAGTCCCTCACAGTGCGGCAGACAATCCACCTCCGGCCCCTGATGTGTCACTGTCACACAGTGCGGCAGACATTCCACCTCCGGCCCCTGATATGTCAGTGCCACACAGTGCTGCAGACAAAACACCACCACCCACATGTGAGGCACATCACACATTAGAGGACAATGATGTGGATGATTCTGCCTTTGTGGTAAGAAGGAAGCGGCAGCATTCATCTCCGCCATATGGCCTGTTTCAGCTTGGTTCTGCCCTCTGCATCATGCCCTGGAATAACACCTTCCACTGTCCCCCGATACACTCTGCGACACTCACCTTGGCCCTCGACATGGACTGCCATATTTGGTTTGGTTACCAATGACACAGCAATCAGACTGCGGACTGAACTCTTTCTCTTCCGATGAACTTGTCAATCCCTAAAGGACTCTGGCTGGCCCTCCACGGGGCAACAATGTAAAGTGGGGTTTGCATGGCCATGTACTGGTCCAGCTTCAACACTCCACCGAATGTGATTAAAACATTCTAATTCACACAGATGTGTCATGTCTATGATCAAGCAAGTATGAAAGTATGGATGAATATAGGGGCAGTGATTCCAAAAAAAGGTACTCCCTGGAAACTGATATCAATGCGCATGTTTGACCGTGACCCAGATAGGCAGTGAGATGACAATTCGCAATTTCCCAACTTAGCCCCACGTCAATGTAGGAAATAGGGCTGTGTGTAAAAAAGTCAAAGTTATGTGGATGCCACAGCTCAGAGCAATGATTTGTTTGAGTGTGCAGCGGTTGGACTCCTGGGATGGTCTGTGCGTAAGTGTGAAGGTCATTCCATGCAAGAGAACTGCGAGCAAGGACTTCTGTGTGTGGGGTGTGTATACGTTGGTCTTTGGTTAGCGCTGTGCGTAGTGTGGGAGTCGTCATCAGCTGCTATGGTATCTCTCAGGGGGTGCCGGGCGCATGCAATTCCAAGGTCGGAGGTGCAGATGTGCTACCGCCTTCTAGTTCAGACAAAGGAGCTTTCATCCCTAATGTTAGTTTGTCATCTGCTTGCATTCTGGAAATGTGATGTGAATTTTTTGGGGGCGGGGATGTCACTGCTTCGCCTTCCGGCACGGTTGAACCCTTACCAGCCATGTACGTGCCCTCACTGTCAAATTTGTATGCTCTGATGTAGCAGTGGTGTTTTGCTGCAGTCTGACAGTGATGGGTACAGGTAGCTGTGAGGAGGTGCATGACTTCTCACCTTGCACCTATTAGCTGACACTGTTCACTACTATTGATGGATGACGTCCGTGTACACATGTGATCTGTACATGGCACATATGTCCAGGGGATACCTTGGTGTGTTCTACGCAAGGTATTCCTGCTGGCTTTTTGGCTGGTATGCATCTCCCATGTTGCTGAGGTGTTCACTGTGCCCCCATCCCCCTTACGTCCATGTTGCTCATGTTGTGGGACTTGAGTCACAGGGTGCATCTCTGCATCAGGGTGTTTCATATTTGACCCCAAATGACACCCGAAATTTCATATTTGACCCCAAGTGACACCCGCAATTTCATATCTAACCCCAAATGACACCCGGAATTTCATATTTTACCCCAAATGACACCCGCAATTTCATATCTGACCCCAAATGACACCCGCAATTTCATATTTGACCCCAAATGACACCCGAAATGTCATATTTGACCCCAAATGACACCCTGTTGTCTTTTTTTGAACACCAATGACAGCCTTCATATCATGTTTTTGTACACATGTGATACGCTGATGAGTGGGATTACGTACTACATTTGACACCCTGAAATGGCATTCCGAATATGTGACACCCTGAACAGCCTCTCTGTACAGAGGTGACATACCCACCATCTATTCGCTATTTGTGAGATTGTTAGCACTTAATGTTGCACTTACACTTGTCAGAGTGATGTGCTAATGCAGAGGACTGACATGCACACAGGGAATGTGTGTTGCAATGAATTTATTTGCACATGCTTTTCATGTGGTCATTTTGTACTGTTCCATGATTGCTAAGGAGAGTCACAATGTGATGTGCTCATGCGAAGAAATTGTTAATGATTGTGTTCCTTCGGGCTACTCCTGCTGCAGCCGCAGTGGGGTGTGGCTCACCTGCCTCATCTTCCTCATCATCGTCCGGTGCATCTGGCACTTGGATCCATGGGGCATTGGTGCGTACACATATGTTGTGCAATACACAACAGGCAATGATCATCCTGCACACTATTTCTGGGCTGTACAGGAGTCTTCCACCTGTGATGTCCAGGCACCTGAAACGTGACTTTAACACGCCAAATGTGCGCTCAACAATGCCCCTGGTGCGTTTGTGGCCCACATTGTACTGCCTCTGGGCCGGGGTGTTCGGGGCTCGGAGGGGTGTCATCATCCACGGGCAGAGTGCATATCCTTGATCACCTGTGAGAGGTAAGTGAGATTAGTGTAAATTGGTGGTTCTGCATGCTGTGTTGGCAGACTTACAAGTTTTGTGGTGTGTGATTTGCGTGACCTTGGGATTCATGTTTGCCATGTATTGCTTCTGGCAAATGTGCAGGATCAATGTGTATTACGTAGCCTCACAGCTGCTCCTCCCTCCCCCGAGCCTATTTACTTGTGTGCGCTGCGTGGTTGCATCACTTGCACTCCTACGGCACACTATTGTCATGCCTGTCTGCGCATGTCCGCAAGCCTGACAACAACACTGTAATGTTGACCGTTAAAGGTGGGCGGCCACGTTTGTGTAGGCCTATGGTAAGGATAGGGCGGACACAGTTGTGGAGTTCAGGCCTGGCTGAACTCGCGCTGCGATTGAGGTAGGCCTTTGGCTTATGCTGCGGCAATGAAGATACACACACAACAGTTGGCATGTATGAGCCAAGACCCCGAGCGGTCTTGCGCTCCTTTATTTATCCATTCGGGCGAGCCCGCCCTCCGGGTGCATGCTACATTGCAACATTGTCGATTAAGGGCTGGGTAGCGCCGACACTACAACAGAGACATACGCCATAGTTACTTTTGCGGCCAGCCCGGAACTGAACCACGCCCAGAGCCCAGAACTGAACCACGCCCAGAGCCCCGGGCCATTTCTTCACATTCCTCACATGCCTACGCGTGGGCTGCCGCGGTGGCGCTGGGATGTCGTGCGCTTCGGAGTACGTCTCCAGACGTTCCTCCCAGGCTTTCCAGTGGCCTGCCTGGGACGGGGGTGGCCCCGTGACTATGAAGGGCTCCAGTGGCGTTACCGAGGACATGCTGTTGGCTGCTGGAGACGGACTTGTGGGGTAGCCCCACGGGACGATGACTTGTAGTGCACAGAGGTAGTGGCACCTGAGGCACTGCGTCCGGCACAGGCCTACTGCCACGTGACGATGACTTCCGGTGCACTGAGGTAGGCCCACCTGAAGAGCTGAGTGGGTGTGCAGCCTGCGATGATGCAGTAGGCCTGGAGGCTGGACGGTGACTTGTGGTGCACAGAGGTCAATCAATCAATCACGGCATTTATAGAGCGCGCTACTCACCCGGGAGGGTCTCAAGGCGCTGGGGGAGGGGGTAAGTTACTGCTCGAACAGCCAGGTCTTGAGCTGCTTCCTGAAGGAGAGATGGTCCTGGGTTCGCCGAAGGTGAGTTGGGAGGGAGTTCCAGGTCTTGGCTGCCAGGTAGGAGAAGGATCTTCCTCCGGCGGTGGTTCTGCGGATGCGTGGTACGGTGGCGAGGGCGTGGCTGGTTGATCGTAGCTGGCGGGTGGGCGTGTAGAAGGTCATGCGGTTGTTGAGGTACTTTGGGCCCAGGTCGTGGAGGGCCTTGTGTGCGTGGGTGAGGAGTCTGAACGTGATTCTCTTGCTGACGGGGAGCCAGTGCAGGTCTTTCAGGTGTCCGGTGATGTGGCTGTGTCGGGGGATGTCCAGGATGAGTCGTGCGGAGGCGTTCTAGATGCGCTGGAGTCTTTTTGAAGTTTGGCTGTGGTTCCGGCGTAGAGGGTGTTCCCATAGTCCAGTCGGCTGGTGACGAGTGCCTGGGTGACGGTCTTCCTGGTTTCAGTGGGGATCCATTTGAAGATCTTGCGGAGCATGCGCAGGGTGTTGAAGCACGAGGATGAGATGGCGTTGACTTGTCTGGTCATCGACAGGGAGGAGTCCAGGATGAAGCCCAGGTTGCGTGCGTGGTCCGTTGGCTTGGGCGCGGTGCCCAGGGCCGGGGGCCACCAGGAGTCGTCCCAGGCGGAGGGTGATGAGCCCAGGATGAGGACTTCCGTCTTGTCTGAGTTTAGTTTAAGGCGGCTGTTCCTCATCCAGTCGGCGACGTCTCTCATCCCGTCGTGTAGGTTTGCTCTGGCGGTGGTGGGGTCGTTGGTGAGGGAGAGGATCAGCTGGGTGTCGTCGGCGTAGGAGATGATGTTGAGGTTGTGTTGGCGTGCGATGGCTGCGAGGGGGCTCATGTAGACGTTGAAGAGCGTTGGACTGAGTGAAGATCCTTGTGGAACGCCGCAGATGACTTCAGTGGCCTCGGATCTGAACGGGGGAGGCGGACTCTCTGGGTTCTTCCGGCGAGGAACGAGATGATCCATTCCAGTGCTTTCTCTCGGATTCCGATGTTGCTGAGGCGCTTCACTAGGGTGCGGTGGCAGACGGTGTCGAACGCCGCGGAGAGGTCCAAGAGGATGAGGGCTGCTGTTTCCCCGTTGTCGGTTAGGGTTCTGATGTCGTCGGTGGCTGCGATGAGGGCGGTCTCGGTGCTGTGGTTGGCCCGAAACCCGGACTGCGAGGGGTCGAGGGATCCATTCGTCTCGAGGAAGGCGGCAAGCTGTCCGTTGACTGTCTTCTCGATGACTTTGGCCGGAAACGGAAGGAGCGAGATGGGACGGTAGTTCTTGAGGTCGGTGGGGTCCGCCGTTGGTTTCTTCAGGAGGGCGGTAAGCTCGGTGTGCTTCCAGCTCTCCGGGAAGGTGGCAGTGTGGAAGGAGGAGTTGATGATGTCCCGGAGATGGGGTGCGATGGTGGTGTCGGCTTTGTTGAAGACGTGGTGTGGGCAGGGGTCGGTTGGTGATCCGGAGTGGATGGAGTTCATCGTGCGGGTGGTGTCTTCGGTGCTGATCGGGGTCCAGTTGCAGAGGGTGGTGGTGGCGGGCGTTGGTTCGGCGGTAGGGTGCGTGGTTTGTGCGTCGAAGCTGTTATGTATGTCGGTGATCTTGCGGTGGAAGAACGTGGCGAGTGAGTTGCAGAGGTCTTGCGAGGGGGTGATGTCGTTGTTTCCGGCGCTGGGGTTGGAGAACTCTTTGACGATGCTGAAAAGTTCCTTGCTGTCGTGGGCGTTGTTGTCCAGTCGTTCTTTGAGTGCCGACTTCTTGGTGGCACGGATCAGCTGGTGGTGTTTGCGGGTGGCGTGCTTGAGGGCGGTCCTTTTGTCTGTGGTCTGGTCGAGTCGCCAGGTTCTCTCGAGAGTGCGGCAGTTCTTCTTGGATTCCTTGAGGTCGTTGGTGAACCAAGGGGTTTTCTTGCTTCCGGGTCTGCTGGGAGGGTTTTTAGTGGTGCGAGGTAGTCGGCGCAGGCGGTCAGCCACTTGGCGAGGTTGCTGGCTGCTTCGTTTGGGTCCGTTGTGTTGGTGGGTGTGTTCTGGCTGAGGGAGGCGGTGAGCTGCTCGGTGGTGATCTTGCTCCAGCTCCGGCGGGGAGCCTGTTGCGGGTCGTGGTGGGTCGCAGTCTTTCTGAAGCTGAAGTGGACGCAGCTGTGGTCGGTCCAGTGTAGTCCGGTGGCGTGGCTGAAGGAGATGTGCTTGCTGGAAGAGAAGACGGGGTCAAGCGTGTGGCCGGCGTAGTGGGTGGGCGTGTTCACCAGTTGCTTGAGTCCGAGGTTGGCGAGGTTGTCCAGCAGGGCGGTGGTGTTTCTGTCGTTGTTGTTCTCCAGGTGGAAGTTGAGGTCCCCTAGGAGGATGTAGTCGGCTGAGGGCATGGTGTGCGGGCTGATGAAGTCTGCGATGTCTTCGCTGAATAGTGTGCGTGGTCCCGGGGGTCTGTAGATGAGGGTGCCTCGGAGGGTGGTCTTGGGGTCAGTGTGTATCTGGAAGTGTAGGTGTTCGGCGGCGGTGAAGGTCTCGTCGGAGTTAGTTGAGATGCGGATGGTGTTCTTGTGTACGATGGCGATGCCTCCTCCCGTCTGGTTGACGCGGTCCCTCCGGGTGATCTTGTATCCGTCCGGGATGGCTATGGCGATGTCGGGCGCTGAGGAGGCGTTCATCCAGGTTTCGGTGAGGAAGGCGATGTCCGGTGCTGTTGCGTCGAGCAGGTCCCAGAGTTCCACGGCGTGCCTGTGGACGGAGCGGGTGTTCAACAGGATGCATTTCAGGTTGTTGCTGCTGGTGCTCGACTTGGCGGAGGTGGTGCACGTCCGGGGGCAGGTGAATCGGCAGGTTTGGCAGGTGAAGGGTCCGTGGGTGCGTCTCGGTGAGGCTCGGTAGCAGGCAGGGTTCCGGCCGGCATTGAGTGCGGTGAGTGTGGCGGCGTCGTAGGTCCGTCGAGTAGTGTTGCATCGGTGGGATCCAGGGGTTCTGGCGCTGGGCGCGGTCCAGGCACGGACGGGCGCAGACGGGCTTGCCTTAGGCGCGCCTTCGGCGCGCCAGCGGCGCGGCGCGCAGCGGCCGCCATTTATGGGGAGGTGGGAGGTAGGAGCAGCTGGGAGGCGGGAGGCAGGGGCAGCGAATGGGCAGTCAGGGGGCGGGGCCGCAGGGACGCAGCGGCGGGAATGGCGAGAGGCAGCGGGGGCACAGAAAGGAAATGGGGGAAAGCAGACAAAATCACGGGCACAACGTAAATGGGGCAGCGAGGGGCACAGAAGGAAAAAGGGGATAAAAACAGACAAAATCACGGGCACAACGTAAATGGGGCAGCGAGGGGCACAGAAGGAAAAAGGGGATAAAAACAGACAAAATCACGGGCACAACGTAAATGGGGCAGCGAGGGGCACAGAAGGAAAAAGGGGATAAAAACAGACAAAATCACGGGCACAACGTAAATGGGGCAGCGAGGGGCACAGAAGGAAAAAGGGGATAAAAACAGACAAAATCACGGGTACAACGTAAATGGGGCAGCGAGGGGCACAGAAGGAAAAAGGGGATAAAAACAGACAAAATCACGGGCACAACGTAAATGGGGCAGCGAGGGGCACAGAAGGAAAGAGGGGATAAAAACAGACAAAATCACGGGCACAACGTAAATGGGGCAGCGAGGGGCACAGAAGGAAAAAGGGGATAAAAACAGACAAAATCACGGGCACAACGTAAATGGGGCAGCGAGGGGCACAGAAGGAAAAAGGGGATAAAAACAGACAAAATCACGGGCACAACGTAAATGGGGCAGCGAGGGGCACAGAAGGAAAAAGGGGATAAAAACAGACAAAATCACGGGTACAACGTAAATGGGGCAGCGAGGGGCACAGAAGGAAAAAGGGGATAAAAACAGACAAAATCACGGGCACAACGTAAATGGGGCAGCGAGGGGCACAGAAGGAAAAAGGGGATAAAAACAGACAAAATCACGGGCACAACGTAAATGGGGCAGCGAGGGGCACAGAAGGAAAAAGGGGATAAAAACAGACAAAATCACGGGCACAACGTAAATGGGGCAGCGAGGGGCACAGAAGGAAAAAGGGGATAAAAACAGACAAAATCACGGGCACAACGTAAATGGGGCAGCGAGGGGCACAGAAGGAATAAGGGGATAAAAACAGACAAAATCACGGGTACAACGTAAATGGGGCAGCGAGGGGCACAGAAGGAAAAAGGGGATAAAAACAGACAAAATCACGGGCACAACGTAAATGGGGCAGCGAGGGGCACAGAAGGAAAAAGGGGATAAAAACAGACAAAATCACGGGCACAACGTAAATGGGGCAGCGAGGGGCACAGAAGAAAAAAGGGGATAAAAACAGACAAAATCACGGGCACAACGTAAATGGGGCAGCGAGGGGCACAGAAGGAAAAAGGGGATAAAAACAGACAAAATCACGGGCACAACGTAAATGGGGCAGCGAGGGGCACAGAAGGAAAAAAAGGGGGAAGCAAGAAGTGCGGGCACCGGGGCCGCAGCTGAGGGGCGATCTTACCTGCAGAAGCAGCGGGCAGACAACACAGGCGGAGCTGTGTGGTGGGGGAGCGACCTACCTGGCAAGGTCAAGGGTCGCTCTCCTCACGCGCAGCGGCCGCCATTTATGGGGAGGTGGGAGGGAGGAGCAGCTGGGAGGCGGGAGGCAGGGGCAGCGAATGGGCAGTTAGGGGGCGGGGCCGCAGGGACGCAGCGGCGGGAATGGCGAGAGGCAGCGGGGGCACAGAAAGGAAATGGGGGGAAAGCAGACAAAATCACGGGCACAACGTAAATGGGGCAGCGAGGGGCACAGAAGGAAAAAGGGGATAAAAACAGACAAAATCACGGGCACAACGTAAATGGGGCAGCGAGGGGCACAGAAGGAAAAAGGGGATAAAAACAGACAAAATCACGGGCACAACGTAAATGGGGCAGCGAGGGGCACAGAAGGAAAAAGGGGATAAAAACAGACAAAATCACGGGTACAACGTAAATGGGGCAGCGAGGGGCACAGAAGGAAAAAGGGGATAAAAACAGACAAAATCACGGGCACAACGTAAATGGGGCAGCGAGGGGCACAGAAGGAAAGAGGGGATAAAAACAGACAAAATCACGGGCACAACGTAAATGGGGCAGCGAGGGGCACAGAAGGAAAAAGGGGATAAAAACAGACAAAATCACGGGCACAACGTAAATGGGGCAGCGAGGGGCACAGAAGGAAAAATGGGATAAAAACAGACAAAATCACGGGCACAACGTAAATGGGGCAGCGAGGGGCACAGAAGGAAAAAGGGGATAAAAACAGACAAAATCACGGGTACAACGTAAATGGGGCAGCGAGGGGCACAGAAGGAAAAAGGGGATAAAAACAGACAAAATCACGGGCACAACGTAAATGGGGCAGCGAGGAGCACAGAAGGAAAAAGGGGATATAAACAGACAAAATCACGGGCACAACGTAAATGGGGCAGCGAGGGGCACAATAGGAAAAAGGGGATAAAAACAGACAAAATCACGGGTACAACGTAAATGGGGCAGCGAGGGGCACAGAAGGAAAAAGGGGATAAAAACAGACAAAATCACGGGCACAACGTAAATGGGGCAGCGAGGGGCACAGAAGGAAAAAGGGGATAAAAACAGACAAAATCACGGGCACAACGTAAATGGGGCAGCGAGGGGCACAGAAGGAAAAAGGGGATAAAAACAGACAAAATCACGGGCACAACGTAAATGGGGCAGCGAGGGGCACAGAAGGAAAAAGGGGATAAAAACAGACAAAATCACGGGCACAACGTAAATGGGGCAGCGAGGGGCACAGAAGGAAAAAGGGGATAAAAACAGACAAAATCACGGGCACAACGTAAATGGGGCAGCGAGGGGCACAGAAGGAAAAAGGGGATAAAAACAGACAAAATCACGGGTACAACGTAAATGGGGCAGCGAGGGGCACAGAAGGAAAAAGGGGATAAAAACAGACAAAATCACGGGCACAACGTAAATGGGGCAGCGAGGGGCACAGAAGGAAAAAGGGGATAAAAACAGACAAAATCACGGGTACAACGTAAATGGGGCAGCGAGGGGCACAGAAGGAAAAAGGGGATAAAAACAGACAAAATCACGGGCACAACGTAAATGGGGCAGCGAGGGGCACAGAAGGAAAAAAGGGGGGAAGCAAGAAGTGCGGGCACCGGGGCCGCAGCTGAGGGGCGATCTTACCTGCAGAAGCAGCGGGCAGACAACACAGGCAGAGCTGTGTGGTGGGGGAGCGACCTACCTGGCAAGGTCAAGGGTCGCTCTCCTCACGCGCAGCGGCCGCCATTTATGGGGAGGTGGGAGGGAGGAGCAGCTGGGAGGCGGGAGGCAGGGGCAGCGAATGGGCAGTCAGGGGGCGGGCCGCAGGGACGCAGCGGCGGGAATGGCGAGAGGCAGCGGGGGCACAGAAAGGAAATGGGGGGAAAGCAGACAAAATCACGGGCACAACGTAAATGGGGCAGCGAGGGGCACAGAAGGAAAAAGGGGATAAAAACAGACAAAATCACGGGCACAACGTAAATGGGGCAGCGAGGGGCACAGAAGGAAAAAGGGGATAAAAACAGACAAAATCACGGGCACAACGTAAATGGGGCAGCGAGGGGCACAGAAGGAAAAAGGGGATAAAAACAGACAAAATCACGGGCACAACGTAAATGGGGCAGCGAGGGGCACAGAAGGAAAAAGGGGATAAAAACAGACAAAATCACGGGCACAACGTAAATGGGGCAGCGAGGGGCACAGAAGGAAAAAGGGGATAAAAACAGACAAAATCACGGGTACAACGTAAATGGGGCAGCGAGGGGCACAGAAGGAAAAAGGGGATAAAAACAGACAAAATCACGGGCACAACGTAAATGGGGCAGCCAGGGGCACAGAAGGAAAGAGGGGATAAAAACAGACAAAATCACGGGCACAACGTAAATGGGGCAGCGAGGGGCACAGAAGGAAAAAGGGGATAAAAACAGACAAAATCACGGGCACAACGTAAATGGGGCAGCGAGGGGCACAGAAGGAAAAAGGGGATAAAAACAGACAAAATCACGGGCACAACGTAAATGGGGCAGCGAGGGGCACAGAAGGAAAAAGGGGATAAAAACAGACAAAATCACGGGTACAACGTAAATGGGGCAGCGAGGGGCACAGAAGGAAAAAGGGGATAAAAACAGACAAAATCACGGGCACAACGTAAATGGGGCAGCGAGGGGCACAGAAGGAAAAAGGGGATAAAAACAGACAAAATCACGGGCACAACGTAAATGGGGCAGCGAGGGGCACAGAAGGAAAAAGGGGATAAAAACAGACAAAATCACGGGTACAACGTAAATGGGGCAGCGAGGGGCACAGAAGGAAAAAGGGGATAAAAACAGACAAAATCACGGGCACAACGTAAATGGGGCAGCGAGTCGCACAGAAGGAAAAAGGGGATAAAAACAGAAAAAATCACGGGCACAACGTAAATGGGGCAGCGAGGGGCACAGAAGGAAAAAGGGGATAAAAACAGACAAAATCACGGGCACAACGTAAATGGGGCAGCGAGGGGCACAGAAGGAAAAAGGGGATAAAAACAGACAAAATCACGGGCACAACGTAAATGGGGCAGCGAGGGGCACAGAAGGAAAAAGGGGATAAAAACAGACAAAATCACGGGCACAACGTAAATGGGGCAGCGAGGGGCACAGAAGGAAAAAGGGGATAAAAACAGACAAAATCACGGGTACAACGTAAATGGGGCAGCGAGGGGCACAGAAGGAAAAAGGGGATAAAAACAGACAAAATCACGGGCACAACGTAAATGGGGCAGCGAGGGGCACAGAAGGAAAAAGGGGATAAAAACAGACAAAATCACGGGTACAACGTAAATGGGGCAGCGAGGGGCACAGAAGGAAAAAGGGGATAAAAACAGACAAAATCACGGGCACAACGTAAATGGGGCAGCGAGGGGCACAGAAGGAAAAAAAGGGGGAAGCAAGAAGTGCGGGCACCGGGGCCGCAGCTGAGGGGCGATCTTACCTGCAGAAGCAGCGGGCAGACAACACAGGCGGAGCTGTGTGGTGGGGAGCGACCTACCTGGCAAGGTCAAGGGTCGCTCTCCTCACGCGCAGCGGCCGCCATTTATGGGGAGGTGGGAGGGAGGAGCAGCTGGGAGGCGGGAGGCAGGGGCAGCGAATGGGCATTCAGGGGGCGGGGCCGCAGGGACGCAGCGGCGGGAATGGCGAGAGGCAGCGGGGGCACAGAAAGGAAATGGGGGGGAAAGCAGACAAAATCACGGGCACAACGTAAATGGGGCAGCGAGGGGCACAGAAGGAAAAAGGGGATAAAAACAGACAAAATCACGGGCACAACGTAAATGGGGCAGCGAGGGGACAGAAGGAAAAAGGGGATAAAAACAGACAAAATCACGGGCACAACGTAAATGGGGCAGCGAGGGGCACAGAAGGAAAAAGGGGATAAAAACAGACAAAATCACGGGCACAACGTAAATGGGGCAGCGAGGGGCACAGAAGGAAAAAGGGGATAAAAACAGACAAAATCACGGGCACAACGTAAATGGGGCAGCGAGGGGCACAGAAGGAAAAAGGGGATAAAAACAGACAAAATCACGGGCACAACGTAAATGGGGCAGCGAGGGGCACAGAAGGAAAAAGGGGATAAAAACAGACAAAATCACGGGTACAACGTAAATGGGGCAGCGAGGGGCACAGAAGGAAAAAGGGGATAAAAACAGACAAAATCACGGGCACAACGTAAATGGGGCAGCGAGGGGCACAGAAGGAAAAAAAGGGGGAAGCAAGAAGTGCGGGCACCGGGGCCGCAGCTGAGGGGCGATCTTACCTGCAGAAGCAGCGGGCAGACAACACAGGCGGAGCTGTGTGGTGGGGGAGCGACCTACCTGGCAAGGTCAAGGGTAGTGGCACCTGAGGCACTGCATCCGGCACGGGCCTACCACCACGTGGCGATGTCTTGCGGTGCACTGAGGTAGGCCCACCTGAAGGGCTGAGTGGGTGTGCAGCCTGCGATGATGCAGTAGGCCTGGGGGATGGACTGGAATGGATTTTTCTGAGACCTGCTGGACTGCAGTGTAGGCCGGAGGGAGCAGTCAGCACACACAGAACTCCACGGTGCGGTGCCGCAGGGTGTGCTGGGGGCCTGTTGCGCGGAAGCCAGCGATCGGCTGAGGAGGCTGCCAAGCTCGTGGGCCTCGGGCTTGAAGATTGCACCGGCACGTGTTGGGCCCTCTTGGAGACACGCCGGTGGCGGCAGATGAGCAGTGAGGCCTGGGTGCGCAGGGGCGGGCAATCACCGCTGGGCGCCGGACGGGTCTTGGGACCAGCGGGCTGGGATGCAGCAGGCACATAGGATCACGCAGGCACCACCGGTCACAGCGGCGGCCTTGTGGCAGGGTGAGGGGCGCCGCCCTGGCAGGCACGCCTCTGCAGATGATGACGAGATATGCGCCGGGTGGCGTGTGACGTAGCCACCTCGTCGCCGGTGTAAATTTGGCCATTGAAGGTGGTTGGCCACGTGTGTGTAGGCCTATGGCCAGGATATGGCGGACACAGAGACACACGCAGTAGTTACTTTGGTGGCCATCCCGGAAGTGAACCACGCCCAGGACCCCGGGCTAATTATTCACACTCCTACGCTGGACTGGCGTATGCCGGCCCAGCCCACTATGCTTACGCTTACAGGGGGGTGACATAGCTACATGTCCAAGGTCTTCCCCACTGCCTGAGGTAACATGATTGCGTCCACTGTCCACAACACTACAAACACCAGCAGTATATGTCCACATGGACATGTCTGTGCTCTGCATACTCAAGACTGTCCAGCACATCACTGCCACACTTGGCATTGTGTCCATTCTTATTCATGGGTCCATTGCCTCCTTCGCACATTCTTGGTTCCCACCTCTCCCCACATTCTGCAATTGTGTGGCAGTGGGCTATGCCTTTGTGGATGGTTTGTCTACATGTCTGGCCCCTGTTACCACAGTTACTTGTGTTGTCGTGTCTGGTAGGTGGGCATGTTGGTTGGCATGTTGTATGTGATTTTGTTACGTGTGCATTCCCACAGTTGTGAGTTGTATGATTGTGGAGTTGAGGTGTGTGGTGTGTTCCATTGGTACTTACCAACAAGCAGTGCATTTCCATAGGTGCCATCCTGAAAGCGCTGGTTGATGATGGACTGTCGGAAGATGTCGGGATCATGCACACTGCCTGTGAAGTTGGCGACGACATTGGTGAACAGTCCCCGGTGCTCCACTATTGCCTGCACATTGATGGAATGCGTGTGCTTTCTGTTGCGGTAATTGTGTGCAGTGTCGGCAGGGGGCACAAGTAGGACATGTGTGCAGTCAATTGCCCCCAACACGTGCGGGAAGCCAGCTATGGCATAGAAGCCTTGCTTGGTCTCAAGCTGTTCCTGCGCAGTGTGGGGGAAGTGAAGGTGCTGGGGTATCAAGCTGATGATGGCATCCAAGACAGGTGTGAGGAACTTTGATAGGGCTGGCTGTGAGACTCCTCCGACTCTGGCAGTAGTTGGTTGGAAGGTACCAGAGGCCAACAAGTGCAGCACAGCCAGCAGCTTTGTCTGCGGAGGGATGTTGGTTGTCCGCTGTGTTGGTACCGTCAGCCTGTGGGCAATGTGGGTCAGGATGCGGAGGATGGTTGTCCTTTTGAGCCTGTAGTGGGCAATGACATCCTCTGGCGTTAAGTCTCTGAGGCTGATGCGTTTTTGGAAGGTCCGCTGTCCTGTTCTGCGCTGCCTCGGTGGCAGTCCGGGGGGATGGTCCTGGGGGTGGGAGTGGTCCTGGGGGTGGTGGCGGTGGGTGTTGTGGCCCTCTTGGGTCTCCAAGCTGCATGATTAGTAGCTCCATGGCATCTGTTGGTCTTCAGATGTGGCTCTGGGCTGGGCTCCCTTTATACTGCAGGTTTTCGTCCTACTTAAGACCAGAAAAAAGCAGGTCTTAAGTCCCTACTGCTAACGTGCCTTATCACCTGTTTTTGGACCGCATTGCCGATCTGGCTGGTCGTTGAGAATATCGCGAAGTGGTGTTATCGTGAGTTTTTGCACGGGAACGCCTACTCTGCATATGATTAGCGTTAGTTGTCGCTGTCAGCCTTGGCGATGTTTTTAGTGGCAGCTATCGCAGGTAAACTGACGATGTCCGCTGTTAGCGCAGGCTTGTGAATAGGGCGATGAATCTATCACCACTTTCGTGGCGGAAAAGTGCAGCTAATTCGGCGATGAGTCCTTGAGAATATGCCCCTTTGTGTGTTAGGGGCGTGACATGGGTGTTGTTGTGGGTGTTCCCACATAACACCCATGTCCACTGATTCATTTCCAGATTTACGAGCAATTGTAAATCTTTAAATGTGTCAGAATGCTATGCCACCTTAGGGGTAACTCGCCAGCGCATGGCAGCAGTTTTTGGGCCACCGCAGGGGGAAGCACAGAGATGCAACATACTGTTGTAAATGTGTTGCATCCCTGTGCTTCGAAACTAATGCAGCACGTCGCAGCAAAATGACTTGCGGCACTGCGCTGCGTTAATTTCTTGTAAATCTGCCCCTGTATATATACCACTATGTATTTGCTTCCACAATATGATGGCTGTTCATATTTTTGCTACAATATTCTTGTATACACTATTTTTTGTAGTTGCTCTTCTGATATACAACCTTTAGAAAACACCATAGGCCTCAGCTCTGCTTTCATTTGTATCCTCCTTGTGTAACATCCAAATCTCAGCCACAATCTGTTATGGTTTACTTCTCTGTCAGGGTTTGGTGGGATCAACTGCCTCATTTCACCAGCCTCAAAGGCCATTGAAGTCACTTCCATGGCAGACACCAAAAGATAAAGGGGGAAAAAGGGTGGCAGGAGAGTCACAATATTGCTGCTGGCCTTATCCCCCGCTCTACCTCCAAGATCACCCTCAATACTGCCCATGGCCCAAACTTGAAGCTCCTTTCCTAGCTGTTGCAACCCCAGACTATGTAGTCATTGAGTTGTGAGACTCTAACCAGTCTGGCAATCTAAACCTATTGGACCGATGCCTGGAGGCTGCCATTTTGGGACTTAGGTTGCATAGGGGGCTGTAGGACGCTCTTCCAATTTTCATTGCCCAGCTCCCCACTAAATACTTCTGCAATCCTACAGCACCGCTGATGTCTTAAGAGGAATGAAACCTAATTTTGTGCTCCCGTAATGATCTTATCATCCCCGTAGGTGGTGAGCGAGGCAAGAAGGCAGGATACACATCCAGGGCCATATTTTTCAAACATTTGCGCAACGCAAAGCAACAAGCCACCTTGCTGCGCTGTGTAAAAGGGAAAGAGCTGGAATGTGCCATATTTCCATTATAGGGCGCATCCCTGTCATTTCCTGGCACCGGTAAGATTTTGGCTACCTAGCACCAAATCAGGCATTCTTCCATCATGTTGCAAGGGTGCCTGCATTGCAGGCAAGATTGTTTTGTGCAGGAAGGGACACCTTCCTGCACAAAAATAATCCTCAGAGGCATTTTCCACTTTCTAAATGTGCTGCAAAATGCAAACACAACAAGATGATGGACGGAGTGCTGAAACGTTTCAACCAAAAAAAACCCAGTCAAGAGATCTTGGTTGAATTCATAGTTCTATTGCTCACTATGCCACCCCAGTGTGGACCCAGCCGTATGCAAATCAGTCTTAGCCCCGCTCCTCATGGGAACAGTCCAGCCCGAACTGCCAAACCAAGTCCTCCCTGGACCGGAAACAAGCATCCTGGGACAGGTTTTGGGGTATCACCCATCATCAGCCTGGCTAGCTTGAATCCAGTGACGTAGCGAGCAAGGGACCCACGTCTGGGCATACCCTTGGCCACTTAGGGGAAACATAGCAAACACAACAAGATGATGGACGGAGTGCTGAAACCTTTCAACCACGCACCCCCAGTCAAGAGATCTGGCTTGAATCCATTATTATTTTGCTCACTATGCCACCTTAGTTTGGGCCCAGCCACATGCAAATCAGTCTTGACTCTGCTGTTCATGGGAACAGTCGAGCCCAAACTGCCAAGCCAGGTCCTCCCTGGTCTGGAAACAAGCATCCTGGGACCGGTTTCGGGGTATCACCCCTCATCAGCCAGGCTAGCACTCTTTGAAAGAGGAAATTAATAATGTAGAGAAATAAAGATATTTCTCCTGATTGCACCTCTGATGGGGAGACATACAATTCTGACGCATTCCCAGGTCTACCAGTGTTGGTAAATCTGGAAATGTATCATAATCCATGGGTGGATGCGTTGGAAAACCCACGCTCCACCCATGGCATGCCTCCCAGCCACAGAGTAATGCCAGGCAGTGATTTGCACTGCCTTGCATTACTTCAGATTTATCAAGCCACGTAGGGCCACGCAAGGTGGACTTGTGTGGCTGACAAATTTCTTTTAGGTTTTGTTCACCCTTCCATCCCTTTGCTTAGCACCAAGGCGATGCAAAACCTTGATAAATATGCCCCTCAGTGTGCAGTGAGACACTGCATTTCGAGAGCCTGCATGCAACGCTCCATCGCAACATGTCCTTTTATGACCCTTTCTCTGCAATTTTCTTCTATTTAATTGCTCTTAAAGGAAAGCAAAGCTCTTCCTACAGTGATCCTAACAAAATTACACAGGAAAATACTTCATTTAAATTATATGTATGCCGAATTGATAATGTCTGTTTTCTGCTGTTAAGGCAGTTCCTTTGTTTCTATCAAATCTTGAGCTGAAATGAAAAAGTTGCATTGAAGCATCCTTTTCACAGCATTACCATTTCACCAACATGGTATACAAACGCTCTTAAACCTCCCTTTTTTCCATTTCCTCTCTCCGTATCCCACATTTTCATGTGTTCTTGTTTTATTGTTGTGTCTTTCGCTCACCTTCTCTTGTGTCTAGTCCTGTTTCTTCAAACCATAATACCTTTATTTCCTCTTCCCTCTTGTTCTCGCTACCCAAGCTAGAATTAATTGATCAACCAACAAGTAAGCCAGTCTCTTTGTCCTTAATTCTGACTCTTAAGTGTTTAATTTATGATTTCCTGAATATAACAATTGCAACCCTGTCCCATATATTTCGAGTACATATAAAAGCCAGATATAAGTATTGATTTATTTTTGTGTTGCCAGGAAATTCTTCCACACAATAGAATTATGCTTGTTATGTTCTTTTCTAAATCATTGATGGAAATTGCCGGTAAATCCACGTTTGTCTAACACATTATTCCTCGTTTGAAAACAGTGTAGCGGAATAGGAAGATGAAATTGCCATATCAAGAATTCCATAACCTTTAACACATAAATCGCGTTGAAACATTATGAATACAAGTACCACTTGTAATACATGTCAAAGTGCAAACGTTGCATATCGATCACATGGCATTATTTTTCCAAGTACTGTCACGTAGTGTCATTAGTATCTTTCCAAAGGTAAGAGAAGTACAACTCTTAACATTCATATTTATTGCACAATTTCCATCTGAGTTGTGGCAGCGATTGAGTGCAGTGTTGCTTACATCACCAAGCAGAGCTGTCTCATTTCCATTCTATCAGAGATTGCAGTTCAGTTTTGTTAAGGAAGCATTAGAAAAAGTTATGTTGTCTCAGCTTGATTTATTCATTTCGCCAAAAGCACTTTATTTGAACAATTTTTCAAATTCAATAAAGTCCTTCATCTATCAATGTTAGATAAATCCATCACTGCTTAACAGACTGAGAGGCATGTCTGCCACTAGGTCACACACGTTTGGGATAGCATACAGATATGAACTACAAACGTGTAAAAATGTGTCAGTATGATTTTGATTTGCTTACTTAAGTATTTGCTCGGCAGATTCCTTGGGGCAGATTTACAAGCCCCTTGCGTGACTTTTGCACTGTAGTTGCGTCACTTTTTTGACGCAACAGCGGCGCAAACAATGCGGCCTATTTACAACGTGACGCATCTAGGGAGATGCGTCACGTTGTAAAGCCCTGCGTCACATTATACCTGCGTCAGGTATAATGTATGCAGGGTGGGCATTCCCACGCAGGAAGGCCTCGTAAAAGTGACGCAGTGAAATCTACAAGATTTCACTGCATCACTTTTAGGACGCCACTGCGTCTAAACCTTACGCCTGCCTGAAGCAGGCGTAAGGAGTGATACAGTGTATTGGTAATAGGCCTCAACACGCAGGAGTTGGGTCGTGCTTGCGACACGACTCCAGCAATGCGTGACTTTTCCGCCAACAGATGCGTCAGAATTTCTGACACATCTGTCAATCCTTGCGCCATAGTGCGCTGTATTGTAAATACGGCGCATCTATGGTGGCGCAAGGGTTTCTAAGGGTGGCGCAGGGAAAGTGACGCATCTATACAGATGCCTCACTTTCTTGTAAATCTGCTCCCTTGAATTTGGTTTCCATTGGCATTTCTATTGCCAAAAGCAAACATTAAAACCTAAGCGACAATATGCTCACCAGTTGCAAATCCACACAACAACCGTGGAATGAGATTCACGTTATGAAGGAGCATTACCCAAGACATTCTGTTGCATTCAACAGCTGGAGGTCGGATAGGAGACATTAGAGTGCGGGGCAAATGAATGGCCAGTGGTGCATTATCAGCTTCTACAATTGCTATTGCAAAATATCGGTGCGAACTTGGGAAATAGATTCAACACAACTCGTTTCAAAAAAGAAAAATGTACATAGCATATGAATAAGAGAAAAAGATTTAGAAAGGAAGGAACAAATGTTTTATTTATTATGCACAGAGTGAACTGTATGACACAACTCATACAGGAAAATGTCAACAGAAAAGTGGCCGAAAGCAGAAGATTAGCTATTAAAATATTTCATTACGACTGTTAAGGCATACATTTCTCACTAATTAAATAAAAAATGGCTCCAGAGTTTAGGCCATGAGATAATGAACCTCTGATTTTCAAGGACCTATATTTGGTTCAGGAGCCGGCCAACAGAAATACAATATCAGTGCAGAGTCAGCTCTTAAGTCAACGAGACCTTAAAAGGCAGGAAAATAGACACATTGCAATGTAAATATTTGTGGATCTAGGTCAGTATCTTAAACTCCACTTTTGACTCTACTGGCAAGTAACAAAAATACTGTCACTGATAGAAAATCCAGTATAATTTCTGCCTGCCAAAGGTGAGATGAACTGTGGCATTATGGACACGTTGAAGCCCTATCTCTTTCTCATCCCACCTATAAGGCATTCTGTCGTCGATCTAAAAATGAATTAGGGCCTCATCGAATAATTGATCAGTGCAGCCTCCAAAAAAGGCGGATGCTGATTTGTTGCAGTTTGATTCAGAAATTCTTAATCACTTTAACAAATGATATAACCTAATGTCATAAAAGCATCCTGGCGGACTCACAGATGTCTTACTGTAGCTGAGAGATTCTTTGCGACACCAAATAATGCAGGAGGATTGGGCAGTGAATGGAAGAGAATTTGAGATGATTAGGGCTCAGTAGCATCACTGTTGATATCAATTCATTCAGTTTAACCCATTCCCTTCTTGCAAATGTGGAACTCTAATTAGGCTTAAGTACAACTCAGTAATTACTTATATAAAATGTAAAGTTCTTCAGCATATATTAAATTACATGAGGGTTTAAGGCAGATATCCAATGAAATGGGGAGCGTGATTATCCTTATGAAATATCACAACTGATCCAGCGCGGCTAATATAACTTTCTCCTTAGGACACCAAATCCAGGTAAAACATTCACGTCAATTAAACCATATGTCGGTGGGGCCCATGACACCGCATATCATACATTCATTCCTTCACTGGATTACACACCAAGGAGAAATGTGTTGCTGGATGAACGGGATACCGTTGTTAAATTTGACAGAATAATACCTCAGACATCATATACATCACTTTGATCCTGTCAGTTCTAAATATCAAGGTATTCCGCTCTTTGGTCGATGGACCAACTAGTAGAATAAGTTGATGGTGATTAAGACCAGCTCAATCACTATTAAAACCTATTATCCTTTAACCTTATTAATGAACTAAAGAACCACAGACTCATTTTAATTTAGAATGAAATTTTACCTAATTTCTCAATTGCACAGGTGAGATTCTTTGTTTATTAATCACTTTTAATACATTAATAATATTTATATGAAAAGTCTAATAAGGAATAGAAAATTATGCATTACCCATTTAGATGCAGGTAGGAATGGTTCACCAAAAAGAAGATAAACCGCAGATCACAGAATAGAACTCCCAAACTAACTGACTGTCCCGCTAAATGCCTCCTCGATCGGACCTCCCTTACAGATTTCCAGCAACGATCTCGTTCCTTCCCCAGTCAAGTTCGAAGTCCAAAATGACAGAGTCCTTTCGTAATATTGAGGTGGAGAAATGGAAAATGGAAAAATGGTATGGCAAGAAATCACCCACGGCAGCAGTAGCATCAATAGCAGCGGCCACAGCAGCAGCAAAAGGAGCAACCCACCTCACATAAGAGTAGACCCTCTTATACCCTACTTTCTAGCTTACTACACACAAAAAGTTGCAATCCTTAGGGGCAAGAATCACGCTAATTGGTCCATTTGAGGGGTGGTGATGGTCACCTCATCGCCCTCCTTGTTCAAACTGGTTTTGGGGACAGTTAAACATACAATGAGTCTCATGACATCTGGGTTAAAAGCAGTCCAATTTGTCCATTCATTTTGTTGCAATCTCGATGGTCACATTTTAGTTAGTCCATTGTTGCTCAGTACTTTTCTCTTCCATTCCCACGAATACGTGCGGAGTCTTTTCTTGGCACCCTCCTTATGGTAGGTCAGTACGACCTTGACAACTCTCACTCTGTGCACAGGCCGCACCCACGTGATTTAGTTTCTCTATTTCTTCTGCCCAGAGGCCATCTTTGGCTTCTCACGTGACCTCATCTGCCTCAGCAGCTATTTTCGCCTCATGGCCTAACAGGCCCGAACGAATTATCATAAGAACAAACACAACCAAAATTAAACAAAGAAAATAAGCCTTTCTGTTTACCACCCGCCATTCTAAAGACCCGTGTTAGGTGTTACCTAGCAGAAGCGACATTTAAAGCCATTTTACTTACCATCTGCATCCTTTGCCACAATACAAATCTACTACATAGCATAAATCATGCGATTTTACTCTAATTAGTACGCAAATCACAATATTAGGGTTAATCAACTCCACAATTGTAAATAAATTAGGTTTTGCACAAATTTGCGGGTTATCCTTATATAGTGTTTACTAAAAGTGCATTTGTTGTTTATTTCATGCTCCTTCAAACAATTAGTATTGTTAAAAAGTTCATTAATTTTCCAAGGGGGGTACAAATTATTTTATTTACCCTGCTCCATCAATTCCCCCTTTGGTGATTTTTAATATCACCACAAAAACCTATCCTACAATTTATCAGATAAATGTTTCTTGTCCACTTGCTTTCTGGTTAGTTCATACAACTGTGTTTTTCTCATCTTGTCTTTTAGACCTTTTGTACATGTTCTCTTTTAACTCTTCTAATTCTATCTCTCCCATCTCTCGTTCTCTTTCTTTATTTTTCTCATTTTCTCTTTTACTCTATTTTGTCTTTTTCTTCTTTTAATACACACATATGCTAATCTCCCTAATAACATTACCAATATTATCACCGTTACTGGTATTAGTATCTTCCCAATAAGAGAACTACCTATTTCTGTGAACCATCTCTGCATTGAGGAAAACTCTTACCAAGTTTCTCCCAAACACCTTCAACCTCCAGTGGGGCAATTTCTTTGTGCAAATCAGTAATATTCTTTATATTCTTCTGTATATTCTCACTTTTGTCTGGAATGTAAGTGCAACAATGTTGGACTTTCAGCATTCCACATACTCCACCCTCTTTTGCCAAAAGAATGTCATGGGCAAGTCGATTTTGCATTACCATAGCTCTCATGGCAACCATTTTGGTGTTTACCATCAAGAACCCTCCAGCAGTATTCGTTGATAAACGATCTACTACTGTAGACAATTTCCGAATCTTGTATGCATTCAAAGATATACCCACTGCTGGTATCATTGCTCCAAAGATGTCACCTACTATTTCTGAGAAGCTTTCCCTTCTCCTTCGTGTTAATGGTTTACCTATCTCGTGTATTCCTTGTGTTCCTCTTTCCACATGAAAAATCTTTGGAAAGACCAGGCCTAAATAGCAGGTTCCATACCAATGGTCCGGCAACCTATAATAAGCTCTGTTTCCGCAAATATAATAGATCCCTGGGAATACTGTCTCCTTTCCTCCTTTAAATCCCCATCCCCCTAGAATTTTATATGTATCTCGGCACTCACTAGAACCCATGAAATAGTTATCATACATAGTGTTACTTCTACTAATACACAATTTTCCCTGTTGGGGCCAATCTAGAACCATAGTTGCATTTGTTTCTCCCTTGTCATAATTTTTCTCTTCAAACGCCCAAAGTGGTGTTTTTATCTTTTCTTCTGCTACCTTTCTTTGAAACTTAACTCTTCTGTTTTCTACCATGTCCAAGAAAATCTTTTCCTCTTTCTTTAATTCACAGGTAAGATTGTGTCTAACTATATACTCTAACTTTAAATCTTTATTTTCTAAGAAAAATTCTCCAAACATTTTTGCAACTTTCACCTTATTTAATTCAGGTATTGCGGGAACTTTAGCTGTTTTGTAGAATAAACTAGCTAGAACGCTACAAGTTATCCCATACGTCAAAGGAAGGTGATGATAGGTCACACCTTCTGTGACAGACGCAGGTAACTGCATACAGACATAACAATCTCTCACATCCATTGTCTCCACATATTCATACAATAGCTTCGTGAAGACATTTTTGGAGAAATCAGTTATGGACTTATCCCTATGTAAATCAGTACTATCTACTAATGTTGCAGTGTTCTTTATGATAGCTTCTTTGTCATTATTCGTGTCATTCACTATTACTGATGTATTTTCTACAACTAACCTAAGTGGAATTATTATTGCTAAAATAAACCAGATAAGCATTAGCAACCCTGTACAATAAAAACACATTCTACACCACCTACGTAAAAACTCACACATAGATCTTCTATTCTCAGTGTCTACCATGTTATACTATTATCTAGCTATATATATATATATATATATATATATATATATATATATATATATGTACAGTAAATGTGTCACCACACCTCAGAATGACCTTTCAGCCACTCTACCCTCTATTTTGTCTCTTTTTGGTGCCTTCTTCAGCTCTTTTCAGAACTCTTTCTCGTCTTATTCGGTTTTGGTGTCCAATCCGGGTTTCTTTCTTTGTCAGATTTGGTGCAATTCACTTTCACCCATCTGTTTACAGCCTTCGTCTGGGCTTTCGGGACTGTTATCCTCTTCTTTAATGTCGGTCAATGCGATGTATAGCCACTCAGGTGACATATTTCAAGTTAGGTCTCTTCACTCTTTTTGATTTCTGTAATTGTCTTTCACTTTGTTTTCCTTGTCCTTTTTGACTGGTTATTTCATTTACTTGTTCCGCATTATCTTTGTTCAAATTTATTATCTTATATCTCAGTCTTTTAACTTCGTGGGGCCAATTGTCTCCTTTTCTTGGCCTTTTTAGTTTGTTTTCCTTTTCCTCTCGTTCGGCTCTCCAAGTTCTCTTTCTTGGTCCTATTCTTTGCTTTCTTTCTTCTTCACTTTCTTCTGATTCTGTCTCAGACCTTACTTCACTTCCTCTAACCTTGAACCTTATGATCTCAGTTTCTTTGTCTGAATCTGAACCTTCTTGTGACTCTTCTGTTTGGACATTTGTTTCTATCCCTCCTCGTTTGTCTTCCCCTTTTACGTTAATCTTTCTGTCTGAATCTAAATTTCCCTGTGTTTCTTCTATTTGTTGTTCTGACCCTACTACTCCTTGGGTTTCTTCCGCTTTTTCCCCTATCTCTCTGTCTGAATCTAAGTCTCCTTCAGTTAACTCAACTATCTCTGGAGGAATTTTTCCATAACTTGTACTTGGCTGTTCGCTGTCTCTTTGTTCAGTTTCTTCGTTTATAATATCGATTCTTTTGTTTCTTGTCTTTCTCTTTTGTCTTTCATCAGACTCAGGTTGGTCTGTTTCAGATGCCGAACTGGTGTCTGATATTTCCAGATGTCTACTTACGGGTCGAGCTTCAAGATCTGGAACTCTGATCGTTTCAGTTTCTTCTTCAGTTGTCAAACTGGTATCTGATTCTTCCAGATGTCGACTTACAGGTCGAGCTTCAAGATCTGGAACTCTGTGTGTTTCAGCTTCTCCTTCGGATGCTGAGCTGGTATCCGATATTTCCAGATGTCGACTTACAGGTCGAGCTTCAGGATCTGGAACTCTGATGGTATGACTGGCATGAACCCAATTTTTCACACCTGCACATTTTACAGCAGTTGTTGTCACCAGGATCACTTGAAGCGAGGAACCAAACAGTTTCTTCTTCTGTGGACTTTGATGCGGACCCAGTCTCCTGGACTCAAATCATGAGCAGGTTTTCTTTCAAGAGTGGTCGCATCCGGTCCAACCTGATGAAACACAGAATGTACCACATCAGCCAATCCTTTGCAATAGTCCAATACGAGATCATCAGTTATAGTCAGCAGTTTGTTGACAGGTACATGTGCTTGTCTCATTGCTCGTCCTATGATTATTTCATGAGGACTCAGACCTGTTTTTCTGTCAGGTATGCTTCTGATGGTCATCAGCACCAATGGCAGGGCATCGGGCCACTTGAGTCCTGTGGCTTGACACATTTTCCCTAATCTATTCTTTATTGTTCCATTTACCTGTTCTACCACTCCGGAAGCCTCTGGTAGGTAGGCACAGTGCAATTTCTGTTGAATGCCAAGTGCTTCACATATCAATTGGATTAGTTCATTTTGGAAATGTGTTCCTCTATCTGTTTCAATCGTTTCTGGAAAGCCATATCTTGGAATGAATTCTCTCAGTAGGAGCTTAGCCACAGTAACTCCATCATTCCTTCTTGTCGGATAGGCTTCCACACAACGAGAAAACAAACAAACGACCACAAGGACATATTTCAATCTATTGCTCGGGGGCATTTCAATAAAATCTAGTTGCATTCTGGTAAAAGGACCTCCTTCACGTCCTATTGTTCCCAAACTCACTACTGTTTTCCTTCCAGGATTTATCTGTTGGCATGTAAGACATCTTTGACAGAGACTTTCAGCTATAGCCCTAAATTTTGGGTTGTACCAAGTTTGTCTGAAAAGTCTGATCATGGCATCCCTATCAATGTGTGCTTGTCCATGGTACATCCGTGCCATACTAGAGATCATGCTATCAGGCATAACTGGTCTTTCGTCTCTATAAACCCAAACTTCATCTTCCTCTCTTTGTCTGCAGCCTGCTTTTATCCAACCATCTTTCTCCTCTTCATCTGCTTCTTCCTGCAATTGCCTTACCTCATCCCAGGTTTCAAGCGTGTTAGTAAATAGCAAGGGACATGAAACATTCTCTTTTTCTCTTCTTCTATTCAGTGAGACCATATTTCTGACACAGTATTGAGCTATTTCATCTGCGAATTGGTTTCCCACTGTAATATAATCAGTTCCATTTTTGTGTGCAGCGCATTTCACCACTGCAATCTGTTTAGGCAGCTGTATCGCCTTAAGCAATTTCTTCACAAACTCACCGTTCCTAATAGGAGTTCCTGCAGAAGTCATAAAACCACTCTGGGACCAGATCTGTCCGAAGTCCTGGACCACTCCGAAGCCATACTGGCTATCTGTGATCACCGTAATTCGGAAGTTCTTTCCCAGTTTGCACGCTCGAATCAGAGCAATCAGCTCAGCCACTTGGGCTGAACGTATCCCTCTCAAACATGATGCTTCCATTATGGTTGCTACTGTACACACAGCATACGCAGCACTTAAAACTCCTTCACTTGTCTTCAGGCATGACCCGTCCACAAACATCACATAATCTGATTCTTTTAAGGGCTCATCTTTAATATCTGGGCGAGGCTTTGTGCAAAATTCAAGCACATCCAGACACTTATGATCAACATCATCTTTGACTCCTACATTTTCTTCATATGGCAGTGAAGTTGAAGGATTCACACTTGTGCATCTATCAATGGTTACATTATCTGCACTCAAAATCACTTTTTCGTACCTAGTCAGCCGACTATGTGTCATGAATTGGGTTTGGGTTCTAGTCAGGAGGATGTCAACAGAGTGTGGAACATATACTCTCAGTGGATACCCCATCACAATGCCTTCACTCTGTTCCAGACTCACACAAGTAGCAGCTACTGCTTTCAGACATCCAGGCAATGCTTTTGCTACCGGGTCTAAGACAGCTGAAAAATAAGTGATTGGTCTTTTCATTTTTCCATGCCTTTGCACTAACACTGAAAGTGCACATCCATCTCTCTCACTACAATACAGCTCAAATTCTTTTTCATAATCAGGCATTCCCAATGCTGGGGCAACACACAAACTTGTTTTCAGTTCCTTGAAAGCCTTCATTTCTTCCTCATTCAACTCAATCGGATCTCTGACATCCCTTTTTGTCAATCGCTGTAACGGTTTTGCAATTAATGAGAATCCACTTATCCATTGTCGACAATAACCAACCATCCCAAGAAACATTCTCACCTCTCTCTGTGTCATTGGGGCTCTCATTCCTTGGATAATCCTTATTCTTTCTGTCGTCACCTTTCGCATCCCTTTCTCAATCTTATGACCTAGATACTGTACCGCCTGTTGACAAAATTGCAGTTTTGACGGGGACACTTTGTGCCCTACTTCTGCCAAATGATTCAGTAAAGCAATTGTGTCTGTAACACATGCTTCTTTGGTCTTTGATGCCACCAATAGGTCATCAATATATTGGACCATCACAGATTTTTCAGGCATTTTTAAATTTTCTAATGATTTCTTTAGGATCTGATTAAAGATTGAGGGGCTTTCTGTATACCCTTGAGGAATTCGGCACCATGCCAAAATACGCTCTCCGAACCGGAACGCAAATAATGGCTGGCTGTCTGGATGCAATGGAATAGAAAAGAATGCATGGCACAAATCAACTGTGTACCATTCTGCATCATGTGGAATCTGATACAGTATTACAGCGGGGTTTGGCACAATTGGACAACAAGGGATTACGATCTTATTTAACTTTCTCAAGTCCTGTACTATCCTATATGTCCCATTCGGCTTTTTCAATCCCATTATAGGTGAATTACATGAGCTACACATTATTTCTTTCAAAATTCCTTGTTCAATCATCTTATTAACTACAGGTGTTATTCCTTCAATAATTTCTGGCGTTAATTTGTACTGTGGAGTATTTGGGTAATTTGTTCCTTCCCCTACAGTAATTTGTACAGGGTCTACTCCTCTCATTAGCCCAATGTCTTCGCCTGTGAAATCCCATACGTCAGATCTGACTACTCCTTTCAATTCAATTGGGATTTTCTCTGCATCAAATACAGGAAACATGTCATTCACTCCTGGTTCTAGTTCTGCCATTGTCATTTTATACAGGGCATCCTCATCTGGTGTCTGGGAAGTAATACCATCTGGAGTACAATAGATGGTGCAATTCATTTTACAAAGCAGATCGCGTCCTAACAAATTTACAGGACTGCAATCACATACCACAAACCGATGCATCTCTTTGAATGGTCCGACTTTTACCTCTACTGGCTTGGTAAGAGGCGCTTTAATCTGTCTGTTTGAAATACCTACAACTTGGATATATTCTCCTGAGAGAGGAAGGTTTGGAATTTCCACTGATCTAACAGTAGAACGGGTAGCCCCAGTGTCCACAAGGAATGTAACATTTACACCAATCACTTTTCCATCCACAAATGGACCTGACTGATCTACCTCTAGAGTTGCGCCAAGCACGCACTCTTCTTCCTCTCCTAGGCACCGTCATAAACTTTCATCCGATTCATTTCCATCCTGCCGTAACCAATACTGCGACACTGCAGCTGCGCGCAGCAATTTTGTTACCTGCTCTCCTCCGTAGAATCCTGCCTCTGCACTGTATCTCTGGGGGTTTACACTCTTTGGAAGAGGTGGTTGTGGCACCTGACTCTGTTGAGTAACTACCTGCGGTTGTTGCAGCTGTTGGTAACTCACCTCATTCTGCACTTGTGGATTTAATGGTTGATTTTCCGTATTAGCTTTTGGAGGAAATTTACACTCGTTTCTCCAATGCCCTAATTTTCCGCAATTATGACACAGCCATTTCTTTTTAGCCTCTTCTATACTCATTTGACCTTTTCCCTTACCTATATTCGGTTTGGATTTAGTCTGTCCTGCATCACTAGACTGATTATTCATTTGAGCTTCCTGTTTTTTTGCAACCTTTACTTGTGCCCACATCGCCTTTTCTTTTAGTTTGCGCTGTCTACACTCGATGTCATCACTACAATATTTTGCATACCTTAATACCTCATCTACAGTGCTATTCTGCCAACAGAACATATGCTGCTTAATCATTTCACTTATTTCAGGTTTCAATCCACATACAAATCTATATACGAAATGACTCATGTCCTTTTCACTCAAAGTCTCATAACCGCTATACTGTTTAAAAACCAAAAGCAACCTCTCGTAGTAGGCATGTACAGATTCCTTACTTTCCTGAGTTGTTCTATCAATCTTTACCCAATCTGTTTCTTTTGGTGGAATCTTATTTTTCAAAACGTGACGGCTTGTTCATACTTTCTCATTACTTCTGGACCTGGGGCTCCAGTTTTTGCATCTCTAGGATATTCTTCCTTCGGCCAGTCAATTGTAATCTTACATTCTGTCCATAAATCTGCTGGTACTACAATTTCAAACAATCCATCCAGATCTTCCCACAACACCTTTGAAACCTTTACAAATCTTTCTACCTGTCTATACCATTCTACGGGTTTCTCTCTCAATCTTGGGAAGTCATTTGTGAATGACAATATATCTTGTCTGGACCATGGAACATGTACCTAGCTACCTCCTGGAGTTTCCCTCATTGGATATTCCAGTACTATTGGTTCGTTTTCCTTCACTGGGAAAGCCAATGATGCTTTATCGGTCGTTCCCTCCTTTCTTCCTATCCACCTGCTTCTCCATCTGTCCACATCTCCCCATTTCCTAAATAACACAATCAGTTCTTTTATCTGTGTTAATCGTCCTGATGTGTTCAGATTTTCTATATTCTTTTCACTAAAGTCTACCCTGTACGGTTTCTGTAATCCTCTGATTTTTCTAAATTCTACTCCTAATTCATTCGCTGTTTCTTCCAATTTTTCATGCAAATTCCTAGCTCTCCAAGAAACACTCTTACACATGAACATGAGTTCATCATCTTGGTAGGATTTCAATCTATCTGTACCAATAGTCCCTAAAATTAATTCTTCCATATCTCTTTTAAGTCTGATTACATCCAATGGTTGCGGTTCAGCATCTTTCTTCTGTAAATTCCTCATCCACTCATTTAATTCTTCTGGAGTCGGACTCACAGGGGTATTATTTTTCTCTACCCAATTTGCACTTCTCTCTGGGGTCTCAGTTGCTGACTCGGTTCCCATAGGAATCCTATTTATCTGACTCTCATTAATCGTCAAATTTGTAGGTGGACTTGACCTACATGAGCCAACTGAATTTCTTGTCTCTCTAGTTTCTGGAATTATCCCTTCTCTTACTCTTTGCATATTCGAGTTCAGTGGAATTGTCAAGGAATGCTCATCTATTCTCTGATTTTCAAATACCGGAGTTACTGGCCCTATTGTCACTGGCACAGTCACAGCTTCCATGTTCAAGGTTAATTCTCTTATCTTCTCAGTCAATTCTCTTGTGGTTCTAGCTAACTCAGCTGTATTACCACTATCAGGCTTCGTATTCTGTGGAGTTTCTAATTTTTCATAAGACCTATTTATTTCATAATTTCGTTCAGGGCTTTGACTTCTTACAGTTTCCATTGGTGGTGCATTTGGAGTCACCACCGCAGAATTCTGTTGATATGGAGGGGGTTTTCTATTTGAAATGTCTTCCAGCAACTCATCCTCTGTGTCGCTACCTCCATACCCGTACCTCTCTGTTACTGCATGTTTCTTCTTCTCCGTACACTTTCTCCCTGTAACTTCTTCAACTGTTCTGACAGGAAACAAACCATCCGTAATATTAGCGTACCTCCATCGTCTCATCCTGGCTTCATGATTCACTCCCCATACTCTTCCATGGACTAAACTATAATTCTTTGCACCTCTGTGTCTTTCTCTTTCATACATCTCATCTTCCCATTCACCTAACGCTTCGAACTGTGTTGGTCTAGGTTCAAGTTTCATCATTTTCTCTCTCAAATGTCGAAGTACAGCTGTGCTAAACGAAACATTTTCTGAAAACGCCAATACTCCATCGTTTTGGGTATATTTTGCCCAATTTTCCAACCAAATGCAAGTATGATAGCCATATTTCAACATCATATGAGATGCTGGCGTTTTCGGCGGAGGAAGTACTTCTCCTTCCCTAGTCACTAACTTTTTGTCCTTCTTGAAAAGGTTTTTAAGCTTCGCAAACCATGACGGTTTCTCTCTACCATACTCATAATAAGCCATATTGCACTGTTCTTTCTCTCAAACAACACACGAGAATTCTTCCCTACTCTGTTCTTTCTACTGTTCGGCTATTCGGACCTATCCCAGCGCGTCTCACACCAACGCACCAATCCAATAGCTCTACGTCACTCTCAACTGGCCAATACCAGCGCGTCTTCACACTAACGCACCAATCAAGAAGCTCTTTGCTCTCCCACAACTGGCCAATCCCAACGCGGTCTCTGTTGACGTCAATTCTACTCCTGTCTTTTCTGTCCCCTCCTTTACAATAATTATCGGCAGTTTTCTTACCTTCTCTTCTTGACAAAATGTTATTAGTTACAACGTAAAACACATTACCATTGTCTGTTTTCGCTAAACAAAAGAAATAGTTTGCTCTATCTTGCAAGAATACTGTTTCGTTTGATAAGTGTAGCCCTTCTCTCTACCTTACCCTTCTCTCAAGCAAGGGGTCAACCCGTTTCTCTGGGGATAAAACACATGTGGAGACTACACTGCTCCTGAGAATTAAGGCCAGAGTTTCACAAGAAAACCTGTTGCTTATTTCATTCAGACGCGTTTTCTAACATGAAATTTCCCTATCATAACACAATCCTGTGTTATCACCAATTGTGAAAATCAGACAATGCACAATTCCGTGTGACTTCTCTTGCCACACGTGTCCACTTCCTACTTCCCGGAAGCTTCAAAATTTTGACTTACACATAACATAATACAATTCAATACAAAATGTTAGACATGAAAAATCAATAAATCAATAATCAATATTCACCAAACTAAACTATAGTAACCATAACTCTGCTACCAAGAAATCTGATCCAGCGCGGCTAATATAACTTTCTCCATAGGACACCAAATCCAGGTAAAACATTCACGTCAATTAAACCATATGTCGGTGGGGCCCATGACACCGCATATCATACATTCATTCCTTCACTGGATTACACACCAAGGAGAAATGTGTTGCTGGATGAATGGGATACCTTTGTTAAATTTAACAGAATAATACCTCAGACATATACATCACTTTGATCCTGTCAGTTCTAAATATCAAGGTATTCCGCTCTTTGGTCGATGGACCAACTAGTAGAATAAGTTGATGGTGATTAAGACCAGCTCAATCACTATTAAAACCTATTAACCTTTAACCTTATTAATGAACTAAAGAACCACAGACTCATTTTAAGTTAGAATGAAATTTTATCTAATGTCTCAATTGCACGGGTGAGATTCTTTGTTTATTAATCACTTTTAATACATTAATAACATTTATATGAAAAGTCTAATAAAGAATAGAAAATTATGCATTACCCATTTAGATGCAGATAGGAATGGTTCACCAAAAAGAAGATAAACTGCAGATCACAGAATAGAACTCCCAAACTGACTGACTGTCCCGCTAAATGCCTCCTTGATCGGATCTCCCTTACAGATTTCCCGCAACGATCTCGTTCCTTCCCCAGTCAAGTTCGAAGTCCAAAATGACAGAGTCCTTTCGTAATATTGAGGTGGAGAATTGGAAAATGGAAAAATGGTATGGCAAGAAATCACCCACGGCAGCAGTAGCATCAATAGCAGCGGCCACAGCAGCAGCAAAAGGAGCAACCCACCTCACATAAGAGTAGACCCTCTTATACCCTACTTTCTAGCTTACTACACACAAAAAGTTGCAATCCTTAGGGGCAAGAATCACGCTAATTGGTCCATTTGAGGGGTGGTGATGGTCACCTCATCGCACTCCTTGTTCAAACTGGTTTTGGGGACAGTTAAACTTACAATGAGTCTCATGACATCTGGGTTAAAAGCAGTCCAATTTGTCCATTCATTTTGTTGCAATCTCGATGGTCACATTTTAGGTAGTCCATTGTTGCTCAGTACTTTTCTCTTCCATTCCCACGAATACGTGCTGAGTCTTTTCTTGGCACCCTCCTTATGGTAGGTCAGTACGACCTTGACATCTCTCACTCTGTTCACAGGCCGCACCCACGTGATTTAGTTTCTCTATTTCTTCTGCCCAGAGGCCATCTTTGGCTTCTCACGTGACCTCATCTGCCTCGGCAGCCATTTTCGCAGCATGGCCTAACAGGCCCGAACGAACTATCATAAGAACAAACACAACCAAAATTAAACAAAGAAAATAAGCCTTTCTGTTTACCACCCGCGATTCTAAAGACCCGTGTTAGGTGTTACCTAGCAGAAGCGACATTTAAAGCCGTTTTACTTACCATCTGCATCCTTTGCCACATTACAAATCTACTACATAGCATAAATCATGCGATTTATACTCCAATTAGTACGCAAATCACAATATTAGGGTTAATCAACTCCACAATTGTAAATAAATTAGGTTTTGCACAAATTTGCGGGTTATCCTTATATAGTGTTTACTAAAAGTGCATTTGTTGGTTATTTCATGCTCCTTCAAACAATTAGTATTGTTAAAAAGTTCGTTAATTTTCCAAGGGGGGGAGGGGTACAAATTATTTTATTTACCCTGCTCCATCACAACCAAAGCTTTATGCAGATGAAAAAAGGTTCCAAACTTTACACATTGAGGTGCTTATTCACAAAATTAAATTTACATGTGGGCAAATCATCACATTTTAATTCTTGTACTCAGTAGTAAATGTGCTACTTTTAGCTGCTCACCAGTGTAAATTTACTACAAAATGTAGACTTACATGTCTTCACCTCCTGGAGCAGGGGGTACTGTCAAATGTTTGAGTGTAAATTACTACTAGTAACATTTCACCTATTGACAGAGTTCTCTGCAGCCTGGGCAGAGATCTCCATATGGTAAAGTGCAGGAAAATTTACTAACTTTATTTAACTTTTTTTTTTTTTTAATTCTTTATTGAAATTTATAAGAACAGTCGCACTAAGAGTGCATGAGAATGTACAGCTCTTCAAAGCAATGAAATACAGTTATGACAATAAAGAAAACATCCATATCCCAACAATAAAACCGGGTACAGAGGAGCAATTCCTGAAAAAATAGACAATTATAATCACAGTGTGTTACATCAAATATATCTATTAAAACTATACCTGCAGTGAGTCAAGGTTCGTCCTACTTTAGCAATTATTATTATCAAGCCCCCAAGCTATCTCCTATTTCAATCTCACAGTACGGTATTTCGTGCAGCTGCATCTATATGTACACTTCAATTTTCATCAAGGGGGTATGTAAGTAAATAGTTCTTCAGTGGTTGCCAAATGTCATGAGGGCGTGAGGTAGGTGGTAATAGTGTGGCATACACTTCGCTCATGGTGTCGCAGTGAATCATGTCACGGAGCCAGGCCCTCACCATTGGCGTTTGTGCTCTGCCCCAGTGTAGAGAAATTTGTCGTTTTGCGATGAGCATGGCGATTGCAGTGAACCTTCTGATACCTTTTTTTAGAGGTTGAACATACCCGAATAATGCTGTCAATGGTGTAGGTTGTACAGTTTGTTCTACCATGAGAGACAAGTGTCAAAAGATTTCTCCCCAGTACGTCCGCACTGGCGCGCAATTCCATGCAAGGTGCGGGAAGTCGGCCTCAGGGGCAGCACATCTAGCGCATGCGTGTGATATACTAGGATCCATCTTTGATAGCAATTTCGGGGTTACATAAACTCTATGTAGATATTTAAAATTTAATAATATATGTCGATGATTGTTTGAGATGTGTCATGTTTGTGCACAACAATAGTGCCATATACTGTCAGTTATTGGTGTTCCTAGGTCCCGTTCCCAGGCTGCCCGTGCTTTGGCCCCAACTACAGGGCTAAGGGATAATGATAGATGGTACAGGCGTGAAACCAAGTGGGTACTGTCCGGCAAGGTTATGACGAGCGTGAGAGGGGGAAAGTCCTCCAGCTCCGCTGATGCCTCCGTGTTAGACTTGGCATCTTTTGGCGTGTTTCCCCTGAGTTTTTGCTTTCTGACCTCTCGGTTTTGACTCTGTTTTTGCTGGCTTAGTGTCTCTGCGCACTTTTTTCACTGCTGATCAGTGGTAAAGTGCAAGTGTTCCTGTTGTAAACTGTGTTATGGATTGGTGTTTCCATGATTGGCATATTTGATTTACCTGTCAGTCCCTAGTAAAGTGCACTGAGCATACCAGGGCCTGTAAATCAAATGATGTTAGTGGGCTGCAAACAGCCTGTAAATGTAACTCTGGCCTGCCATTGCAGAGCCTGTGTGCAGTCTGGGACTGCCATATCGACTTGGCAAGTGTACCCACTTGCCAGGCCCTAACCTTCCCTTTTCTTACATGTCAGTCACCCCTAAAGTAGGCCCAAGGTACCCCTGTGGGCAGGGTGAAGTGTATGTGAAAGGTAGGACATGCCCTGGTGTGTGTCGGATGTTCTGATAGTGAATTACTGCCAATTTCATTTTTCACTATTGCAAGGCTATCTGTTCCCATAGGACAGAATGGGGAGTTTGTTTATAACATCTTATAAACATAACTGGCCCTGGGAACTAGGTAGAAAAATAAAGTTTAGTATGCCTGAACTCAGAATCTAAAGATGCATCTTTTAGTGAAGGTGATTTTTGCATTCTGTGTTTGAAAATACCACTTTTATAAAGTAGGTATTTTCTTGCTCAGCCATCCAGTAGGCCTCTGCTGGGGTTGTGGATTGACTGTCTGGGTTTTGGATGACAAGGGCTGGGGAGGAGCCGTGGCTCCAGATAGTCTAGGTGGGTCAGGAAAGGGCTGAATAGACCTGGGCTGCATTTAGAGTAGGGGGAGGAGATTTCCTTTCACCTGAATGGCCTGGTCTGCCTCTGACAATGCAGTCTCCACCTCCTGCCAGGAAGCCACACCAGAGAAGGCAGAACTGGTTCTGGCTGGGCACAGACGCACTCTGCCTGAGAGGACAAAGGATTTTGGGCTATAAAAAGTGGGGCCCAAACCCCTGAACTTTAGAACTCTTTTGGACCAAGAAGACTGCCAAGAAGAAGAGCTGGAGATGCTGTGAGGAGGAACTACCACTTTGCTGAGTGCTTTGCTGTGTTGGCCTGCAGTGGCTGCTTCTGTCTTGGTCAGTGAAAGGACTGGACTGAACTTTCTGCAATATATTTTTGTGAGTTTCTCCAAGGGCTTGAGGTAGAGCTTGCCCCCTGTTCAAAAAGTCTCAGGAATAGCAAAGACTTCAAGTTCTTCTGCTCTCAGCACTGGGGACTGTGTGCTTTGTGCTGCAACAGAAGAAAAAGCAACCCAATGCCATCTACGACGCCACTGCCAACTCCGTGTTCTGAAGGCAGCACAGAGGGCACCGCCGCAACGCCACACTGCAACCCTAGTCTCACCGACAATGCCTGCTGATGTCGCCACCGAGCCGCTGCTTGCACCGCGACCTGTGGGAACCGCACTCCGCACCGCCTCGCTTCACGACGCAGCCTTGGTATCCCTGAGGACGCTGCTCCACGCCGAAATCGACGCCGCTGCTTGCACCATGGTTCGAGGGCACCGCTCGTAAAGTTACAAGACGCACTGCTGTCATCCCGCACCGCAGCCTTGGCCTATCGACGCTGGCGCCATCGACTCCAGTTTGTCAGCCGACGACAGCGCTTCAGCAACGACAACGCCGCTGCTTGCATCGTGACCTGCCAGCACCGTGAAGAGCGCTGCATCACTTCACACCGCGACCCTGGTCTCACCGACGACACCATCTGGCACCGCCACCGAGCCGCTGCTCCCACCGTGACCTGAGGGCATCGCACGCCACACCGCTGCACTTCGCACCGCAGCACCCGATGCCAGTGCTCCTGACTTCAACCGCAAGGAGTTCGAACAGCAAAGCAGTTATAACTTCAAGGGCCCAACGACTCCTGCACCAATCTCCGGAGCCTGTGGACGCCGTGCTTTCGGAAGCTCAACGAGAGGTCGCCGACGCCCTGCATTTCTAAAGGTACTGTTTTGCGGGTCTTCCCGACACCGTAGCTGGCCCGTGATGCCGCGGTCAGCCAGAACTGTTTGGATTTGTTTGTTCACGACGCCGTGATAGCCCCAGAGGGAGCTATCGACTTCAAGGAACTGTTTTTCAAGGTTATTTTGATAACTGAAGATTTCTAAGTACTGTATTGTGGATTCTTATCGTTTTTGGTCTTGTCTTAAGTATATAAAAATATTGGATATTTTTCTAAACTGGTGTGGTATCCTTTTGTAGTGCTTACAATGTATTACTGTTGGTTATGTGCAAATGCTTTACACACTGCCTCTAAGCTAAGCCTGACTGCTCGTGCCAAGCTACCAAGGGGGTGAGCAGGGGTTATTTTACGATTGTAACTCCCTTATCCTGACTAGGAAGAAGGGTCCCTACTTGGACAAAGGTGCAAGCCTTTGCCAACTACAGACCCCCATTTCTAACATTGGTTGTCAGCGGTGAGGATAGGACTTGTGTTAGCACTTTACTTACAGAGATTGGTGTGCACTACTACCATATCGCAGACCATTATGTGCCACATACTGGTTCTTTTTCTTTTTGGCCTATTTTTGATCTTGCCAGTTTGAACTTGCTACTTCATCATGCCTGAATCAAGAGCATCATCTGTTGCATCCCTGGAAGTTGCCTTTGAAGAGGATAGGTTGGAATCCTACAATGTGAAACAATTGAAAGCGATTTGTAAAAACCTAAAAGTCCAAGTCAGAGGCCTCACTAGGAAGGAGGAGCTACAAAAGGCGCTGAGGGCCTGGGTAGCAGCCAAACATGCTAGTGGGCAATCTGGAGATCTCAGTGGAGAGGCGGTGGAGCCTACTCCTAGGGTGGATGTGCTTTTGGGAGGGAGGGAACCCTCCAGACCAGGCAGCAGTGGCCTGTCCCCAGAGGAGCTGGAGGACAGGCAGGAAGCAAGGAAGTTCGAATTGGAGAAACTCAGGATGGAGAATGAGAGGGAAGAGAAAAGAATAGCCATGGAAGAAAGGAAGATGATCTTAGGTCATGAGAGAAGTTTTAAGGAGCTGGAACTAAGGAGTAGGACCAGCTCAGATGGTAACAGCAATTCATCAGTGCAGGCAGACAGAATTGTGCACATCCCCAAGAATGTAGGCAAGGAATTCAAGAAGGGAGATGGCATACAAAGGTGGTTCCAAGGGTACGAGTTGTCTATTCACATGAATGGGGTCCCTGAAAGGAATTGGGGGGTGGGGTTGTGGCCTCTCTTTCCAGAGGAAGCAAGGGATACTCTGATAGCTTTGGGTAAGGGGCAGAACCTCACCTACGCTGACATGAAGGACGCTCTCCTCACTAGGTATGGTCTCACTCCTGAAAAATACTGGGATCAGTTTAGGTCCAGTAAGAAGACTGATGTCAACACTTGGTTGGAATGTGTAGATTCGTTTTGCAGGTCACTGGATGGCTGGGTGAAGGGCAGTAATGGGACAGATTATCAGGGGCTCTACAAGGTGATTGCATGGGAGCACTTGTCTAGTCTATGTTTTGCAGATCTGCGCCAGCACCTAGTCGAAAGTAAGCTGACTGACCCCAGGAAGCTTGCTATGGAGGCGGACCGCTGGGTGAGTACCAGGGTCCACAAGAAAGCGTTTGGGGGAGACTCAGCAAAGGTGGGCAGGGTCCCCAGCAGAAGAGTGGGGGGGACAAGGGTAAAGCACAGCAGTTCTCTAAAGGGCCCCAAACTAACACCCAGGGTAAAGGTTCCCATCCCCCAGGCGATAAGAAACAAGGGGTCTCCTCAGGAAAGCCTGCTTAGACCAGCCCAATAAGTGGTTTGCATGTGATCAGGTGGGTCACTTAAAGGGGGACCCCAAGTGTCCCAAGAGGGCACAGCCACCCACTGGTGGGCAGTCCAAGGTGTTGGCTAGTGTAGCGCTTGGGAAGGAGGGGTACCCACAGGAGGGTGGGGATCCCGCACAAATGACCCTCGTCTCACTAGGGGACAGTGAGATGGTACCAGGAAACCAGGTGCCCCCTAACACAAAGAAATACAGCACCTGGGTGACCATCAATGGGAAAAGGGTAGAGGCTCTCAGAGATACTGGAGCCAGTGTGACCTCAGTCTGGTGTCACCTGGTCTCTGAAGAGCAGGTAGTCCCAGGGGCACTCCACCAAGTAGTTGCTGTGGACAACTCAGAACGCCAGTGTATGGTGGCGCAGGTTCCCTTTAAATGGGGGGGTCTCAGGTCCCTTGAAGGGTGGTTGTGAGCCCCCACCATGTCTGTAGATTGTCTGCTAGGTAACGACCTGGAGCAGTCCTTATGGAAGGATGTTGAGCTCAGGTCTCACTTGGAGATGCTTGGGTTGCCAGAGTGGGCATGCGTGTCCACTCGGTCAATGGCAGCCTGAAAGAGTGATCAGAAGGACTTGGAGCCTGAAACAGTGACCCAGGTCCCTGCCAAGAGAAAGGGCAGGGGGCGTGGGAAACCGGCCCTTGAAGTTCCCACGGACCGGGAGGAGGTGGACCTTGAGGGGATGCCCCGGTGCCTACAGGGGAACAAGTAGCTGAACTGGGGGACATTGCTGAGCTGACCCATTTGCAGCAAGAAGGGGGTCCCACTAGGGAAGAATTCTGCAGGGAGCAGAAAGAGTGCCCTTCTCTGGAGGGTCTGCGGCAGCAGGCTGCAGACCAGGCAGCTGGTGATCAGTCCGGATCACATTGGATCTACTGGGAGAATGGTCTCTTGTATAGTGAGCCTAAGGTCGCTGAGCCTGGGTCAGCCTGTGTGCTGGTGGTACCCCAGCGCTTCAGGACCTTCCTACTGGGCCTGGCTCATGACGTGCCTTTGGCAGGACATGTGGGGCAGGACAAGACCTTTGACAGGCATGTCACCCACTTCTTCTGGCCCCAAATGCGAAGGCAGTCAGATGGACATTGTAGGTCTTGCCAAACTTGCCAGGCAAGTGGTAAGAGTGGGAGGAAGGTCAAAGCTCATCTCCAACCTTTTCCAGTTGTTGGACACCCTTTGAAAGGGTAGGGATGGACATTGTGGGGTCACTGGATCCCAAGAAAGCCATGGGCAACAGGTACATCCTGGTCTTGGTGGACCATGCCACCCGGTACCCGGAGGAAATCCCTCTCAGGACAATGACGGCGCCAGTGGCGGGCTGGGCTTTAATGGGGATCTTTTCCAACGTGGGGTTCCCCAGAGAGGTGGTTTCTGACAGGGGGACCAATTTCATATCCAAGTATATGACATCCCTGTGGAAGGAGTGTGGTGTAACCTACAAGTTCACCACTCCTTATCACCCAGAAGGTAACAGTCTGGTGGAGAGATTCAACCAGACCTTGAAGGGCATGATTAAGGGTCTAACAGAACTCATGAGGCGTAAGTGGGACGTCCTCTTGCCATGCCTTCTCTTTGCAATCAGGGAGGTGCCTCAGAAGTCTCTTGGGTTCAGTCCCTTTGAGCTTCTGTATGGTCACCCTGTGAGAGGACCTCTGTGTTTGGTGAAGGAAGGCTGGGAGGCAGCTCCCAGGAAAACTCCCCAGGATGTGTGTAGTTACATGCTGGCCTTCAGAAACCAAACTGCCCGCTTCAGGAATCTCGCTCAGGCGAACCTAGAAGCAAGCCAGGAAGAAATGAAGAAGTGGTATGACCAGAATGCCACTCTGGTCTAATTTTAACCTGGGCAAGAAGTGTGGGTCATGGCCCCAGTGGAACCTTGTGCCTTGCAGGACAAGTGGACTGGGCCATTTGAGGTGGTGGAGTGCAAAAGTGATGTCACCTACCTGGTGGATTTGTGGACTCCAAGGAACCCTTTGAGGGTCCTGAACGGGAACCGCCTCAAGCCCCACTTCGAGAGGTCCGAAGTGAGCATGGTCTTGGCGACAGATGATGGGGTGGAAGAGGAGAGTGAACCTCTCCCTGACCTCCTGTCCACCAAGGAGCACGATGGGTCAGTGGAAGGTGTGATCCTCTCCCCTACACTGACCCCAGAGCAGCAGAGTGACTGTCACCAGTTGTTGGGACAGTTTGCCCCACTGTTCTCTCTGACCCCAGGTGTTACTCACTGGTGTACCCATGACGTGGACACCGGTGATAGCCCTCCTGTAAAACACAAGATTTACAGGTTGACTGACCGGGTCAGGGCCAGCATCAAAGAGGAGGTCTCTAAGATGTTGGCGTTAGGGGTGATCGAGCCCTCCAACAGTCCTTTGGCCAGCCCAGTGGTCTTGGTCCCAAAGGCTGCTGCACACGGTGCATCTCCAGAACTGTAGTTTTGTGTGGACTACCGTGGGTTCAATGCCGTCACCAGGACTGACGCGCACCCCATCCCCAGAGCTGATTAGCTCATTGATCGGTTGGGAGCTGCTAAGTTCCTCAGCACGTTTGATTTAACGTCTGAGTACTGGCATATTTATTTATTATTTATTATTTATTTATTTTAACAACTTCTAGAGCGCACAAATACCCTTGGGTGTCTCGGCGCTATGGACTGTAAAGAGTAGCAGAGGACCGGTTACCTATTGTTCAAAGAGCCAAGTTTTGACCTGTTTCCTAAATGATAACAATGTAGGACTGGTCTTAATTTGTATGGGAAGCGAGTTCCATAGTTTAGCTGTAGCCACTATAAATCTTCTATCACCCCAGTTAACTTTCTTGGTTCTGGGGATGATCAGAAGGTTGGCATCTGCTGAACGCAAGGCTCTACTAGGCATATATGCTAGAAAGGCTTTTTTCAGGAATTCAGGTCCTGCATCATGCACTGCCTTATAAGCGATACACAGCGCCTTAAATTTAGTTCTCTTCTTTATGGGCAACCAGTGAAGCTGGCGTAACACTTTAGTAACTGAATTAAACTTTGGAGTACCTGTTAGTGTCCTGGCGGCTGCGTTCTGTATCAGTTGCAGCCTACTTAGAACTTTTTCTTGAGCGTTAACTAGCAGGCCATTACAATAATCGACCTTTGACATAACCAGAGCACTAATGAGTGTTTTACCAGTATTAATTGGGATGAAAGGTAACAGTTTCTTTATCGTCCTTAAGACATAAAAAGCTGAAGAGACCACTGAATTAACATGGTGTATAAAAGACAGGCTGTCATCAAATATAACACCTAGGTTTCTGGCCTTCTTAACAGGAGTGGGGGTAATCCCATCTCAACTGGCCACCAGGTTGGAGACCACCCCGGGGCAAGGTTACCAAAGACCATTACCTCGGTTTTCTCAGAGTTAAGTTTAAGGCAGTTATTTGCCATCCATGAGCTAATGGCCAACATACCATCATGGAAACTCGCTGCCACCGCCTCTCCATCTTTATGCACTGCCAGCACCAGTTGCGTGTCGTCGGCATACGACGTAAGACTCATCCCAAAGGATTTTATTACTTGTGCCAAGTCCGACACATATATATTAAACAAAGTCGGACTTAGCGACGATCCCTGAGGGACTCCACAGGGGAGAGAGAAAACTGATGAGTGAAAAGTACCCATACTGACTGACTGGGTTCGATTGGAGAGGAAGGAGGCCAGAAGTGCTTTAGCCTTCCGTCCGATGCCTATGGCTGAGACACGGTTGATCAAAGTAACATGATCAACCGTGTCAAAAGCTGCTGATAAATCCAGAAGCACCAAGACTGCGGCACCTCCTCTATCAAGTACCATTCTAATTTCTTCTGATGCTTTAATAAGTGCCGTCTCCGTACTATGGCCTTTCCTAAAGCCAAATTGGGTGTCATCTAGCAGTTTATTCTCTTCAATATACTGCGCCAGCTGGATGTTCATAATTTTCTCGAAAATCTTTGCTGGAAAAGGTAGACGTGCGATAGGTCTATAGTTTTTGGTCTCTCCCGGGTCAAGATTACTTTTTTTTAACAGTGGCTGAATGATAGCCTTTTTCCAAATGGACGGATAAGTGCCTGAGCAAAACATGGAGTTGCAAATGTTCGCTAGATTCATGCCTATCAGGTCCGGAATCATTTTTAGGACTAGTGGGGGGCATGGGTCAGACGGAGAGCCTGATTTAACTGTGTTAACTAAACCAGTAATCTGTTCCACCGACACTGGTCTAAATTCCATAAAAGTGGGTGTATCTCTGTCTCTATTATTATCCACCAATTGATTCCGGTCCGCCGTAGGGGCGGAGAAATTGGAATATATTTGGCCTACTTTGTCTTGAAAGTAGCTGGCTAAGGAATCACAAAGTGATTGAGAAGCATCCTTAGTGGAATTCACCACTGGCCCTGTCAGATTGGACACTACCTGAAACAGTTGTTTGGTTGAATTTTGTGCGGTTTCAATTTTTCTCGTATAATAAATACTTTTTTCTTTAATTATAAGATGTTTGTATTTTGTCAGAGCCGCCTTATAACGTATTTTTTCAGTGTCATCATATTCTAGGCGCCAGTGTCTTTCTTGATTTCTACACTGCTGTTTCTCCAATCTAAGTGCATCAGTAAACCATGGCGCCGAGGGAGTCTTTCTATTTTTGGAAGCTGTTTTGTAAGGTACTAATCTACTAAATGTATTTTGGAGCCATTCAGTATAATTATTAGAAGCCAGTTCAGGGTCTGGCACAGCTTCTGGTTGTGAATCTATTAAGTGTTGTTTAAGATTGACTTGATCAATGCTATTCCAGGCCCTAAATTGCTTAGAAGGGTTAGAGCCTGTGACCATGTGGGTGGACTGAGGTATCGTGATGTCAAATAAAATTGCACAATGGTCAGACCATGTCAGGGGAAGAATCTTCCTTATAGAGATATGATCATTGTTTGAAAACAAACCGTCTAGTGTGTGCCCAGCTGAGTGAGTAGGCATCCTCACTTTTTGAGAAAGTCCTAGTACCTCTAGTTCTGAAATGAGGGCTATAGACTCTCTATCAGTGAGGGCCTCCAAATGGAAGTTAAAATCTCCCAGAATCGTGAAATTGGGTTCATCCGCCCCCGGTTCCAGTAGGTTGCCTATGGCTGATAGGAAATCTCCCCTGGGGCCTGGTGGACGGTATAAAAGGATTCCCTTGAAGGACTGTTGTTTAGTAAGCATTATATTAAAATTAAATGCTTCACAGACTGCGGTGGTAATCACCTCAGTCCTAACTGAAAACTCATCTCGATAGATGAGTGCTAGTCCTCCTCCTTTCTTCCAGGTTCTATCACATCTGTAGACCGAGAAGCCTTCAGGAGTAACAATACAAAAATCTGGGCCAGCTGAAAGGTCAGCCCATGTTTCTGTAATGAATAACAGGTCCAGATTACATTTATCTAATAATTCTGCTATCTCATATTTATGTTTAGGGAGAGAGCGCGCGTTGACCAATGCGCAATGGATCATATCCTTCTTTTTAGGGTTTTTGGGGATTGTCGAATTAAATCCCATTTCCATGGGGTCTATGAATATCCTGTCATAAGCCTCTAATCTAAACCCACAGGTTGGACATAAACCTGTGACATCGTTGGAGGGGGTTTCCAAATTAAAAAGTGGACAAACCTGCTTACAATAATTACTGACACCACGAATGGCCATTAATTGCTCGCTGGAATATAATCTTACCCTCCTCTTACTCTCTGGTCGGCCTGGACCAGAGGTCCTGGCCCTAGGCCCGATCCAGGCACGGACGGGCGCAGACGGGCTTGCCTTTGGCGCGCCTTTGGCGCGCCGGCGACGCGCCCGCTGCGCGCGACCGCTGCGCGACGGCGCCATATGATTATTTTATAGTGTGGGAGGCGGGAAGGCCAGGCCGATCAAAGAGGGCCTGACAACTAGAGCGCCCACCTCTCCACACTGAGCACAGGAAGTGAGGGTAAAATCAAAACTGTCTCCGCCTCTTCTCCCTCCACTCAATCAGCCCAAAAGCTGCGGTGGACCGGGGAGAGGGCGGAAGATACGGAAAATGCAAGTAAGCCAGCAAATTATCACCAACACAAATGTAGGCAGTAAAAAGTTTGCAGTTTGCAGTAAAACGTTAAAACATTAAAACGTTAAAAAAGCGTTTACAATAAAACGTTTAAAATGCAACAATAGAGCGCGAAGCCTCTGCGCTAACCTTCTGGTCCGCTGCGCGACGGCGCCATATGATTATTTTATAGTATGGGAGGCGGGAAGGCCAGGCCGATCAAAGAGGGCCTGACAACTAGAGCGCCCACCTCTCCACACTGAGCACAGGAAGTGAGGGTAAAATCAAAACTGTCTCCGCCTCTTCTCCCTCCACTCAATCAGCCCGAAAAGCTGCGGTGGACCGGGGAGAGGGCGGAAGATACGGAAAATGCAAGTAAGCCAGCAAATTATCACCAACACAAATGTAGGCAGTAAAAAGTTTGCAGTTTGCAGTAAAACGTTAAAACATTAAAACGTTAAAAAAAGCGTTTACAATAAAACGTTTAAAATGCAACAATAGAGCGCGAAGCCTCTGCGCTAACCTTCTGGTCCGCTGCGCGACGGCGCCATATGATTATTTTATAGTGTGGGAGGCGGGAAGGCCAGGCCGATCAAAGAGGGCCTGACAACTAGAGCGCCCACCTCTCCACACTGAGCACAGGAAGTGAGGGTAAAATCAAAACTGTCTCCGCCTCTTCTCCCTCCACTCAATCAGCCCGAAGAGCTGCGGTGGACCGGGGAGAGGGCGGAAGATACGGAAAATGCAAGTAAGCCAGCAAATTATCACCAACACAAATGTAGGCAGTAAAAAGTTTGCAGTTTGCAGTAAAACGTTAAAACATTAAAACGTTAAAAAGCGTTTACAATAAAACGTTTAAAATGCAACAATAGAGCGCGAAGCCTCTGCGCTAACCTTCTGGTCCGCTGCGCGACGGCGCCATATGATTATTTTATAGTGTGGGAGGCGGGAAGGCCAGGCCGATCAAAGAGGGCCTGACAACTAGAGCGCCCACCTCTCCACACTGAGCACAGGAAGTGAGGGTAAAATCAAAACTGTCTCCGCCTCTTCTCCCTCCACTCAATCAGCCCGAAAAGCTGCGGTGGACCGGGGAGAGGGCGGAAGATACGGAAAATGCAAGTAAGCCAGCAAATTATCACCAACACAAATGTAGGCAGTAAAAAGTTTGCAGTTTGCAGTAAAACGTTAAAACATTAAAACGTTAAAAAAAGCGTTTACAATAAAACATTTAAAATGCAACAATAGAGCGCGAAGCCTCTGCGCTAACCTTCTGGTCCCAAGGAGAGGTCAGCATTCTCAACCCCAGAAGGACATTACCAGTTTCGGGTGATGCCCTTTGGGTTGAAGAATGCCCCTGCCACCTTTCAGAGGCTGGTCAACCAGGTGTTGGCTGGACTCGAGGATTTCAGTGCCGCCTACCTAGATGACATTGCAGTGTTCAGTTCCAGCTGGGAAGAACACTTGTAGCACCTTGGGGAAGTGTTGAGGGCTCTGCAGAGGGCGGGCCTCGCGATCAAGGCCAGTAAGTGCCAGACCGGGCAGGGTTCTGTGGTGTACTTGGGACACCAGGTAAGAAACGGCCAGGTGGCGCCCCTACAACTCAAGATTGACACCATTCTGGCTTGGGAGCCCCCCAAGACCCAGACAGAGGTGAGAGCCGTTTTAGGTCTCACCGGTTACTACAGGAGGTTTGTTAAGGGCTATGGCACCATTATTGCCCCTTAACAGAGCTGACTTCCAGGAAGCAGCCCAAGAAGGTGATCTGGACTGAGTCCTGCCAGAAGGCTTTTGATGCCCTGAAAGCTGCCATGTGCACGGCGCCCGTGCTCAAGGCACCCGACTTCTCCAAGGAATTCGTTGTGCAGACTGACGCTTCAGAGCACGGTGTGGGAGCGGTAATCTCACAACTGAACGAAGAGGGCCTAGACCAGCCTGTAGTCTTCCTTAGCAGGAGACTACACCCCAGGGAACAGAGGTGGAGTGCCATAGAAAGGGAAGCATTAGCTGTGGACTGGGCACTGAAGCAGCTGAGGCCCTACCTGTTTGGGACTCACTTCCGGGTTCAGACAGACCACAGGCCCCTCAGATGGTTGATGCAAATGAGGGGTGAGAATCCAAAACTTCTGAGGTGGTACATCTCCCTACAGAGAATGGACTTTATGGTGGAACACCGCCCTGGCACAGAACACGCCAATGCAGATGGTCTGTCCAGGTTCTTCCGCCTTAGTGAAGAGATCTCCCAGGAGGTTGGGTAGTTCTCCCTACTTTAAGCTGGAGGGGACATGTATTAGACTTAGCATCTTTTGGCGTGTTTCCCCTGAGTTTTTGCTTTCTGACCTCCCGGTTTTGACTCTTTTTTTTGCTGGTTTAGTGTCTCTGCGCACTTTTTTCACTGCTGATCAGTGGTAAAGTGCAAGTGCTCCTGTTTTAAACTGTGTTATGGATTGGTGTTTCCATGATTGGCATATTTGATTTACCTGTCAGTCCCTAGTAAAGTGCACTGAGCGTGCCAGGGCCTGTAAATCAAATGCTGTTAGTGGGCTGCAGCACTGGATTGTGCCACCCACGCAAACGGCCTGTAAATGTAACTCTGGCCTGCCATTGCAGAGCCTATGTGCAGTCTGGGACTGCCATGTCGACCTCGCAAGTGTACCCACTTGCCAGGCCCTAACTTTCCCTTTTCTTACATGTCAGTCACCCATAAGGTAGGCCCAAGGTACCCCTGTGGGCAGGGTGCAGTGCATGTGAAAGGTAGGACATGCCCTGGTGTGTGTCGCATGTCCTGATAGTGAATTACTGCTAATTTCATCTTTCACTATTGCAAGGCTACCTGTTCCCACAGGACAGAATGGGGAGTTTGTTTATAACGTCTTATAAACATAACTGGCCCTGGGAACTAGGAAGAAAAATAAAGTTTAGTATGCCTGAACTCAGAACCTAAAGATGCATCTTTTAGTGAAGGTGATTTTTACATTTCTGTGTTTGAAAATACCACTTTTAGAAAGTAGGTATTTTCTTGCTCAGCCATCCAGTAGGCCTCTGCTGGGGTTGTGGATTGACTGTCTGGGTTTTTGATGACAGGGGCTGGGGAAGAGCCGTGGCTCCAGATAGTCTAGGTGGGTCAGGAAAGGGCTGAATAGACCTGGGCTGCATTTAGAGTAGGGGGAGGAGATGTCCTTTCACCTGAATGGGCCTGGTCTGCCTCTGACAATGCCGTCTCCACCTCCTGCCAGGAAGCCACACCAGAGAAGGCAGAACTGGTTCTGGCTGGGCACAAACACTCTCTGCCTGAGAGGACAAAGGATTTTGGGCTATAAAAAGTGGGGCCCAAACCCCCGAACTTTGGAACTCTTTTGGACCAAGAAGACTGCCAAGAAGAAGAGCTGGAGAAGCTGTGAGGAAGAACTACCACTTTTCTGAGTGCTTTGCTGTGTTGGCCTGCAGTGGCTGCTTCTGTCTTGGGCAGTGAAAGGACAGGACTGAACTTTCTGCAATCTTTTTTTGTGAGTTTCTCCAAGGGCTTGAGGTAGAGCTTGCCCCCCTGTTCAAGAAATCTCAGGAACAGCAAAGACTTCAAGTTCTTCTGCCCTCAGCACTGGGGACTGTGTGTTTTGTGCTGCAACAGAAGAAAAAAGCAACTCGACGCCGTCTACGACGCCGCTGCTGACTCTGTGTTCTGAAGCCGCTGCTTGCACCGCAACCTGTGGGCACCGCAATCCGCACCGCCTCGCTTCACGATGCCGCCATGGTATCCCTGATGACGCTGCTCCACGCCAAAATCAACGCCGCTGCTTGCACGTGGTTCGAGGGCACCGCTCGAAAAGTTACATGACGCACCGCCTTCATCCCACACCGCAGCCTTGGCCTACCGACGCCGGCACCATCGACTCCAGTTCGTCAGCCGACGACAGCACTTTGGCAACGACAACGCTGCTGCTTGCACCATGACCTGCCAGCACCGCGACGAGCACCGCATCAATTCGCACTGCGACCCTGGTCTCACTGACGACACCATCTGGCGTCGCCACCGAGCCGCTGCTCGCACCGCGACCTGAGGGCATCGCACGCCGCACTGCTGCACTTCGCACCGCAGCACCCAATGCATGCCGACGCCAGCGCTCCTGACTTCAACCGCAAGTAGTTCGATCTGCAACGCGTGTGACTTCAAGGGCCCAATGACTCCTGCTCCGATCTCCGGAACCGACGCCTGTGGACGCCGTGCTTTCGGAAGCTCAATGAGAGGTCGCCGACTCCCTGCATTTCTAAAGGTACAGTTTTGCGGGTCTTCCCGACACCGTAGCTGGCCCGCAACGCTGCGGTCAGCCAGAACTGTTTGTATTTGTTTGTTCACGACACCGTGATAGCCCAAGAGGGAGCTATCCACTTCAAGGAACTGTTTTTCAAGGTTATTTTGATAACTGAAGATTTCTAAGTACTGTATTGTGGATTCTTATCGCTTTTGGTCTTGTCTTAAGTATAAAAAAATATTAGATATTTTTCTAAACTGGTGTGGTGTCCTTTTGTAGTGCTTACACTGTATTACTGTTGGTTATGTGCAAATGCTTTACACACTGCCTCTAAGATAAGCCTGACTGCTCGTGCCAAGCTACCAAGTGGGTGAGCAGGGGTTATTTTAGGAGTGTAACTCCCTTATCCTGACTAGGAAGAAGGGTCCCTACTTGGATAAAGGTGCAAGCCCTTGCCAATTAGAGACCCCCATTTCTAACACTCCGGTATAGCCTCAATCTGGGATCCCCGAACCCTATGAAGAAAGAATCCATCCATGTATGTAGCATCCCTGTGAGAAGTGAGTTCAGGTATCGTACATGGTCGTGAGTCTTTAAACAGGTCTCCAATCTTCTGGAGTCCGTGTTTGGCTAACGTGCATTTGGTAAGGGCTTCAGTGGTGGGGGGTAGCCATGGATTATCTGCTAATGGTATATATGCCGAATATAAAGACTCTTTCTGTATGTACCGCCGCAATTTGGTCCATGCCCAACATGTCGTGGGTAGCGCCTGGATCTCAGCGGGGCAGCGTGACAAGCCCTGTGGTAATATAACGGAGAGCGAATTAGGATATATTTGTGAACAGTCGGGCTTAAGATATTGGAGTCGGGCATCAGGGTGATCCCAACAATATGTAAAGTGGATTTGAGCAACAAGGTAATACAAATAAAAATAAGGGACTCCGAATCCCCCACGTTCATAAGGCATAATTAAAGTGTTCCAGCTTACACGTGGCTGCTTACCTGCCCAGACAAGACGAATAAGTAGGGACCGGAGTGTGCCGAAAAATTTCCTGGTTAAGGCGGTGGTAATGTTCAAGAAGAAATATAAAAATCATGGTAGAACCACCATTTTCAGTATGGCAATTGTGCCGGCCATGGAAAGGGGGAGTTTAATCCACTTTTCAACCTACGTTGTGAGATGGTCTATTGCAGGACCATAATTCAGACAGACTACCTCGGGGGCACTACAATGTAAATAAATGCCAAGGTATTTGGTGGAGTCAGCACATCACTTCAGGGGGAACTCAAAATCTTCGTGGGTAGTCGCCGGAGTCAATGGAAAAATTTCCGACTTGGCCCAGTTAATAACTAATCCCGAGTACACCCCAAATCGGAACACTTCTCGCAAGAGTGGGGACAGGTTCTCTGCCGGTTTCCATACAAATATCATAATGTCGCCGGCATAAAACGAAGCAGCGAGGGGACCCGTGTGTAACTGTAACCCATGGTGGAGATGTCGTTCCTGTATGTGGCGCGCAAGGGGGTCCATAGCCAAAATAAATAATAGGGGCAGAGAGGGCACCCTTGCCTGGTACCACGCGACAGGGGGAATTGGGTTGTTATTTCACCACTTAGCTTCAGCCGAGCCACTGGGCCAGAAACAATAGGGAAATCCAATTTCTGCATCACAGCGTATAGAAAAGGCCACTCCAACGAATCAAAAGACTTTTCGGCATCAAGAAGAACGACCGCTGCCGGCAAGGTGGGCTTCATTTGGTTCATCACTGAAAAAATAGCACGAAAGTTGAGTGTGGTAGACCTGCCAGGGACGAAACCGGCTTGAAAGGGGCATAATGTGGTATCTACAAGTAATGATAGACGGGTAGCTAATATTTTGGCTAGGAGTTTATAATTGTGATTGAGTAACGATAATGGCCTATAAGACTAGCATTGATGTGGTGATTTGCCTGGCTTAAGCAGTAGTGTGACAATGGCTTCTCGCATAGTTGGAGAAAGAGACCCATTCTGCAGAGCCTCATCATACACTTCTAGTAATCGCGGAGCTAATTCATGTTGGTAAGCTTTATAAAACTCCCGGGAAAGACCAACGGAGCCCGGGGCACGGCTGCTAGCCAGGTCTTTTATTGCCTGTCTAATTTCTTCTTCATCTATCAGGGAAGCTAGGAACTCGTGCTGTCCCTCCTCCAACCAGACCATGGCTATCTCCTGTAAGTAGTCTGTCAGGGCCTGTCCCACTGGGGGGTCGCGCGTCATGTATAAGCGAGTATAGTAAGAGAGAAAAGCTGCAGTGATGTATGTCCCCTTCATCAGCGTGACATCGGTTTCAGTGTCAAGGTGTGTGATGAATGCAGATTGATATTGGGGTCTGAGGAGGTGGGCGAGTGTCCTGCTGGGCCTCTCACCATCTCCGTACACCCGGGCCCTTGCATACTTGCCAAGATATTTAACTTCTCGGGTGGCTAAGTCAGTGAATTCAGTGAATAATGTTGCGCGATCGCACAGCTATTCTAGCGACGAGGTAGTCTGTGCGGTTGTGTCCATGTCTTTAAGCTTGTGCTCTACTTCCTCCAGCTCCCCCGTATAGATCAAAGCACGCCAGCATGTTTAGAGATACAGACCCCACGGATGAATGCCTTAAAGGCATCCCATAACACCCATTGCGAATCCACCGTTCCTTCATTTAGCAAGAAATACTCTATGATGGCTTCGACCACCTTGCTGCGGAACACCGAGTCGAGCAGAGCCGATGCGGGGAATCTCCATAAAGGTCGTTGTTTTGGAATCATAGGAAAATCTACCAAGAGCAGAACGGGGGCATGGTCGGACAGCGTGCAAGGCAGATAGTCAACCGTCTGTACCTCCAAAAGTAGTTGTGGTGTAGGTACCAGTGATCTATCCGGGACCATGAGCCATGAGGGGCAGAATAGAATTAGTAGCTACGGAACCCCGGGTGCTTCGTGCACCAAGGATCCACCAGCAGAGCGGATTTCAATAGATTGGTAAGTCCCTGTGTAGCATGTGGCTTTGTGATGCGACCTGGGCCAGTAGTGTCGGTAGTGGGTTCTAACATGAGGTTGAAGTCTCCACCCATAAGTATATTGTCAGTGCCTAGACGGTCAATATGTGCAGTAATTTTAGGAAAAAAATCAGAGGTGTCAACATTTGAAGCATAAATGTTAATGAAAAGAACTGACTCTCCCCCCAACAAACCCAACACAATGATATATCTGCCCTCGTCATCGGCCACAACCTCCGAGACCTGAAAAGGAAGGGAGCGATGAACCAGTATACACACCCCACGTGAATATAAACTATAGCTGGAAAGGAAACGGTGACCACCCCATGACGACGCAAAACCATGTACTGGGAGCGGTGCGTAATGCGTCTCCTGAAGGAAGGCGATCTGGATAGAGTGTCTAGCCAAATATGCCAGGACCTGGCAGCATTTTTTAGGATTAGATAACCCGCTCACATTCCAGGACAGGCACTTAAGGCGCAAGCAATGGCCGCGCTCGTCATTGGAGGTCATCTAACCACTGTTGGACAGATCATTACAGGTTGTAGATTTGCAAAAGTCACACCCTGTGCAATATAAGTAGGTTTTGCTCCATACCAACAAAAAACAAAACAATAATCAACACACAGAAAAACCCAACCCCATCCTCGCCCCCCACCCACATCGAATACACAAAGACAAGGCACCCGGTGAATCCCAATCGAATAATAACAGACAAAAGGGAAGGGGAAGAAGAAAGAGAGGAGGGGAAAGGAAAGACAGGAGAGCATCCTGAGGGGGAAGGCAATGCTCCAAAAGAGCCGTCTGTTCGCAGAATATGTAATGACAGGATCGTGTCCGCCTAATATGCGCCTGCTCCACAGCAGTAAGCCTGGTAATGCAGTAGAGAAAATCCTCGGCCTCTGGATCCTGTATAATGTCTTCTAGCCACCTCAAGCAAAATACAGTGACTGCCAATGCTTCATGTCGGTACTAAAGAGTATTCCAAGCATGTTTTAATTCAAAAGTCGGCCGTCAGCTATTAAGAACCAGGGTCACGACTGCCATCATGTCTTTGCATTTTATCCACGTTTTGCTGTTTCTTCCAGAATTTTGCAGCTTCGTCAGGAGTGTTGAAAATGTGTGCTTTACCACCAATCAGAATTCGAAGCCGGACCGGGTACAGCATGGCGTATTTGACATTCGCTTTCTGGAGGGAACGCTTAATGTCCATGTATTTGTGGCACGCCTCTTGCACAATTGGCGTAAAGTCTGGGAAAATGGAAATGTTCGATCCTTGGTAACTGAGAGAGGCACGCTCCCTGGACAGTCGAAGTGCAACATCCCCATCGTGATAATTGGGAATTTTAGCAATAATTATCCTCGGGGTTATTCCGGAGGCAGGGAGCGGTCCCAATGTTCGGTGCACCCGCTCCACCGGAAATGTAGCAGAAAAGGCCTCTCTCCCAAATATCTCAAGGAGGACGGACTCGACAAATTTTGGCCATGGGGCCGGTGTTCGTAGTTTCAGCTATACCGGCAATGCGGATGTTATTTCTGCGTGAGCACGCTTCTAAATCTTCTGCCTTCGTAGCGAGCTGTTTGAGTAGGCCCTCCGCCTTCTCCAATCTTCTCTGGATGGTGGGTTGAGCGTCCTCAAGATCAGAAATGCGCTGTTCAGCATTGCCAATCCTGGTGTCTTGTGCCTCTAGGCGACCATGGATGTCATCAAGACGAGTGGTAAGTGTATCCAGGCGGGCATCAACGGCCTGGAAACCGGCCCACATCTCGGCCATTATGGCAGCAGCGCCCTCGAGCTGATGTGGTTCTGGTTCATTGGGGCTCTCGGTGGCCTCACGCCTAGGTGTCTTTCCAGCCTCAAAATTGAGTTGGCGCTGTTTGGGGTCATTACGACCCATTTGTGCAGCAGAGGTAGGTAACGTGCCCCCAGGGGTGAATTATAGTGGAAATTGGCAGTCCGCTGCGTGGGATCAATTCGCCCCAAGTGCACCGGACCCTCGTTCCTCTATTGCCGGTCGTACATCAAGCACAGGCTATGCGATAAATGCAGGGAGGGGCGCACAGTGCTCAAACGCTGACTGGGAGTCCCACAAACAGTGAGCTATCGAGTGGCATGGGCCACTACAATTATGCTGGCATAGTAGTAAAGTCATGGATGGCAGCGGATCCAACGTGATCACAGCACTATTACCCACTCAGAGCGGAGCTCCAAGAAGTCTGCAAAGTGGGACCCAGGACCCAGCGATACCGGCGTAGTAACCATTAGAAAGTAGTCTGGATAAGGGGGCCGACTAGGCTGCATGGCACCTCCTACCTCCTGTCAAAGCCGATGTCAGTAAGCTCTCTCCAGCGCCAGGGTCTGAACCGGGAGGGCACAACAGGATCTCCAATCCCTCGAGGTGAGTCCGCCAGTGCGTTGAGGTTCCCAGGTCGGCGGCAAGCTGCAGCCCTGTACACGCTCACCGGACCCCGCCTTCAGGCTCACCAGAGACCCCTGTCGTCTCGGGGCCTCTGAGGGCCGCGTCGGGTCCGGGAGCGTGATCAGCCGGTTTACTTCGTAGCGGGCGTTGTTAGAGACCGCACTCGGTCCAATCAGCCGCCGGAGCCCCACCCGTGTCGGCGGCGAAGTGGGCATCAGGTTAGCGGCATATAGGCGCAGGCAGGTGGGGAAAGAAAGGCGACGGCTCCGGCACTACAGAGTCAAGCGGCCATCTTAGTCGCTGGCTCGGCCACGCCCCCTAACTTTATTTAACTTAACAAAAATTAATACAAATATTTTTACGATAAATAATATTACAAATAAATGTTATATCTTTATTTTGAATGTAGAGCACAATAGCAAATACTGCAGCACTATTAACTTAGCTTGAATTAAATATTTGCTTCATTTGAAAATGCTAAATTAAATAATGTTTTTAAGTTTTATTAAAAGAAACCCTACCTAATGTAAAATGTTTATATGTATTTATGTGTTAAAAATTGCGCTTACGAACAGAATTATTTTCAATTATGCTTTTTAAATATTCAAGATACATTTATTTAAAAAAGTTTATTAAATTTTTATAATACTAATCATACAATAATATTTATTTCTTATTCACATATACTTTTTCTTAATTTTACGTTAAGGAAGTGGCTATTCATCTGGTTGCTGGCCAAATAGTGCATGATCTTTGCTATTTACCCAGTATCCTGTAAAATAGTATAGAATATATCTTATTTAGCCAGTGGGCGGCTGTTTCACTGTTTATATGGCTACAGACTACTTAGCAGAGATCATACACTATTTGACCAGTGAAGGGTGTCTTTATTTAGCCGGACATTAGAACAAAAGGGACTCTAGGCAATAGTAGGGAGGTGGCCAACTTGTAATTGGGATACAACATGTGTGAAACATTTGAAAGTAAGTGAATATTGAAATATAGGACGCAGAGGGTAGGACACCTACAGGAGGCAACTGCTGCATGTGGGCACAGTGCTTTGGGACAGTTGCAGGATGTAAATTGTGCGAGACACAGTACTGGGGCTTCTGTGGAACAGGGGCAGTAAAAGCAGGAGTCAGGTAAGCAATGCATATGGGTAATTCACGTGAATAGTGTCTATTCGCTCACTTTTTCTTACTCTTCACCCAGCAGAGTGGGTTTCAAGCATAGATGCTTTTTCTGAAATATAGAAAAGGAGAATTAGCTTGCCAAAGTGGAGGGCACTTAGTAAGGACTGTGCACTCCACTACAGTATTTAAGTGCCACTCACTTTAAAATACACCCTATGTCCTCAATGCTGAGTGAATGAGGAAAACAATGTAAGCACATCCAATACACTCGGTGGTTAAAGCCATTGTGATAGAAAATCCACATTGAACATGCACACTGGACAATACAAACAAATGTATAAAAATAACACTACATGCATATAAAAAGCTCCAACAATGCTTTAGACGTTCCACGGTGATGAGGCGAGGCTGTTATCACACTCTGCGTATAAAGAGGGAGGGAAAAATAATCACTAATTATGAACATGTGTGATCCTGCATAGAGGATTCAGTCAGCTGTACCGTATGTACTACGTCAACATCTCACCCAGAATCACATATCAGGTACCTGCATGTTACCTGTGCAAACCCGCTTGTCGGGCTTTTAAACTCTGTGTCGTGCAGCGTGTGCGAATCATGTATGCAAACTGCTAATGTTGCTGGGTGCTGGTAAAACGCACACTCGGCAGTAATAGCAGCTGAGTATGGAACAACTTCTTGGTTCCATTTCAGGCTGTGTCTTGCAATGTGTGCGTGTTGCACGTGCAATCGGCTAATGATGCTGGGTGCCAGTAAGGTGTACCATACACAATGGCGACCAAATAAGGAACCACTTCCTGGTTCCATTGCAGGCTTACTCACACAGCACTCACAGGAAGTTTATGGAGGAGCATTTTTATACAAGCATTGAAAAGGGCTGTTTATTGCCAAAAGATGCACAATATGATCAAAAATGTTGCTGATCATTACAAACTAGTGTAATCTGAAAAAGTATGTTTATGAAAAGTATTCAGATGAATCAAAGAAATTCAAAGACTAACACATTTAAAAAAATGTAAAAATAAAAAAGATTAACACAAAAACACAGGTAGGCCTGGGTGGAGCTCACGAAGTGTCACTCCGAGGAGTTACTGAGAAACATTGCCAAATTCCGCTGAATTCTGCTAGCGAAAGGAGTTAGATTCAATCAACGAAGTGTGCAGGCTGGATGTGCGCGCGCGCCTCCTAGTCCCAAGACTTCAAATCCATTATCATTGAACATATATACACTACTGTCTGAGTCTCCTCCAAAAAACATTTGAAGGAGCAGGTGAATGGATGTCATCATATACAGTACAGTTTGTGAGCAGTGGTTTTAATGAGGCACATAAATGAAAAGAATACTCACGATCGCAAACTTCTTGTTCGCAGATGTGCCGCGTCTCCAGCTGCAGCACTAATTGCTGTGCTAAGCCAAATAGCCAATAATACCCTCTGCTCAACAGAGCTGCAATTTTCGGACCTCGTCTTCCTTAAGGGAACAATTTTGTGGGGCGTGGCTAAGCGCGTAACGGAGATGGCGGCATTCCTTTGAGCTCCGTAGTATCACCGGTGCGGAAGCTCGATTAAAGATGACTTTTGGCGATTTTCGAGCACCCTAAGACACTGAACGGCGGCGGAACGACCCGTGACTTCGGGAGACAGCTCAACGGTGCTCTAAATTGCCTCTTTGGGTGTCTTTTCTCGTGAGGCATTCCTGACCACGACGAGAATCGGAAATGGCGCCCGATATGGCAGACACGTCATGGCTTGCCGTTTAGAGGTTGGAGCTTGCCTATCTGCGCTTCACAGCTGTTTACCTCTTATGCTGAACATGAGGTACTGTGCAACATTATCCCTTTAATTATTAGACCACTGGTCTTTGAATTTCCAGTTTTCAGTCAAGGGAATACTTGCTTCTGACGCCATTAGAGCATACAAGATGGCGGCCACTGACAGAAACTCCTCCATGGGATATATTTTATTTTAAAAACACAAAGACTACTATTTTTGGTGGCATTTACTTTAATACTGCCGGCCTACCACTGAGAGGAGAATCGGAAAGGACGCACGATATGGCAGTCACCTCACGGCTCGCCGTTTAGAGGTTGGAGTTTATTTATCTGCGCTTAATGGCTGCTTACCTCTTATGCTGAACATGAGGTACTGTGAACATTAACCCTTTCATTATTAGACCACTGGTCTTCGAATTTCCAGTTTTCAGTCAAAGGAATACTTGCTTCTGAAGCTGTTAGAGCATACAAGATGGCAGCCGCTGACAGGAACTCCTCCATGGGATATATTTTTTAAAGAATCACAAAGTCTACTATTTTTGATGGCATTTACTGCAATACTGCCGGCCTACCACTAAGAGGTATTTTATTTGTGGCATTGCATTTTAAAGCTGTCTACCATTACAACTGATTTACCGCTACATATTGGTTCCCCATGTCAAGTCCTTCATTGTGTGCGCATCGCCTGTTGGTAATATCTATTTTTAGTAGCGAATTGATTTACTTTTGCCACATTTTCTTCAGTTGGTTCGCTCCCTGGAGATTTATTACTAATACCTCTCCTTTTTGTACAAAACCTCCACTTCACGTGGGTGTTACATTGTAACCTTGCTACACACAGCAGGTATTTCCTTACCCCAATTTTTATGGCCATATATCGCTTTACCTGCTCCTTCTATCTATACTAAGGTTATCGGTTTGTTGCTGTCACGACCTTATCCAATGGCGGAAGGCATGGGTGTTAGCACCAAAGACAGAGACTCCAAGGGAAATTTGAAACGCTCTAAGTAGACCTCACCTACCCCGGAATCAACAGCTAAAGGTAGTCCTGACTCTGCCTCAACTTTAGAAACCATATTACTCAAACTCAATACTGTTCATGATATAGCACAGAGTACCAAAACGAACACAGATCGGCTTCAAGTAGAGGTGGCGGCAATTCGAAATGACCTCAAAAATCTCTCATTACGTGTTTCCAATGCTGAAACGCGAATAAGAAGTGTAGAAGACTTTACAAACAAACAAGCTAAACACATCCAAAGTTTGGAGCGCTCCATGGTTTCATTAAGAAGGGACCTAACTGAGCAGGAAGATCGGAATCGTAGAAGTAATCTTCGTATTTTTGGATTACCGGAGGATTGTGAGAAATCTGCTCCTTCAGTGATTGACTTCTTACTTACTTGGATCCCAAATGTTCTGAATATTTAGTTTCACAAGGATTTTGAGATAGAACGCGCTCTTAGAGTTCCAACTTTTAAACCTAAAACGATGTCTTCTCCAAGACCTTTGATCTTTAAACCTTTGCGTCACCAACATACTGAGCAAATTCTGGCACAAATGAGGAAGATTAAAACAATACAATGGGAAGGTCACAGAATATCAATATCACAAGACTTTGCCAGAGACACTGTAATTCGTCGCAAAGGCTTCCTGAATTTACGCAAGAGACTCATTGATATGAATATTCCATTTACCTTTGCTGGTCCCTCAAGATTCAGAATAACTTTCAAAGGTCGTCCACAGATTTTTTATGAACCTTCAGATCTTTCGACATTCCTGGACAATCAATCTGAATCGCAGATGGACTCAGACTCTCTTCCTGGTGCTTCTCGCCCTTAACGAGTTACATCTATTGACTTGTCTGTGCCTGATGTTTTTCATTCATCTATTATACATGCTGGTTTTCTGTTTTTTGTGCCTTGCCGCAATCTTTGTGGTTATTGCTGTTTTTTCTGTGTTCTTACGACAATTGGTGATTACACACTGAGGTTTTGTTCATCCTAGATTAGTTATTCTCTATTAATTGATTCTCCTTTTTACAGGATAATGCATTTTTCCGTACTGTTTTTAATGTTATTTGGGATTACATCCCTTGCATGCTATGTATAGGTTGGTCGACCAAATTTTTCAAGGGCTCTTCTGTAGGTATATTGTTAAATTGTACTATTGTTAATGCATATCTACTCTCTTACTCATTTCTATCTTTCTTATCTTTCTTATCTCCTCTTAATAGTTATTTGAACCTTTTGTTTTATTTCTTTTGCTTTTTCCAATTTCTATTTTGCTCCTTACTCTGTTCTTCCTCTTTTCTGGGGTCCTTTTAGGCAGTAATCTTTTTACATAGATATATTAATTCATTACATAATTCTTCACCAATGTTATGATAATTATACATTTGTCTTAGGTTATAGTTATGAAATCTTATTGGTGAAATAACACTTTAGTAGTAGGATTTATCATTAACTGTCTCTCTCATTGATCTCTGATGACAAAAGTAAGGATCTTATCCTCTATTTTCCATATTCTATTTTCTTTTCTTTGTTTTATTCTGCCTGTTATTCATTTTACTATTTGGCTTGTTTATTCTGATTTCTATTTGACTTCTTGTCTCTTCTTATTACTCTGCGTTGGCGATAACTTATTTATGTGTGTTTATTATCTATCTGTATTATTATACATTATTGAAATGTCAAATTATTTTGCTGACTCTTGTTTTATATGCACCAATTACAACTTATCTATTCATTTGTCGATTAGACCTTTTTCTTTTTATTGTATATTTATCTTGAACTTATGAATTGCATCTAATGTTGGATACTCTATGTAATTTTTATTTTCTAAGTGCTCTAATTGTAGGAGACTGTCCTTGACTTCCATCAATTTATAGTTCACTAGATATTTTACATTCTATATTTTGTGATTATCCTCTTTGCATCTTATTTATATAAACTTTATAGGCCGGTTTATAATACCTTTCATTGATATTTATAATACCTCACATTGTTATTTATAATACCTTAGATTGATATTTATCTGCTAATATAACCTTACCTTATTTATTTATGACATGATATATGTCTTTTTCAATGTTCAAGTATGTTATATTTATTGAATTTGCATTATTTATTCTTATTAATGGGGTATAGGCAATATAGTAATACATTGGTATTATTACACTTGTTTCGTCGCTCAGCGACATATCTATTGTTGAGCTGTCTGCATCGCGGTTGATGGCCTCTGCTGTTGCTCCTCCACGTTGTTTCCCCCATGCAGTTTGTCTATTACAGACATCCCCTGGTGGGGTTGCACTTTTTTAATGCTCCATTTTTTCCTGGAGTACTCTTGCTCTTTCTTTTCTTCCTTCTAGTCTTTACTCCCTTCCTTTCATTTTATCCTAATTCTGGGACATCTGCTTCGTTTTGTTTTGGAATTCTTGTTGCATTTCCTTTAGTTTTTATTTATTTCTTGGCTTCTCTTTTGCCTCTTTACCAGATGTATTCAATCTTGTTGTTCCATATATATCTATGATGGGCTTAAATGTAGTTTCACTAAATGTTCGGGGATTGAATCATCCAGTTAAAAGGAACAAAGTTTTGGACTATTGCAAAAGTTTATCTGGTGATGTGGTTCTACTTCAAGAGACGAAGATAGCCTTTAAAGAGGCTCTTCTTATGAGGAAAGATTGGGTTCTTGATGCTACTTGTTCTGAGGCCTCTGGGAAAAAAATGGGGTTGGTACTCTTACTTCCAAATGCTCTGGTTTGTCTATTGTTGCAGCTGAGCATGACACCAGTGGTGGATGGCTACTTACCCATTTGACTAATGGTTCGGAAGATCTATACATTATAAATGTATATGCCCCAAATATTGATGACCCACTTTTTTGGCGCACCATACATAAAAAACGTACTGATATTCCACAGAATTCTAGAACAATTGTTGGCGGGGATTTTAATCTCCCCCTTGATCCTATTTTGGATAGACATTCTGCGTTTAAATTTCGACCCCCCATGGCGCATAAACACTTACTCAATATGTGCTTGTTTCATCATCTGGTTGATGCATGGAGATTGCATAATCCTACGGGTAGTGATTTCACGTTTTTCTCCTCGCCACATTCTAGCTTTTCTCGCATTTATTATCTTTTGGCAGATGCCTCTCTTTTAAAACATACTATAAATGTCACGATTCATCCAATAGTTGTTTCTGACCATGCAGCGGTTTCTTTAACTATTCTTAATCTCACAGATACGAGAGGCCCTCGTAACTGGCGTCTCAATACAGAAATTTTGAAAGATAATGATGAAGTTAAAGATCTTAATGTGGAAATTGATAACTTCTTTAAGGATAATGAATCTTCAGTGAACTCCCCAATAGTTTTGTGGGATGCATTTAAATGTACTATACAGGGTCATGTTATTAAAAAAATGGCCAAAAGGAACAGTGACATTAGAAAATCCCTTCAATCTATGGGGGATGATATTAAACGCAAAGAGGAATTATTTAGACAATCAAACGACAAATCACTCCTGCAGGATATAAAAAACCTGAAATACTCTTTTAATTCCATAGTCACTAAAAGAGCTTATATTGGTGTACATGCCCAAAAATCTCGTCATTTATTGTTACGGAACAGAGCTGGTAAGCTCTTGGCTGCCACGCTAAAATATCAAAACACGAATGTCAATACGACTCGCATTTCTCATATTACTGATAAAAATGGTTCAAAAAAATTCCATACCCAAGAAATTCTTGGGGTCTTTCGAGAATTTTACGAAACATTATACACTCCTAAAGATCAACCTACTAAGGCTACCTGTCAACAGTTTCGTCAGTCGATTCCTACTAATACTATTTCCCATACCGACATGACTGAATTAGGGAAACCAATTGATATTGAGGAGATCATCCAGGCTATTAAGGCTACTCACTCGGGGAAAGCTCCAGGGCCGGATGGTTTTCCTATTGCCTTTTAAAAAACTTTGACTCCTTCAATAATAAAATATCTTAAGAGGATTTTTGATGAGTATGTTACTTCTGGTAAGGTTTATGGTTCGGCTGCTGAGGCTACTATTGTAGTTATACCAAAGGATGGTAAGGATCATGCTGATCCTAAAAATTATCGTCCAATTTCATTATTAAATATGGAAGCTAAAACCTTTGCCAAGGTCTTAGCTAAACGCTTGGAGAGTCACATTCCCAATCTCATTCATGATTCCCAGACAGGTTTTGTAAAAGTGAGACTTGACAACATTCGGACCTTTTGTCATATATTGGAAAAAGCAAAACTTTCGGTATTGCCAACGGCAGCGATCGCCCTTGACGCCGAAAAGGCTTTTGATAAAGTCTCTTGGCCTTTTCTACAAGCAGTACTAGAATCCCATAACCTTGGCGATTCCTTTATTAATATGGTCATGTCTCTTTATGCGCAACCAAAAGCGAATATCAGAATTAATGGCACTGCATCTTCCTTTTTTAATCTTCGTCAGGGCACTAGACAAGGGTGCCCTCTTTCACCCCTTCTTTTTCTCCTATCTATAGATCCACTTCTTCGTCTACTTAATCTGAACCAGGGTATTAAGGGGTTTCAATTTGGTTCATGCACGCTTAAAATGGCTGCATACGCTGATGACGTCCTTATTTTTTCAGAGGCTATTGCAACAGCAATCCCCGTTATCTCTAATATCATAAGTGATTTTCGCTCGTCTCTGGGTACACTCTTAACAAAGAAAAGACGGAATTGTTCCCCCTAACCGCATTGTGTAATCCAGTTCACATGGGTGATTCAGGTTTTAAATGGGAATCGAATCGTATCAAATACTTAGGGATTTGGTTCTGTAAGAACCTGTCAGACACTATCACCTATAATGAATCTCATATCATATCCAAGGTTAAGGACCTATTATCTTCCTGGTCTCCTAAATATATTTCTTGGTGGGGAAGATTACAAACTCTTAAAATGATGATAACCCCAATTATTAATTTCTTATCTTCCATGTTACCTCTAAAACTTCCTTCTGCCTTCTTCCATGAGCTTGATTCAATCTCTTCAAAATTCTTATGGAGCGATAAGAGAGCTAGAATTGCCTCCAAATACCTCAGGAAACCTTCTGAGTTGGGTGGTTGTAATCTTCCGGACTGGAATCTATATCAGATTTCCTTCCTAGCATCTCAAGGTGCTCTTTGGTTCTTACCGGATTCACAACTGGTACCCCCTTGGATTTACATTGAACGGGAACTTTGCACTCCTTTTTCCACCCCTTCTTTTCTCACAGCTTCTAAGCTTATTTTAGATCATTCTCAACATATTATATTAGACACAATTAATGCATTAAAATATGTTGATAAAAAAGTATCTAAACCTATACATAAATCAAGATGGCCTTCTTTATGGCATAATCCAAAACTTTCTACTGAGATTGATCCTAGCATAGCCTCTTTGTGGGCTGCCAAGGGTATTAGATTGGTGAAGGACCTATATGATTCTAATCATGATCTGCTTCCCTTTTCTTTTTTAGCCAAGAAACATAATCTTTGCAATATGGATTTTTATTCTTTTTTGAAACTAAAGGTTAAAATTGCTAAAATGTCCCTATCTACGGATTCAGGTATTGTCTCACTTCTGTCTATATGGTTACGTTCAGGCCATACTGCGTCTAAAATTTATAAATTCTTATCCGCTCCACTCCCTTCACAATCTACGATTACTTCTGTTAAATGGTCTCACCATTTCGCAGATGACATTTTTAAGCATATTTCTTAAGATACTTGGTATTTGATTGGAGCTATTAGATTTACTTTTATCCATAGCTGTTAAAATTATACTAACATAATGGAAATCTTTTCATCTTCTATCTTATCATACTTGGTGGGCATGGGTCTCATACCTACATGGAGCTCATACTTTTGTTGAGAAAAAAAATTACTTGCCTTCCATCTCTAGTAATGTTTGGCGTTCTTTGGACAACTATATGAACTTGTCTTCTCAGGGGTTGGTAGCTCAGTATCCTTTTGATTCCATTTCTTAATTTATTTTCTTCCACTGGAGCAGATGTCCCCTCCCACCTCTTTGATTCTTATCTTTTCTTTTTTCTGTCTTTTCCTCAGTATTCTTTTTCTTCTTCCTTTCCACTTTTTCCCTCAGCTGATCATTTTCTATTTATTAAGCAATACAACTAGTATATGTTTTTGATATGATATATGCAGTTGCTTTGCCTGTTTCATTTCTCTGGGATCTATATTATTACTTGATAATTTTGTAACATCTATTATATGTCATGATATTTATTTGCTTACCTTTTTAAAATAATGAGATGTTTACCATTCTTTTTATCCCAGTCCACTGACTCTTGCTATGAAATCTTTCTATTCTTAACATTTTTAGGAACTAATTTATTTATATTTCAATGTGTCCTGTTGTATTGTTAGTGTATTACAAATGTATTTCTCTTTTAATATGCAATAAAGATATTTGAACAAAAAAAAAGGGAACAATTTTGTGCAATCCTCCGAGCGCGACAGCCAATGCATGGGATTTGCTACCGGAAGAGTACTCACTCCGGAAGAGACCCTTAATGCCCTTAATGTCCTGTAAAATACTGATCCTTGTGCTCCAGAAGAGTAGTAAAGAGATAACGAGCCGCTTAGCCAGGCAAAATTCACTGTTGCTGATTGTCAGCTTGTAAGCATTACACTGCTACAAATCCTCGTGTCAAGCTTCATACACACATACCAACTCTGATCTCACTGCATCAAAGCTGTCATTTGTATTTCCAATTTGAGACAGGTTGGTCACAGTCAGAAAATATTCCAGGCCGTAAGCATCCATTCAGATTGGGTGTTATTATCTTGGAGAAAAAAGAGCGTTCAGCTTCACGAGACTATTGTGCGCCTGCCCTCTTTTACCAATTTCATCACAACGTTCTACACTGTGTCCCACAATAGCAGCAAAAAAAGAATAAATAAGTCTAAAGTACCCGAATCAGTGTCATATTAAACGGAAGTGACGCCAACATCTTGAAAAGGGAACTGTAGCAATTGTTAGCGCTTATTAAGGCGTTCGATAAAGGCATGAACAGAGGATTTAATTTTACCTATAAAATTATTTGTATTTGGAAAGGCCAACAGCTCTTAAATTTTCTGAGTCCATGCTTGAGCAGCTCATTCAATCCAGGCTTTTTCATTGCATTCTGGTACTTGTAGTTCTATATATCCCATTTTAGATAGGGGACCACAAACACCTGTCTGAAATGATGAGCTACAAACTTGGCGTTGGGAAACCTGAGAGGGTTGAAGGCCTCACTTTATCACAGATGTTGTACCTTACCTATTTCTTTTATTGTTTATCTTACTTTTTTTTTTTAAATAAAAGTATTTTTTTTCATAGAATGCTGGAGTAAGAAAGCTTGTAATTTAAATTAAAAATTAAAAAAACTCTAGGTAAATGGAAACGAGTGCCCCAAATGTAATGATTGAAGGGAAGCATTTCAATTCATAAAAATCCATCATATACATATGATGTTATCCTGTATGTGTGGAAGTCCATGGAAAAGTCGTACTATTTTATGATTTAAACCAGCCCTCTTACGGTTTCCAAGACTCAATCACTTGTTCAAGTGCATTTGAAAAAGTGCTGTTGTGTTGTTTCTTTGGTTTCGCACCTTCATAATTTAGGAAATAACTGAAGTTATAAAGGAAGCTTTTAATAAAGGTCATCAGAAGTATTTATGAGTGCTTGACCCTGTAGGCATTTTATAAACCTCAAAACATGCTACCGCTACAACTTCAGGCACATTGATAGCAATAGCTTCTCGGGGAAGAGTGCATCCTAAAAGGAAGACATCAAATAAAAGCAAAGAACAGGGCCAGGATATGTAAAAACACAGAGTCAAGTTTATAACTGGGGTTGACAGGGTTTTTTCCGAACTCTGCGCTCCAAGTAGAGTGACAAATCTCTGCGTAATCTGCCGGCGGAGATGAGTTTACCAACCACCCCTAGTCTCAGGGATTGAGATTCATGGTCCTGATGAAAACCACAGGGAATGTGGCAGAAACATGTATATCAAGTTTAAAGAAAGTAGGGTCAATAACCCCGAGATTACTTTCTACTTTTTCTTCTCTTATCTTAATCATACCGCTTAAAGGACAGAATAAAACACAGATTTTCCTCCAGACAGGAATTTTTAACTTTATTTTACAAACCCCTTCAACTCCTATCCTCCATCATTTAGTTGGAATAAATACGAGACAGTGCTCACGTGTAACCCACAGGTCGAAGCATGACCTGTTCCGCAGCGAAACGGGAAGAGCCCAATGATGAAGCATGCCACCAAGGGGTAACCCTGGTGGGTGAGGAGTTTGCAGAGTACCACTTCACGGAATTCTGCGGAGTGCCGAACAAACTCCTGCACGCTCTGTGGAGTTCCGCAAGCGACGCAGTGAGGTAAGACGAGCTGCTCATGCTGAATTTTAGTGCCGGAAGTTGTCCTGTGCTGCACAAACAGCCCCATGCTCAGTGCAAGAGGGTGCATCTTCTTTCTGTCGCTTGGGTAGATGTTCTACTTGAGCTGCAACTTCCTCAATTCAAGCTGCAGATTTCTCAATGCGAACTGTAGGAACCTGCTGTGAATGCACATGTTGGGAAATCTCGCTGGGAGGTGGTCTAGTGTATGATTTTTCTTGCTCGTTCTCACCACCTTAACGTTAGCGAACTGCGAGAGAGCAAAAAGTCTGCTATGCGTAGTTTTTGGGAATTCCGCACTCAACCAGAGTGCAGAGTGGGAAAAACTCCATAAACTCCACGAGCAGAGAGTAAATTTACGCCCAGGCCTATTTTTCACCTAAGAGATTAGCCCACATGTCTGACTAGGGCTCCTGGTTTTTGATGTACTTTCATGGTTAAGGAAGATGAGCCATGGGGGGGCGTGGATTGGGCCAGCAAGCATGACAGCTGCTCTGTGAAGAGCAGCTTCCCGCAGCTCCCCGGGGTCATCTGCCCTGGGTTGAGCTGTGTTCGGTGGGGATTTGAAGCGCCAGCATTGTCAAGTTTGCACGGCGATTCCTGGCCCCTGGAGTGTCGACATCGCTGGCAGTGTCCTGGGCTGTGAAAAGGGCTGGAACCAGAATTGAAGGTGACGGAGGAGGTGTGGCTGGCAGCGTGAGGCTGCCAGCCCATAGACTCGGCCTACAGGGCCCCAGACGAGGCCCACAGACAGCTTTGGACGCCTGCCCTGAGAGCCGAGCCTGTCGGCAAGCAGATGGAGCACTGAGGAACTTGGGAGCCTGACTGCGAGGGAGACATGGGCACTTCGAAGCTCCTGGGGACAGAGCCAGCCACACGACATTGAGCGGGTCGAACCGTGGCCTACAGCTTGCTGGTGAGTGCTGGGGGCCCCCCAATGAAATGCAGGTAGTGACGATTGCGGGGGCCACCCTTCAGCTCAGGAGATGGAGGAGGTGTCCCTGGGCTTCCTACACAGACACTGGCCACTACCAGGAGACTGCCTCTGGAGTAATGTGGGGGGGTGGGCTCTCCATGAAGCCTGCTGTACCTGGGTGAGGAGTAGGGGACCCCATAGAGCTCTGTGTCTGGCCTGTTGGAGCCTCCCAGGTGCTGACTGGTTGGGTTTGGTCTGGAAGGACGGTTCCTGCCCTGACTGCCCTGGTGTGAGAAGTTGGCCTGGTATATGCTGTCCACTAATTAAAGTGGGCACCTTGTACCAGTCCAAACAACTCTTATGGTGATTAAGAGGTCAAAGATAACCTTAGAAAGCTATCCAAGTGGTATCTGTCGAGAGCAGCCTTCAGGCTTAGTCTTGAAGGAATGTTAAGCAGCTTGTTTTAACAGAATGCAACCTTATAGTATTGGTCAAATGAAAGGAGAACCACTCAATAGTTATAAAAATATGTATTTATTGATATAACACTCTTTAGTATGACACAGTATCTTCTACACGAAGATACTCACAAAGCACAAACATACTGTAGCACAGAAACAATAGTAAATAGCACTAATACCCAGTGGGCTCCAGGGTGAGACCAAACCGTATACTAAAATAGTGGTATAAGAACCACGCCTCGAGTCAAGACAGTGTCTAGAGGATGTAGAATCGCTGGGACCCCAAGGAACCACCCAAGGTGAGTAAGTAGGGACCCCACGTAGGACGGGTGCAGTGTGGGAACACGACTGCGTGCTCCGTACAATTCTATGGGAAAACCCAGTTGAAGTTTTAGAGTTTAAGGACCCTTCCCAGTGGACTTCAAAGAAACCCTGTGGAAGTTAGGAGGTTGGAGAGCAACCCCATGCGTGGATACCATAGTACCAGAGTTACCCATCCTAGGTAACCCAGGTGCATAGGTCTGAAGTGGCGTCGGAAACCGCCGTCGAACCCAATGGAGGACTTCGAAGAAGAGCCGCTGCTGGAAGGAAGAAAAGTGTCTGTTGAAATCCAAAGGTGGATTCTTGTCGAAGAGTACCTGGAAGCAGAGGGGACAGAGTCTGGATCACTCAGGAGTGACCAGGGGCACGGTAGACAAATGCCCACTGGTGTCGGGTGCTTCAGGTGCGTTGATGGAGTTCTTGACTCTGCAGCCACAGGGGCCAGGAGACGTCGAGGATGACCAGGAACCGGATACGAGCTGTCCCCCGAAGGATGTCAAGTAATGAGGGGTCAGAGTTTGGCAGGAGCACCAACAAACCATGGCAACGGCAACCCATGCAGAAGGTCAAGGAAGGTTACGGTTAGGACCAGCAAGGTCCAAGAGACTCACCCAACACAGGGGAGTCATGGCAAGCCTGGAGCAACCAGGGGAGCCCAAGAAAAGCAGAGTTGACCCTCAATTGGACCCACAGGCCGGAGGCACAGGAGTTGCAAGAGAACCTCGAGCGATTTCACCAAACAGCAGCCCACGGAGCACTTGGTGCGAGGAGGCCAGAGTTCTTGGTAGGAAATGGTGGCAGAGGTTGGGGCTACTCTGAGCCCAATGCACTTGCTCGGGAAACGCCAACAAGCATATTCACTTGCCAATGAACGTGGTGCACGGGGGTACGGGTATTGCAGTCTCCACAAGGGATTCTGGCCTCAATCTTTGAAGAGGGCAGCTCAGACCTCGAGGGACATAGAAATCCACCTCCTGTGTTGCTGGAGCCTTCAGAGTCCGTCGGAGCTCAGAAACAGCAGACCGGTCAGTCGAGATGTGGTGCCTGCGAATGCAGGGGAGTGACTCCTTCACTCCAAGGAAGATATCTTCAGTTGTCCTTGATGCTCCACAGGTCCTGCATGGAGCCTGTATGGTGCACAGGCTCAAACGATGCTTCAGACTGAGAGGGAGACGAAGTCGGGCCCAAACAAAGTCCAGCGAAGTCCAGAGTGTCCAGACGGTCTAAGTTCAGTGGCTTCTTGTTTCAGAATCTTGTCAATGTTGAATCTAGGGTCTTACAGCCAGGTAAGCCCTTTTGTACCCATGGGAGAGGGTTGGACAGATTCAGGGGACCCTCCCAGGGGAGGGTCTGGACAGTGGGGAGGTTACTTCCATGTCCTTTGTCCAGTTTTGTGCCAGAGCAGGAGCCAACAGCTCCCAGGACTGGTTTGAACTGGACTATGCACTGGGACACCAAATGTGCCCCTCATGCAGACTTTCGGTCACTGGCAAGCACACCCACCCAGCCCTAATACACGAAATCCTGTCTGGGAGGTGGTCACACCTCCCTGTGACAGGATGCCTATTCTTCTGCCTTCCCCTGCTCAAGCTTGGCTCAGCAGCAGGAGGGCAGAAATGTGTCTCTGGGCAGCAGCAATCATTTTGTGCTATCCGGGACTAGAAGGCTGGTACCAGGAACACCAGGGACCCCACGAAGCTCGCTTCTGAGGGGTGGAATCATACCTCCCACACCAGTTACCAGCGTGGGGGTATGATTCCACAATTTGTGACACCAAACACGATAGGGTTACCTACGGCCGTTTTAGAGTTGGTCATCACATGGTCACATAATGCCACTCTATATGTCGTAAATGGCTGCTGCACTAACAACCCGGGAGAATGGACTCCGTAGGCTGAGAGGTGTCCTGCTCATGCAGTGACACCCTCTCACTTAGAACCAAGCACCCTGCCTTCAGGATTGTTAAGGCCTGCTATAGGGGTGACTTATAGGTCTTAAATATAGTTACCCTTAGCTATAGTAAACCTATATCTTAAGTAAGTGGTGCATCCACCAACTTACACAGGCTGCAATGGCAGGCCTGTAGTTCCATTTTGCATGGCTTCTCATGGGTGGCATAATACATACTTCAGCCCATGGGAGGCCTCTGGGATACCTATGCCCTGGGTACATGGGTACCATATACTAGGGACGGACAAGGGTACCCCCGTATCCAATCTGGAGTGTACCTAAGTACATAACATAACAGTTTAGGGGGAAAGCAGATAGCTTGGGGGTCCTGATTAGCAGGATCCCAGTCAAACTAGTCAAAAACAGTATCACATTTAGCAAAAAGTGGGGGTAACCATAAGAAGCAGATCCTACTTTCCTACACCTGGCCTGCACTATTACTGCGCTTATTCACTGGTGAGGTGGGGTGCTGGCCTGTGGCAATTGGTCGGGCCCAGTTGGTGTTGGGGGTCACCTCTCCAAACTCATTTGCCCCCTTGCTCCCAGGCTAGGGCCCGAGACACTGTGCTGTGGCGACTTCTGGGTGTTACGCCCTTCCAGGCAGTGGCTGGAGCTTTGGAGCAGACCCTACTGGACTTTGATCAGTGGGGGTTAGCATGCAGTGGTGGCAATATCTCTTGGGTTCCTCTGCCCTTACCCTCAGCAGTTGCTACGCGGGGAGAGCATTGCTGCGCTGGGTTCGGAGGGCACTGTGGGGGGGCAAAGCCAACTGTGTGGGGTAACTTGCACCAGATCAAGCCAGAGAATTGGTGCTTGGTCTGTCTCCCGACAAGGGATCCCATTGTACACAGATTCTCTCCTGGTGGTGTCTTCCTCCCCTTTTGGCCCCACTGATATGGCACTAGACAAGCAGCCGCACCAGCCCCCCAGCAAAAAATGGACAAGTACACCACACACCAGACCCCCGCAGGGGATGGGTGCAGAGGGGGGTGCTTTGCGCTGGCTGACCCACAGACCTCGCTTATCCTCAATACTATCCAGGATCTCATGGTCACCTTAGAAGGCAAGATGGGGGAGCTTAAGGCAGACCTGGCACTAATCAGACAAGACCTGTGCAACACCACGCACAGGGTGAACGAGGTGGAGGGCAGAGTTTTGGGGGTTGAGGACACTGTCAAATTGCACAAAGAGTGCTAGTTCACACTGCAGCACCTGGTGGGTCAGTTAGGAACCTGTGCTGAGCATGAGGCGTGGATGTCCCGCAGGAACAACCTCTGCATGGTGGGTATCTCAGGGGGACAGAGGGCTCTGCACCAATGAAATTCATATGAGACTGGTTGAACAGCTGGATCCCTAAGGACGATGTGTTGAGCTGCTTCATTGTGGAGCAGACGCACAGGGCACTGATCGCTAAACCCCCAGTCAGTGCTTCACCCTAGCTGTTTATTGTATGTATATTCAACTTTGCAGACAGAGATGCTGTCCTTCGGGCTGCTCGTAGGACCGGCCAGTTGACTTTTCAATCAGCTCCAGTGATGATCTTCCCTAATTATACTCTGAAGGTACAGCAGTAGCGTTGGTCCATCCAGGAGGCTAAACATAAACTGAGAGCCATTGGGCTTACATATATGCTGTCATTCCCGGTCCGCCTGATAGCTCTTTTCCAAGACAAGAGCCTGTTCTGTGATTCTTCTGAGGCAGTGTGAGAGTCGATCAAGGAAAGGCTGCTGCAGTGCCTTACAGCCCCTTCTTACCCCGAGAGAGGGAGGGGGGACTGGGGCAGGGTTGGAGGCCCCACAAAGTAATTGCTCACGGCCCTGTGCAATCGTCTAAAAGAAGATATCAATGGGCTTTTTCAGTGGGTCCTGAACATATGGCCCCTGAAGTGGTCATTCGATGATATCCGGCACTGAGCCCCCTCCAGCAGGCAGAGCCTGCTACACCATGATGCTCTCAGGGGGGCATAGTTTGAGAGTGCTGTACACTTACCTTAATGCTCTGCTCTGCTGTTCTTGGTCTGCACCTTTCTTTAGGTTAACCCATTTTTGGGGGTGGTTTGTGTTTTGGGGAGGAAGAAAGGCAGAAGGGGTGATACTGTTGGTGTCAATCCCTAGTCGCTCCATGACAGGTTCTTCACATTCACAAAGTATAGGTGGGTGTTGAGGGAGGGGATGGGGGTTTTAGTTTTATTGTTCAGATGCAGGAGCCCGGCGCGCAAGCTCTTACAAAACATTTAGGATTTTGCAACACTATACAGTCCCACCGTAGTCATGAGTGATCCCCTTCAAATGCATGGCTCCAATCAGCCTTGCGTAGTCCTGAGTGCACTGCTGCTTCTGACCTGGAATGTCAGCAGCATGTTGGATAAAATTAAGAGAGGGACAGTGCTCAAGTCAACCCTCCAGGCCAACCCGGATGTGGTTATACTTCAGGAGACCCATCTGATGGGCACCAAATGCTCCTTCCTGGCTCGTAAGGGCTATGCTCAAGTTTACCATTCTGGGTTCAATAGGGGATCCAGGGCATGGCCAATTTTATCCGGGCTGCACCCCTCTAGTGGTTTCTAAGGTGAGGCACGATGGCTGCTTGGCTTAGTGGCGATCACATGCACTCTTCGTGGGCGACCCCTCTCGTTGATATGTTTTATACTCCTCCCCTCTTAGTTTGGATTTTGTCTGCAGACTCAGGGTAGTGGTGAGGGAGATGCCGGATACTCTGTGGATTATGGACAGTGAATTTAATGGGGTGTGTGATGCAGCCCTGGACCGCTCCTCGGCGAGTTCGGGGGCTAGCCATGGAGTCACACTCCTGCCCTCCTTTGTGCATAATTGGGGTCTGAAGGATGTGTGAAGGGGTCATCACCCGGTGGAAGAGGGATACACCTTCTCCTTGGGTGCCCACCTCTCCTTCTCTTGCTTAGACTACTTCTTCATGGATATCGAGTGGTCGGGGTTGAAATAATGGCTCAGGGGCTATCCGACAACTTGCCGGCATCATTGTGACTGGAGTAGGGTTTGAGGGAATCAGGAAGGAGATGGCGACTAGATCACTGGCTTCTTCAGAAGGTACAAATTTCAAGAGATGAGTCAGAATACGTGTCAGCAATTCCTTACTGATAATAAGGACTACATGACTTCCAGTATTTCACTCTGGGAGACTCAGAAAGCCCCACTTCACGGGTGCATCATTAGTTACACTAAGGGCGAGAAGGACAAGAGTGAGTGGAAAGTCAAGGACTTGGAGGGCAGAGTGTTGGAGTTGGAACAACAATATCTGTTGACATGGCAAGATTCTATCCTGCGTGACTCACTGCATACTCAAACCCTGCTTTGGCAGGAATTAACACAGGAAGCAAAGGAAGCCAGGTTAGCCACGCGCAGTAGAGTATTTCAATGGGGTGACAAGGCTAGCAAAAGACTGCATCGGTTGTGCAGCGCCAGGGAGGCGGGGGCCCTGTTGGCCTACCTCATGGCAGGAGAAGTCTTGATGATAACTGGCTGCGAGCCCATAGTGGTACTGACCCACTGAGCACTCGCGATGACCTACATCAGTTTCTATCTGGTATCCTGATGCCCGGTTTGTCTTTTGAAGACCACAAGGCATTGGAGGCGGACGTTACTGGTGACAAGCTGTGCACTGCCCAGGCACAGCTTAATGCTGGAAAGGCACCGGGACCTAATGTCTTCCTGCATGAATTTTGGCTTCTAGTGTGGCCACAAATGGGCTCACTGTTGTTGGACTTATTTCAGGAGGCCTTGGTGGGGGGAGAAATGCCCCCCAACCTTTGAACAGCTGAGATACTGGTATTGCCTAAGCCGGGTACAGAGGGCACTCAGTGTTGCGATTTACGTCCGATCTCGCTTTTGAATACAGAAGCCAAAGTATGGGCCAAGATGCTGGCCACCCGCTAGGTGGGAGTCATCCCTCAATTGGGCCATTTGGACCAGCTCGGGTTCATGCCCCAGCAGGCTACTTGGCACAATCTTCAAAGAGTGCACAATGCCTTGAGAGGGTCACACCCAGGCCACAGAGCCCTTTTGTCCAATGACTTCCAGAAAGCCTTCGACTCAGTGGATTGGACATTTCTGTTTGCCCTTTTGTCCAGAGTCAGCTTTGGTCCCAAATACATACAATACGTTCAGATTCTCTATACTGGCTTGGTGGTCAGGGGAGTGGCATCAGATTGGTTCTCAGTGGAGCAGGGCACCCATCAGGGTTGCCCCATTTCACCCTTACTCTGTTCTCAAATCAACATTCTACCCTATTCCTCTGTGCTCAACTGTAATGCCATGGGCATCAGAGTTACCTGGCTCTTCGACTGAACCCCAGCACCCAGAAGGATTCAGTAGCCCCCTCTCAGAGCCATGAGGCCCTTACAGGTGAGTAGCCACTCTGTATAAACCCCTGATTGATTGATTGAGTTGCAGGTCCTTCCTCGCAGGTTTAAATACCGCAGAGTTTATGTCGCCACTGACACAACACGCTCCTGTGAACAGAATTTGGAACAGCAGTTAGTGCATCTAGGAAGGGATGTCAACTTTTGGTCCACTTTGCCTTTTTTTCTTTTGGATGTTTGGCCGTCTTAAGGATGGTCTCCCTCCCACGCCTTCTGTATCACCTGCAGAACCACCCCTTTCCGATTAAAAATGGCTTCTTTAAGAGCATCAATGCACAGATTAAATTGCTGCTTTGGAAGGGTGGACTGCCCGTTATAGCCCTGGGTAAGGGCTGCAGGCCAGCCTTTAAGGGCGAAATAGCAACGCCGGATGTGCTCCTATACTACTGGGCAGCACATCTGTTGGTTATAAATGACTGGTGGTTCTAAGGCTTTAGGGATCCGGCTAATGTTGTGGAGAAATGGATCTTGGGAGATCGATATTTCACTCACGTGCTCTACGGGGGGGACTATCCCAGTGAATCTCCCACCTGCTGCATGGGTGGTGTTTGAGATTTGGAACGCAGCCCTCAGGTAGGTGGAATGGGCGGACTGCATTACTTTGGAGACTCCATTACAGCGGGGTACTAGATTTCCACAGGTGGCCTCCTTGCTGGACTTTTCGGCTTGGGATACTATTGACAGCTAAATGGCAGGTGACTTGCTCAGGGGTGGGATGCTTGAATCTTTCCAGGACTTGCCGGGTGTGTTCGACTTACACCGCACCCAGTTCTTCCATTATCTCCAGCTCCGGTATGCCCTTCTCCCCATGATACAATCACTAGACATTATTCCTGAGTTCTCCCCATTGGAAGCCAAAATCCTGCACGTACACACCTCAAGGAGCATACGCTGTTGAAGCTCTATAAAATGCTACTACTCAACATGACAGTTCCCCTGGTGGGGGTTCATGTGGCTTGTGAGGGAGACCTCGGCCTGCTGGATGACAATGATTGGAGATTGGCTGTGGAGGCCTCTAGATAGGCTGTGATAGCATCCCAATTTCGGATTCAACTAAAGGTGCTCCATAGGGTATATTTCCATAGAGCCAGACTTCACAGGATGGGACATATTCCTACAGCTGACTGCCTACGATGTGGTTACCCGCAGGGTGATTTGCCCCATACGTTCTGGCACTGCCCGGGATTGGCCCACTACCAGGGAAGTGTGCTGAGGAAACTCTAGGCGGTGCTGGGATGGACTGTCCCCCAGGATCCCAAACTTATAGTTCTTCACATCACTAATGACTTGGGGCACACAGTACCAGAGGGCGCTCCTATGGCTGGACTTAATTGTGGCCAAGAGCGACATCGCTAGGGCCTTGAATAACGTGGAAGCGCTGGCGGTAGAAGCAAAGGGCATGGACCATCGTATGGGTCTGGAATGCCCAATCTATCTGTCACATGGATGTCCCCAGAAACATTTCAAGATATGGGGGAGATTGGGCGGAATACAGAAAGATCCATCTAGAACCACAGTGGGATAGGCCATGGCAGCTAGGGTGAACCTCAGGACCACAGCATGCCGTATTTCCACTGTATGACCATAGGTGAAGGGTTCATGCACTGTTGTTTCAATGTATGTGACTTTGATGACTATTATGGGGGAACGATTTCATACACTGTAATTAGTTGTCTGGTACAGTACTGTGGTGTTGTATTTGGATGTCATGCTGAGCGCACTATTCTTGTTTATCTAAAACTCAATAAAAAGTTTCCACAAAAAAAAGAGGATGAGCCATCCTCAATAATAACTAGTCTTATCTCCCTCTCTTTTAATACCTGTTTCTACTGGCCCTTGATTTATGCCCTTGACAGTGTTGTCTCAGCCACAGAAACCTGGAAGCCAAAAAAACAATAACAATCTGAGTGACAGGCTTAGAGGCTGTAACTAACTAAAGTCAGTGTGGAGGTGAGGGGATTAAGAGGGCCAGTAGGATCTGGAACACGTGGATCAGGACACAGTGGCCAAGGGAACAAAGGCACAGAAGGCCCAGGGGTGGAAGCAAAAGAGGGCCTGGGCCAGCACTATGAGGAGGGCTAGAAAGGCCCAAGCACACCTACCACAACCAATGCAACCAGGACCAGGAGTAGCAGACCCAGGTGGACTAACCAAAGAGTACCAGTACAAGGGGAACAGTTGAAATAATGACCAGAAATAGCAGGGACAGGTGCACAGGTATCAGACCAAGAAGGACCAAGGTTCATAAAGCAACTGGAATAGGACCGGGAAGACCACTACCAGAAATGACAAGGGCTTGTAGGACCAGGAGACCATAGATCAGCAAGACCAGGAGGAAAATAAAGGACCAGGAAGTCTAAGCCCAGTGGAACCAGGATTAGAAGGTCCATAAGGGTCAGGCTCAGGGGGACCCTAAACCAGAGTGGCAAGAACTACATGAACCAGGTTGACCTGCATCATGAGAACTAGGAGGATCAGTGTCACAGGGATAAGGAAGACCAGACTTAGGAGGAGCATTCATAGAGGACTACAAGAGAGGGAACCAGGGTCAGATGGACGAGAATGAGGTGGAACTGGTAAACCGGGAGACAAGGATGGCAAGAGGTGTAGAATGGGGTAGAAGAACCAGAGTACTAGGAGGGCTAAGGAAACCAAGACCAAAAGAATTAGACAAATGAGTACCAGAACTAAGACTAGGACTACATGGACCAGGTTGTACCACGAGCAGAAGAATTTGAAACCAAAATTAGAGTGATGAGGATGAAAAGGTCCAGGACAGGGAGTCTGTAAATCAGGGTACCCAGAATTCAGAGGACCAGGGACAAGAGTACATGGTAATGATGACCAGAAAGATCAGGACCAGGATGTAAAGGGCCAGGAAGTTCTAACACTAGCATGAAATGGAGGTCCTGGCCATCAGAACTAGGAAAGGCTAGGGTGATCTATGGTGAGCCAGGACAAGTTGAGGAAGAGGAGGAGCCAGACAAGGCCAGGAGGATCAGGGCAAGATTGAGGCATGCAGTGAAGATTAGGACCAGAAGGGCAATGGACAGTACGACCAGGAGACCAAGAGAAGTAGGCCAAGGACTATGACGCCACAAAAACTCAAAGGAGTCACCCTAGTGCAAAGAAAAGGGACGGGTGTCTTTATCCTCATAACAACAAAAGATTCCCTTTTCTCCTAAAATCTAGATTTTTACAAATTGGTAGAAATGGAAACATAGCAAATCATCCAAGGCCAAAAGACGCCCTCGAGTGGATCTGCTGAAAAATCAGAACAGGCAAAGTGAATAAAAAGCCAGGGCTATTACACTCTGACCTATGGGTGATAGCAGATGATGTCTGATGCTGGCACAGTAGTCTGATGGTGGATCACGGAGCGAAGGGCAGAGCAAAGAGGTCTAAAGGTGGATGGGTGATAAACGTTTTGTTTGTGAAGGGTAGCAGAGAGGTGTCAGAGTGCCGAAGTCAGCAACAGTGACTAATAAAGGGAATCAAGGGCTATGGCAGACAGGAGCTCAAGATCATAAGAAGATTCTGATGAGCAGAAGAGATGAGGGAGGCTCCACATAGATCATTTCAGATGGCCCACAGAAGGACTCTGAGTAACAAAGGGCTCTGATTGCCAGCTGTGATAGCACTGGCAACAAAGGCCATTAGTGATAGAGCAGACGAGTGGTCTGAAAAACTCTGAGGGCCAGATGAAGGGTGATGGAGATACATATTTAGCAGTAGTGCTTGTGAGGCCAACAAAGAAGCACTGAGTGTCAAGAACAGTTGAGTAGTTTATGTGACTCCCAGACCATTGCATTAACCTTAATATGTATGTGTGTGTGTGCATGTGTGTGTGTGTGTGCACGCGCAGTGGATATGCAGCAAGTGTGTACTAGTAAGACTTCATGTACGTTGAAGGTCTGAGTGCCGAAAACAGTGTGGTACATTTTGAATGGCCGTTGGTTTATCATGGCACATGATGGAGAATAGATACAGCTTTCACAGACAGTTGAAGTGTATTGACTGCATCTCTCTGGGTGCAGGATGGAGACCCAGAAACTGAAGTGAGGGAGGATGGAGAAAAGTCTACCCAAAGAGACAGAGTGAGCTCCTAGTTAAGGGCTGCTGACAGTCAGAAAATGACATTTGAAAGTGAATCAACTCAAATCATTTTCTGAAACCTTAGACAGTGGATCCCCATCCTGTGTCTGGAAAATAAGTATAAACGTGGAACTGTAAAGAGAGTGATCTGTAGGTCAGAAGAATGTAAGTAAGTCACTGTTTATTCACAGTGTTTTTTATAATATTCATAATAAAGTCAATTAATAAAATATCTCTGTCAGTTTCTTTTGCTCTGTGTCTTTGATGCCTCTATGTCTTTCTCTGATTTTCTGGGAATATCCCATTGACATTCAGTTTAATTAATTATAGCCTCATTTGTCTGCTAGTAAGGAAAACATTATCTATAAGTTTACCAAAATGTGGGGATTAGTTGACTCCTCCAGATCCTTTTTTCGATAACCTTCCTAGGAAAGTCTTCCCTGTTCTGAGAAAAAGAAAAGGCAATGGCCATCTCTACTGTGTAGCTTCACTGCTGCCCCTCCCCCTTAGGAATAATTTCTTTTTATTTTAATGGCAATTCTGATGTGAGAAAAAAGAGGCAGTGGCCATCTCTGGCATGTAGCCTGAATGTTTCCTCATCTGCAATCTCTTTCTCTCTCTTTTATATAAGGTGGAGTTCAAAGGAGATCTGGGAGGGCCAAAGCTTCTGATTCCATACTGGTAGAGTTTCAGCTAGAGAGACTGACCCTAACATCCCCAGGATTCTGATTGGAAGATCAGTCATAAGAGCTACACTTAAATCCGTCCCCTTAAAAGCCTGGCTGCTCCCCATCTGCAGTCCTTCCATCACTAGCGAAGGGCTCAAAAAAAGGTGTATTACTGTGGGCCACTATGTCATCCCTTCTGAGAATGGAATGGAATCAGGGTTACCTTTCTTCATAGCATTAAGACACAGCTGTACCGCCCATTGGTGTTGATATTAACAACACATTTCTGGGCTCTTAAACCAAAACCATTGGTGGTGTCTGGTCTTGGGTTCAACTGTAACATTGCTGTCTATGTGATGTACTCTGTGCCAGTGTTGTCTTTCCCAGCTGCAACTGTTTTGTGCAGGATCTGCTTTGACTCTTATCATAGGGACCCAAACCACCACATGTTATTTAAGTTCCAAGTTCTTCATGGAAAAGGAGTGTTCTGCAAAGTGCTAAAAAAACTGCTGTGTGCCCATACCTAGTATCTCCATTGCAGATCAGCTCCCAAGGGTGAGAGGACATCACAGGAAAACTACACTTCTTGCTGGAAGAGTAGATGAATTGCCTAGTACCTAGAAGCCTGTCTGCCTGCCATTTCAGAGATAGGAGAGTGCATGACTCTGCAGTAGGATAGACTGTCCAGGAGATGAAGCCAAGCATGAGAAACATCTAGAATGGGAATGAAGGCAGGAGTAAACCTGTGTTGTGAAGGTTCTCCTGGTTTCCCTGAGTGGTTCTCACAGTTAACTGGGTCAAGACCTTCAGCTATAGAACAACATTATTTCCTCTAGCATACATGTCATGTGCTCAGAGACTGGTGTACCATTGCCTGATGCTGAGCCTGCCACAGAAGAGAATTCATTGTCACCACTGATGTCGAAAAACTCTAATCTGTCCTGGGAGGCCACAAATGCTCATGTTGATCTCCCGCTGGAGATCAGACTGAAGAGCAGCAACTGGAGCCAAGTACCTGTCTGCGTCCAGTCTGTAAGGCTGCACCTCTTAAAGATAAGTACCCTCTATACAGGACCGCTTAACTAATTCACACCCAACAGCAATTGTGCTGAGTGAAACTGCCTTCATGGTCCTACATCATAGATGTCGCTTGTGGGGGAGCAGGGTGGCAGAGTGTCCCCTCCAATGCACACCAGAGCCTTCGTTGAGCTGTGAAAAGACTGGGACTCTGAATGTGCAGAAGCAAATCTGCTGTTAACACCACAGACTTTGCCTGTGTGAACTCATAGTGGCACAAACTGTTACAATTATCTATGCATTTGACAATTAATTAATGACTATACAAAAATTTCCTAAGAGGGACCATGGACATTAGGAGAATTCCTTGACCTGGGAGGAGGTGCTGCAGGAGGTGGAATGCTTCACATGGGATTGCAACCGGGTAAAATAATCCATATTTGAACTATGCAGTATTTCATTTTGATGAGACAATAAATTACTTTTGCTTTACTAAGATAAGCACAGGGCTGGACAATGCGTTATTGTGTCAGTTGGTTGATTATTGAGTTCTGAGCTCTTGTCCTTGAAGAGATTTCTCTCAGAAATACAACCAATGTATAATGCATATTAAATTTAAATAACTACTTTCATTTAAATACGAATATATTTATTATACATATATATATATATTTATATGATTTCTTATTCCTATAAACTGCATACATACAATGTGTTTGCTATTGCAGTATTAATAATCACAATAACAGAAAAATATTTCAAAAAGTGTTTGTTTCTATTTTTGGAAATTATCTGTTTGAGAATGTATGAATTTCCTTCACAATTTTAATACTTCCAAGGTCCTACCCCAAGAAGCCAAGTTGAATATGTTGCACAAATAGGCTAACACTGTGTGCAGTAATTATTGTATCAATCTTTTTTCAGAAAGTAGTTTTAATGTTGGGTTACCCAATATTGCCGTCATAATGAGGGATTAAGTACCTGAGGTCTGGGAGAGAAGCTGAGTCAATCACTGTGTGATAAGCAAGCAATGTAATTGGTTTAGGACTAGGCTAGCCTGTGTCATGGGGACAGGATTGTTGATCAGCTACTCAATCAATAGTATTTGAAAAGCACAACACTGTCACCCCTAGGGGTATCAGGGCGCTGTGTCTCCATCGAAGAGCCAGGTCTTGAGTCTCTTTCTGAAGTCTGCCAGCTAGGGGGCTGTGCAGAGCCAGAGGGGAAGGTCGTTCCAGATCTTGGCGGTGATGTAGGAGATGAAGCGGCCACCACTGTGGCTGCAACAGATGCAGGGGTTGTGATCGGGGGGACGAGTGAGGAGGAACGCAGGTGTCTAGAGGATTGGTAGAAGTTCAGTCAATGGTTGATGTAGGCAGGTCCTAGGCAGTGGAGGGCTTTATAGGCATGTGTGAGGATCTTGAACTGGCATCTCTTCTGGATGGGGAGCCAGTGGAGGTCTCTCAGATGGGTGGCGATGTGGGTTTGTTTGGGGAGGTCCAGGATGAGTCTGGCTGAGGCGTTCTCTATGGTCTGGAGTCCTCTGAGGAGCTTGGTGGAGATGCCGGCATAGAGGGCATTGCCATAGTCGAGACGGCTGGTGTCAATGGCCTGAGTGAAATTCTTTCTGGTGTTGGTTGGGATCCATCTGAAGATCCTGCAAAGTATGCAAAGTGTGTGGAAGCAGGAGGAGGCGACTGCATTAATCTGTCGTTTGATAGTCAGTTGGCTGTCGAGGATGATGCCGAGGTTGTGCGCATGGTCGGTCGCTGTGGGTGTAGGTCCGAGTTCTGCAGATCACCACCTGTGGTCCCATGTGGATGTGTTATTCCCGAAGATCAGTACTTCAGTTTTGTCGGCATTGGGTTGGAGGCAGTTGTCTCTCATCCAGTTGGCTACATTGGTCATGGCATTGCAAAAGTTAGTTTTGGCACTGGAGGGATCATCAGTGATTGAGAGAATCAGTTGAGTGTCAGTGTAGGATACTATGTTGAGTCCACGGGATCTGACGACATCTGCGAGGGAGGTCATGTAGATATTGGACAGGGTGGGGCTGAGGGATGATCCTTATGGTATGCTACATAGGATGTCTTTGAGGGCAGAGGTGAAGGGAGGCAGTTGGATGCTCTCTGTGCGTCCTGTAAGGAAGGAGGCGATCCACTTGAGGGCGTCTTGCTGTATGCCTATGTTGTAGAGTCTGTTGATAAGGGTGTTGTGGCAGATGGTGGCAAACACTGCGGAGAAGTCGAGAAGGATCAGGGCCACAGTTTCTCCATGGTCCAGGAGTGTTCTGATGTCCATGATAATGGATAATACCACTTTCTGCTGTGGAAGGCTCTCTGTTTTATGGCTATATTAAAGGAATCTGGACTATTGCATGGTGTAGCTCTAGCTGTTAATGGGGGGATTACCCATGCTGTCCCCACACAAATGTTCATAATTAGGTCAGGTTAGAGGATGATGGTACATAGCCACAAGTTTGCCTTGATCTAGCTTGCACCTTTCTGCCACACTCCAAGCATATGAGCTTCTTCAAGATTGTTGTCACACAATTAGATGCATGGTACCAAATACTACAAACCCACAACCTACCAGCCAAGCAAAACTACCAAGAAGATGGTGAGTCTGAAAATTCAACTCTCTCATGAAATACTCTGCTTTGCTTCATGTTTAAATACAATGACAGGTTTGCTACGAAATGATTTGAGCACATTATCAACCCTCGCTCATAATACCCAATATTTTCCACAAAGGCCAAACAATAAATGCAATGCACAACAAACAGGTTTGCTTTTTAGCTGATGACCCTGAAAGTGCACTATAACAATCTTGTAATACGAAGTGGTATAGTCCTGTAATGGTGTTTCTTTTGTTGACTTACTGTTCCTAGATTTTGAAGCTTAGAACAAAATGTTAGATTAGAATGGACTGGTCAAAACTGTTTTGTTGCTTCTAGGACAGACAGTCCTCTCCATATGCTCTCATTACCACAGTGACCAAGATCAATATAAGACGCAGGGCATTATTGGGTTTCAATAGAGCAGGAGGAAATCGAATGTGACAATGGGACTATGCTGGCAGTTTTTACCTCATGCACCAACTATAACTGATATAAGGGAGCTGGGCTTAGAAAGCAGTATGTGCAAACTAACATGTTCACCATGGACTAAGGCAACCTACTACTGGAGGACCACCCTATTGTGCAGCATGCACTCAGACTTAGAAGTACCACACTATTCAACAAGCATCAGTAAACCACAGATATGGAACTTCCATACATGACAAAGGCAAGAGACCACAGTTTGGGGATCTGAATAGCCAATTGCCAATATCCCCACAATGACACGTTAAGATTCTTGTGGCTATGCAATATTAATCTATTGCTAATAGGACCTGTCAACCTATAACCTGGCTTGGTGGGCCAGTAGCCAATCTCACCCAGAATGGGTGCATCTTGGGTCAGAGTCCCGCCAAACAGAAAAGAAAAAGGATGGACCACTTGCAAAGGGCATACATTATGAATTCACCAGAGTGGAACACAGGAGAAGCCTAAAAAACTGACAGAGCAAGATGGTAAAGCATTTTTAAGCCATTCAGCGGACTTTCCTCCCCTTAATTTAGATAAATATTTCTGAACATGGAAACATGGAAGTGCAATGAAATAATCACAGGCCTTGCTACCCTCAACCTCAAACTGTGAGAACTTTCAAATGTTTCTATAGATTTCATTTTTTATTGCCACAAGTACCACAACACCGGTGTAGAGATGGAAGAATAATTTCCTTGTTGGTCTATTAGACATAGAAAGTGGCCTATTGAAAGACTGCATGTATTGTGTTTACATGCAGAAAATATAACAGGTGCTGAAACTCAATTGCAGCAAACCTATGTGGTTTTATTTGTTCCCTCTGTAGCCTGAGTACTGGTTGTGTGAAATCAGTGCTACACTATTTGTTAAACACTACAATGTATTCAACAAGAGGATAATCAATACCCACAAGTATTGCATATCAGCTACATCAGCAAGTATTAGAGGCATCCTTTTAAGAATCACATATTTGGAAAATGGATTAAGCAGGATATATCCTTGATCCATTGTCCATGTCACTTCCGTTTAATGATGATGCCATTACTAACAATGATGTCAATCATATTTAATACTTTCTTTCTGAACTTGGCTACAAAGATATCTGACAAAAACATTGAGTGACATTTGGATACATGCATGGATTCTATTATTTGAAGATATCTAGTTTTTCTCTTCCTTCTGTTATGCAATTTGAATGACGCTTCTCAATTATGCTGCATTTGTGATTTGCATTAGAGGCTCCACCCAATTGCTTCTTGTACAAAATTGGAATATTAGCGACAGGTGAGAACCATCTCAATTAATAATCACAATCCTTGGCAGGGTGAACCACAAAAAGCCACTAAATAAACCTGTGATTAACTCTCTGATAGTTTGGTACAGAAGCAGTCAGGCTTAACTCTGAGCCAATGTGCACAGTATTCATGCAGCACTCAAACAGTAATAAAGTTGAAACACAACACAACAAAAATCTCAAACCAATTTAAAAACATAGAGTAAATCCTAGTAAATAAATTGACACCAAAAATAACAAAAATCCAATGAGTAGAACTGGAGATATGATTTTTTAAAAGTTTGAAATAAAAATAGCACCAAAAATCACAAAGCTCAAAGCGCAATTATCTGGTTGTGCTAGACCGGTTCAAAGGCCGACCACGATGGAGCATTGGTTTGATATGGGACCAGCTTCATTCTGGTGCAAAGTCTACCTTCTGACTTTGAAACTTTTATAGAGAAAAGTGGTCATTGATGATTCATCAGCAGGGCAAGGTGCAAGTTTGATCCGAAGCAGGGCTTGATGGCGGTGGCCTGCTCAAGAGCAGGGTCTCAGTGTGGTCATTGATGAAGGCAGGAATGAACCAAGTGGGAAAAGTCTGAAGTCTATGCCCAGGAAGACCTCAACGTCAATGTGTTGCTGCTTGTTGTTGGTCCCGATCAATCCTTCGATGTACAGACTTAGAAACATTTCTGGAAGTCAGATCTCCTTTAGCGGGGCAAAGAGGAATCTTACTGGTGATTTGACATTGATAACTTTGGCGCAACGGCAGCCCTAGTCTCCCAATGGTTATCTAAAGGAAAAGTTGGCAAAATGTTTTTAAGTCCCAGAATTTGTACTTTGGTCTGGGGTAGTCCCTCTAACACCAGCACTTATGACCAACAATAACGGGTTCAGCTAAAGAAGGTAATATCTGAAGGAACAGTATGCAAATGAAGGTCAGTTTCAACACGTCTATTCTGATAAGATCACCTTAAATATTGGATGGCACAATGTCACTGGGATGCACCTTTACCAGTTCTGGCTGTTGCATTTACAAATGTTTGTTTTCAGGTGTTTTAGTCTGATTTGTTTAATTGAACTGAACCAGAATTAATAATTCCCGAATGCACTGATCTGCTGAACAAAAAGAGGTGTTCTAATAACGTGGAGCCTTTTGGTAATCCTATATATGGACCTGGTACATTCTGATGACTTTGTGAGTAAGAGTGATTACATAGCTGCAGCACAGTAAACAGCTTCATCTAGTTTTTTAAAGGCTCTGATCGTATTTTTATAACTAGCCATCTCCGCAGAGAAACCTAAAGGAGTAGGGCTATTTGTGAATCATGAGGCAGCTCCATAAATGGCCTCCAATGTTGCTATGTCTTGGCCAACGGTATGATGGAGTGGCATTCGTTACCACATCCGTCAAAATAACTTGGGAACACTCAAACATTAGGGACCTTTAAACCTATGAGGTAGGGCTTAGAGTGTCAATTCCATTTAAGCTAATTTTTGCACTAAGATTCTCATGTCACACACTCACAAAAGTGCTTAATATTATAGAAAAATATATATTTTTGGAGGCAGAAAATTATTTTGACTCATAAAAGAACTTTTGTGATCCTTTCCAATTGCAAATAGGAGGGGTAGTGAAAGGGACATCTCCATCCTGTTTCCAAGTCAGAAAGGAGTTTATCGATAGCAGTTGCAAACCATTGATGAGCTACTGACTCCTGAGTAGGAGTAGTAACAGATTAGCAAAGGGGAAGAGGTCTCCTTAGGACCCCTTTTCCTTTGGGAATCATATTGACAGCCTCAGGGAGAGAAGGCAGTGTTCCTCCCTGAAGTGCTGCAAATCTGAAAACTTTTTTTTCTTTTAAAGCATCACTGGTAGCTTCAAGGAACATCTTCTTGAAGGTCTTCTTTAAAAAAACTTTTTCCATTTGGAATTAAGTTGTGGGTATGGTGGTGTGCTCTCTCTTTCAGGCCAGCATCCCTGTGATTACAGCCAAACACCGAAGGTTTCAAATTGCCACCTTAATGAATATGAATTAAGGAGGGCGATTCAGTGTTTTGTTGGTTTGCAAAATACTGTTCTGTTCATAAAAGTCTGTGCACAATTTACAACCAATTTTTGCAAATTGAATAATAATCTTAAAGGACCCTAACTTGCTTAAGGAGGAGGATGCCAATTGTGTTCACTTCTTGTTTGCAGTTCAACTTGATGGTAAGTGCCTGTTGAAATTGGCATAAGGCCTAATAATACAAATTAAAGCTGTGTAGACAGCAGCCAGGTAAATAGTGAAGTTTCTCTGCCATTTACATGACTACTGGCCAAGTAAACAATGAAGTTTGTTTGATATTTTGAAGGCCACCGGGTAAATGGTACATAATGTCTGCAATTTAGCCAGCATCGGGGTAAACAGTGAAATGACTTTATTATTTGAATGATCATTGGCCACATGTTGTCTGCTCTTTTGCCAGAAGCCAGGTAAAGTGTGGAATTTCTTTGCTGGCCAAAGAATTCATAATCTTTGCTATTTGGCCAGCAGCTGGGTTAATAGTAAAGTTTCCTTGTAATTTGCATGGCTCTAGGTCAAACTGTACAGAATCTCTTCCATTTAGCCAGTGGCTGGGTACACAGTGAAGTTTCTCTGCTATTTGCAAGGCTGATGGCCAAATATTAAATAATTTCTACATTTAGTCAGTGTCCGGGCAAATTGAAGAGAATATTCAATATTTAATAGGCGGCTGGCTAAATAATCATCACCTTCAATTAAATGTATATGTATTTTAAAAAGTTGAAATAAATCAATTTATTTTAACAATATTTTCAATGGGGTTCTATTTTAGGATCCAGTCTCCATTATGTTCTGTGGGAGGGTGTTGCATTGCCAATGGTTGGCGACATGTGGTGCTAACTCCAGGCCTGAACGCGAGTATATTTACTACTGTTTTTGGTCCTTTTGACTGTAGTAACTTTCGTTCAGTTTGTGAACTGTAATTGGCTTACTCAGTATGGCTCTCAAGAAATGAGTCGAACCAACTTCCCAACAAATCAGAAGCTCTTCACACTGTCTGAAGCCACTCCAGTCTAAGTGAAGAGTGAAAGGTGTCAAGACCACTAACAAATTCATCATACCTATCAAAGAGAGAGTCTCCAGTCTGCAGTAGCTAAATTAGCTTATCCCTGAATTATTTGAAGGCTGTCTCTGTCCCAAATAAAAGATGAAAGCATCACTGATATGGGTCTAGAAGGCCGATCTTCTCTGAGTGAGCCTGCACTACCCAGATGGTTGCCAACTAAGAAAATCCTGCAATTGGTGTAGGTTTTCTGTATGTTTGGCTATAGAGAGGGCTGGGACATTGCTGTTTGATAGGGTAAGAGTGAGAACCCTGGCCCCAAATGAGCAAGGGTCACTGCATGAGTTTTGCCTGGTTATACAGGGAAAGAGCCATCTTGCCTACAAGTCAGTTGTCTGGCTTTTAGACATTTTTGTACATTCAGTTATAGAGTGTTCTTTAAGTTGGAATGCAGGAGGTAGATTCTTAGCTTCTTCCAACTTAAGGCTGTCCAAAATGACTTGGTGGAAGTTTGAAATTCTTGAATCTTGATGCTGGAAAAAAGTTGAATGCTTCTGTTTGGTCTTGAGAACCTTCAACCTCTACCAGTAGTTCCTTGCAAGAAAAAAACTTTGGGTTAGACAAAAGATTTCTTAGAGGTTGTGAATGAAAGCAAAAATATTTTTGTTGCATTGAATGCCACTTCTTTTATAGGTAGAGGAAGGCGTTCAATAAGAAGCTGCTTTGCTCTGTCTTGTGAGGCATTCTAAAGAGACTCAAGCCTACAGCATTGTTTTCTCATAAAATCAAGGAGTGGTGGAAATAGGAAGTGTTCGTACAGACAGAAGGGCCAGGATGGTTAGGGGCATACTGATTACATAATTTGCCTGGAATTCTCGTAAATTGCGCAACCACATTGGTGTAATAAGTTCCTATGTTAGAGCATATTAGAAACTTGATGTGAACAATTTCATATGTGATTGGAATTTTGAGGAAAGGAGATACTTGTGTGGAGGGTCTCTATTAATTTTGAAGCAAGCAACAAAATGTACTAGAAAATGGTACGTCAAGGACAGGTGGAGGAGTGTCCCCCCCACTGATTTGAGAGCAGTGAAGAGGAAATTATAATAACTGAACTTTATTAGCTATTATTTATTTTTCCATTCCTAGGTGCGAGGGGGCAGTGCTGGCCAGAGCAGGGGCCGGGGGAAGAGTGGTTTTCACTCACAAAGTGTGCATTACTGTTTTGCTGGCCCTCTTGGTCCTGCCAAACAGTCATGCACACTTTGCATCTTCCCCACCAGGCTGTAATGCACAGCTGTTGAGGAACATGCGCAGGCTCCCTGTCCCCATCTGAGCACCACACCATGGTGCTCAAACCAATCACAGCGCTGCATAGCAGCATTGTGATTGGCTAGGGGAACCAATCACAACACTGCATTGCAGCATTGTGATTGGCGTAGGAGAGCCCTGGTGCTTCCTGAGACAGAGGAGAGGCAGCGACTGTGACGCGATCGCATGTAAGTTTTCTTTCTTTTTTTACATTTTCTACACCCCCTACATCTCTCCGCCCCCCGCTCCCATTCCCTATCAGCCACCACTGGACCAGGATATGGGAAGAGATTGCATCCTTTGAATATGCTCACCTTTAATGAAATGTACGTCTTAACAATGACCTAAGGCTGGGTTAATTTTGATCTGTCACATCATGCATCAAGCACCAAACAGGGCATTTGATAGGCAAGTTATGGTTTGTATACCTTATCAAATAAGTTATCTTCCCATGTGGCCCGGTTTGAAGCACAGTAATATTACCATCATTCTAATTAGTCTTTCAATTCCTTTTTTAAAGTTAAACTTTGTGCCTAATAATCTGAACTTCTCCATTGTCATTGAACATCTCCACAATCATTACATATAGTTAATTCTATTCTAACTAAAGATTATTTTGCATTTTTCTTAAGCAAAAATTTTTTTCGAATTCTTTTTCATGGTTTGATACATTATTATTGCAAGAAATTTTAATAAATCATTATATTTTTCTATTTAATAAGTACAACACTATAAGACATTGATCATAAGTGTTGTACTCTGGGGTCGATTCCGATCTCGGCCGGTAGGGCTCCGAATCGGATTCGGCTTTACCGGATCCGATTCGGAGCCCTGTTTCCCGACCGATCCGTACGCGCGTCCGGACGAGCGAGTACGATGCGAAATCGCCGACCGACTCGTCCGGGCATCCCGACCGCTCCGACCGACTCGTTCCCGGCTCGAACCGCACCGACCGACTCGCTCGGACTCGACTCGCACCGCGCAATGGAGACGTTTCCCGGCCGGGTGAGTACGATGCGCGCCGCGAGCAGTCCGACCGAGCCGCACACTCCGGCTCAGAAGAGCTGTCGGAGCCGTACTTCGGGGTCCGTGTCGGACCCCCTGAACGCGTAGCCGCGCGAGTCGCACACAGGGGGGACCCATGGGTCCCCTACCTGTGCGTGTACAGGGCGAATCGCTTCGCCGCGTACACGCTGTGGGGGCGCCCTTGTCCGCATCGCATCCATTGAGTCAATGGGAGCCCGTGTACGCGTCGTACAACAGGCTCCCATTGACTTCAATGGGAGTCCGACCGAATCGAGTCCGACAGCATACGGACGCATCGTACTCGTTCGGTCGGGCTGCACGGGTCCGATTCGGTCGGAAATCTCTCCGGGTCCGGCTCGGTCGGAGAGATTTCCGGCCCGAATCGGAATCGGCCCCTTAGTATGTAATATAACACATAGGATACAGTGGAGAAGATTATTTACTTATAACATAATTTACCCAAATTAATCATGATGAAATATGTCATTATTTGGATGTAGTTGCCAGGGACAGAGAGAAGGAGAAGGACATTGTAGACTAAGAATATTAGGTTGAAGAGGCCTTCTAATTTGTAGATGTACAAGCACAGGTTGTTATCTACTTGACTTATCTTCTAACAGTAGTTGTTTTTTTAATACAGAGTTGAAGTTCAGCATTAATTACTTTGGCGACGCCACCTCAGCTCCTTCCTTTTGACCAATTAGGTGGGTGCAGAGAAAAAGGGAGGTCCCAAAGTACGTTTCCCCCATTCATTTTTCCATAGGAAAATTGAACAGCGATGCCACAAAAACTGCTAGGCCAGGAAGCGTGCTGTTTGTCATTTAGTATAAGGTTCACTGATAGAATATTGATTCCCAAAATATCCCCATACACAAATATCTATGCAAAAATACAGACGTCAAAAATATCGACATCCTATATTTAAAATTGCAAGTACAAAAATATCAAAACAAAAATATCGATGTAAAAAATATAGATGTACAAAATATCGATTTTTTTTATTACTAATAAAAATTGATGTTAAATATATTAAATAATAAAATTAACTTTAAAAAAATTATTTAGATGTAATATACATTTTAACAAATATAATAAAATAAATGTCATTAAAAAATATTTAATCATACATATATAAAATGTTATATATATATATATATATTTCCTTTAAAACAACTAATAAACTATTAATTTTAATTTATTTTAGAATTTTATAAATATATAAAAATTTACAAATAAACATATATATTTACAAACACTTATAACATAAAATCTAATAAAAGAATCTTTATACTATAAATTAAAACAATAAAATATTTAATAGTCTTTAAAATTAAATTTTGCAATCCATTGAGTGCAACAGTAGGGAAAGTGTTGGATAGCGGAGGGGTAAAAATTACTATTCCCACTCCAGTGGGTGCAACAGTAGGGAAAGTGTTGAATAGCGGAGGGGTAAAACTTACTATTCCAACTCCAGTAAGTACAATAGTAAAGAAAATGTTGGATAGCGGAGGGGTAAAATTTACTATTCCCACTCCAGTGGGTGCAACAGTAGGGAAAGTGTTGGATAGCGGAGGGGCAAAGCTTAATATTCCCACTCCAATGAGTGCAACAGTAGGGAAAAGTTTGGTTAGCGGAGGGGTAAAAATTACTATTCCCACTCCAGTGAGTGCAACAGTAGGGAAAGTGTTGGATAGCGGAGTGGTAAAAATCACTATTCCCACTCCAGTGGGTGCAACAGTAGGCAAAGTGTTGGATAGCGGATGGGTAAAAATTTATATTCCCACTCCAGTGAGTGCAACAGTAGGTAAAGTGTTGGATAGCAGAGGGGTAAAAATGTATATTTCCACTGAAGTCAGTTCAAAATTAAAAACAAACAAATTAACAACAACAATACAAAAGATTTTAAAAAACAAAAAAATAAAACATATATAAAAATGTTAAATATTACAAAAGATAGAAACAGATTAGAATGTTAAAGAGATCTAACAAAAACCTAGAAAGATTATTTTAAAAAATCCCAAAATAATTTAAAATCAAAAAACTATTTTTAATAGAATATTTTTATAAACAAAAACATTAATTATTACATAAATGTAATATTTTTATTTCCTACCCTATAACACCACACAATTCACAACCCACATTTAATTTTTTTTTAAATGTACCTCCATAATTAACATAATTATTTAACAATTAAACAAATATTATTAATTTTAAAAAATGTAAAACAAATAAAAATGTATTTACTCCCAAACGTTACCCCTATAAAACCCAAACACACACACAAAATAACAATAAACACTACCATAAATATTTATAAATTGATAAATTAATATTAATAATCAATTAATTATTAATTAATTAAACATAAATTACTTTCCGCCCTCTACCCCAATAAACACCACAACCCACACCTAAAAATCATTACACATTTTCCATAAGTAATTTAACATTATTAAATTATTATCAATTAACAACAACTTATTAATTAATATGAAAAGCTTTAACTTCCCACCCTTCACCACGATAAACCCCACAACTTACATCAAAAAATAATTACACAATTGCCATATTTTATTTTAATTAATTAATTAGCATTCAATAACAAACAATTATTAATTAATTATAAATAAATAATTTCCCACCCTATTCTCCTATAAACCCCACCACCCACTCCTAAACAAAAGACACAATTAACATAATTAATCACAAACTAATTAATTAATAATAATTAACAACCAATTAAGAAATATTTAATAATAAAATAACTCCCACAATTAACACATACAATATACATTAAATAAATATTAATCAATACAAAATACTAATACATTTATTATAATTAAATTACTTCCCACCCTATTCCCCTATAAACCCACAACCCGCTCCTAAAAAATTACCCAATTAACATAATTGACAATTAATTAATTAAAAATAATTAACAACCAATTAATAAATAATTAATAATAAATTAATTCCCACAATTAACACTATAAAATCTAAATTAAATAAATACTAATACAGAAATCATTAGTTTATTATAAGTAAATTACCTCCCACCCTATTCCCCTATAAACCCACAACCCGCTACAGAACTTAAAAACGCAAAATTTAATTAAGATAAAATTAATAACTACTAAAAATTTAACACATATATTAAAAAACAAAACACATTTTTATACAAAAAAATAGATCACACACTTTTAAAATACATACTAAAATACATAACACTAATTAAAACATCGAGATTTTAAACAACTATATTTTTGCAAACGATATTAACAACTTCGATATATACAAAAACGATATTTCTTACCTACAAGTCGATATTCTTGACCACGATATTCTTCTTGTCGATGTTTCTGTTTCACGATATTTAGAACTCGATATTTGTGTTTGTCGACATTTTAAACTCAATATTCTGTCAGTGCACCTTAGAATAAATCGGTTCAGTAGTTTTTGAACAATTAAGGCTAAAAAAATATATATTTCACGCTGTGGAGGATCGGCGGAGCTGAATGCTGTTATGATGCTGACTGATTGAGTGTGTATACTGTTGTACCATTAATCATTCTATTTCAATTTTTCTCTTTGCCTTATTATTGTTATTCTCTGCTTTCATTGATTCCTGTTTATTTTCAATGCAGTTCTGTTGATTGTGATGTGTATTGTATTTGACTTGCTTCAAGTCTGGTAGATGTAACTTTGAGCCTGGTAGCCCTGTAGTACTGCTTGTGGTGTACTTTTGTGCATTGAGCCTTCCCTTTTGTAGATGTCAGTCTAGTTATAATTATATATTTGCCTGCTCTGTGGCTCTCTTTGATCTTCCTCTTGCCATACACCCTTTGGAGGAAACATTTCCAATTTTTGGTTCCTTACACCTGCCCCATCCATATTTCTTTGTACCTTGGGGTGTTTTTGTGCGTAATATTCTGCACATGTTGCAGCCTGTTGCATATCTGTATATTTGACAATTACTGCATATACATTTTGTTTGTGACTGGGGCCTCATGTCACGCGGGGTCATTTGGAATATGTGGTATATGGTTGGAAATGGTAACCTATTTAATGCATCAAGAGAGGCTGGCTTCTTTCTCTCTTCAGAACAGAATGCTCAATGTAAACGGCATTCAGTGACTTTCCTGAGATGTAGTGATCAAAAAGGGATGAGTAACACTTGGAAAGTGTACATTCTCCCAAGACAAAGATTAAGCCATTACCACGCACCAGCATGCTGTGCTGTGCTGTAACAAATAAATAGAGCAGTTCAAATTCAAGCCGCCAAAACACTTCTTTTCACCCAAAAATCAACCCTTTAATCCTGGGATTTTGCTTATACAATTCTGGTGTCTAGGCCTGCCTAATCAACAAAAAAAAAACAGTACTACAATTGCCAGAATGCATTGGTTTGTTAAAACCTAGACCATTTAGACACTGCGTGATCTGGAAACCCTAATTCCAAGACCTACCCAGTAAGTGTGCCATGGGCCCTAGTACAAAGGGAGGAAATGGGCCACCATGGACTGTTGTTTCAATTATATAATACAGTAATAATCACGGTTCGGTGGGCCCCTCAGGCAGTTGGGCCCGGGTGTCACTGCTCCTGCTGCACTAATGGAAACTGCACCCCCTGGGCCAGGATAGTAGATCTAAGATTAGGGTCTTGATTTAGAGTTTGCCAGATAGGGTACTCCATTTTGGTCTATATACTGGCGCAGATTTACATGCCCCTTGCAACACGTTTGCGCCGCCATTGTGTCACTTTTTGTGACACAGCAGTGGCGTAAACAATGCGCCACATTGCGGCCCATTTACAACGTGATGCATCTAGGGAGATGTGTCACCTTGTAAAGCCATGCGCCACATTATACCTGCGTCAGGTATAATGTATGCAGGGTGGACGTTTCCACGCAGGAAAGCCTTGTAGAAGTGACATTGTGAAATCTACAAGATTTCACTGCGCCACTTCAGGACGCCACTGCGTCAAAACCCTACGCCTGCTTGGAGCAGGCGTGAGGAGTGACGCAGTGTATTGGAAATGGCCTCCCTGTGCATTGCTGGAGTTGCTTCATGCTTGCGACACGACTCCACCAATGCGTGACTTTTGCGCCAACAGATGTGTCCGAATTTCTGACGCATCTTTCAATCCTTGTGCCATGGTGCGCCGTATTGTAAATACAGCACATCCATGGTGGCGCAAGGGTTTCGCATTGAGTGCCCACTGTCTCCATATTACAAGTGTATTATATTCTATGGCACTTAATATGGCCGATGGTATATTGATCTTATTTGTGATGAGTATAACATCCACCAAACACTTAGGGGCCGATTCTGATTCGGGCCGGAAATCTCTCCGACCGAGCCGGACCCGGAGAGATTTCCGACCGAATCGGACCCTGGCAGTCCGACCGAACGAGTACGATGCGCACGCATGCAATCGGACTCGAGTCGGTCAGACTCCCATTGAAGTCAATGGGAGCCGGTCGTACAACGCGTACGCGGGCTCCCATTGACTCAATGAGTGCGAGGCGGACAAGGGTGCCCCCTACAGCAGGTACGCGTTGATGCGCATCGCGGCGTACATGCACAGGTAGGGGGGACCCATGGGTCCCCCCTGTGTGCGACTCGCGCGCCTACGCGTACAGGGGGGTCCGACGCGGACCCCCAAAGTCCGGCTCCGACAGCTTTTTCGAGCCGGACGGCGCGAGTCGATCGGAGTGGTCGCGGCGCGCATCGTACTTACCCGGCCGGGAAACGTCTCCATAGCGCGGTGCGAGTCGTGTCCATGCGAGTCGGTCGGAGCGTGTTGAAGCCGCGTTCGAGTCGGTCGGAGATTTCGCGGGTGCCTGCATCGTACTCGCTCGGCCGGACCCGCGTACGATTCGGTCGGGAAACAGGGCTCCGAATCGGATCCGGTAAATCCGAATCCGATTCGGAGCACTACCGGCCGAGATCGGAATCGGCCCCTAAATCATTCCCTATATCACAATATTTGTTAACAAAAGATAAAGATTTTACCTACATGAATTTCCAAAATTCATTTACTTTCAGAATTATTATTTCTTAAGTGATAGGATTGTAACCCACTTACAGCCAAATTTGTTGCAGAACGCCATCTCTTGCTATTCTAGAATAATTGTGCAAAAGCACAGACCTGATAAGGCGCCTCCTTATTCTCTGCTGTTCGAACTGTTGTGTAGGTGATGAGTAGTTGGATATGTACAATCCGTGACTGACATGTTTGTGGGCCCGATTCACAAAGAGGCTCCACAGTCGTGGCGGAGTCTCCGCACTGGCGATGGAATTGTGGAGATCCAGACATGAAGGGGGTCATTATGATGGCGGAAGGACCTTCCGCCATCACATAGTGATTTACCCACCGCCAAATTAGGATGGCGGTGGGTACCGCGGTGGATGAAAAGTCCGTCCACCGGTTCACCGCCATAGGCAATCGCACCGATTGCCTGGCGGGCGGAGCAGGGCCACTAGTATGGTGGCGGTGCCTAGCAGGCACCGTCTGCCACATTAGGATGTGGGTTTGAAGAGGCCTTTCCATGGCGGCGATCCCGATATGGAAAGGCTGGAGGGGATTGGGTTTGGGGGCCCTTTGCGGGCCCCCTTGTTTGGGGGGGGTGTCGCTGCAATGGGGGGTACCTATGGTACCCCCCTACATTTCCATGCACCAAGTGGCAGGCACCGCGTGGTGCCTGCCACGCGGTGCAGGGAAATGCGGTGCAAGCACTTTCAACATTGCGGACGGTGCTGCAGTCAGCAGCACCGCCCGCAATGTTGAAAGCCCATACTGGCGGGCGCATCCTAATCGCAGTGGTGGGACCGCCGCATGTCTGGCGGGCGGTCCCAAACACTGCTATGGTGGCGGGCGGACCAAGTCCGCCCGCCATCGTAATCAGCCCCGAAATGCGGAGACTCCGCCATGACTGCAGACACTCTTTGTGAATTGGCCCTCAGTCTTTATAAAACGAATACCATCTACTTAAAATTAAGAAATAATGTTTACATATTGGTTTGATTTCTATATATGTGAATCATGCAGTCTTAAAAATGTGCCTGAGAAGGTATATATCGCCACACATTTGGGGGCACATTACGATACCCGGCGTAAATAAATCCGCCAGGCATGGAAGCGGCAAAAATCCGCCCGCACACACCGCCTGAACACCGACCACGCCATTATGAGTACACAAACCGAAAACCGCCATCGGCGGAAAAATCACACAAAATACCGCCCGCCATCGTCCGAGTCGGAGTCAAACCGCCCGCCACGGACGGAAACACGCACGACAACACAAAACCGCCCGCCCACACGGCCGACACACCGCACGTGAAATTACGATCGCACCGCCATGAGCGTGGAAAAACAACAAATATACCGCCCGCCAGCGCAAACAACGCCGATGAGAATCGACACGGCAGAAGCCATGGCGCCCACGTACCTGCACAGAAACCATCCGCACACAAAACCAATAGCACACAACATGGCCAACAAGTCCACACAGCAAGGCACACACAAATACACAAGCACAGTACACATCCCGAAAACACCCCCGGACAAACAAAAAATACAAAGGCCAGAACCCCAGACACAACACACCTGAAAACAACAGACCATGAGGACACACCCACATAGGTGAGTACAAAAGCAGCACTCCCACAGACCACAACCCCTTGCTACATTGCAAACCAGAGAGGAGAGGAGAGGACACAGTGACACAGCAAGGACAGCAGCACACCACAGAAACGCACACATCACAACCACCACCACCACCACCACCACCACCAAACACCACCACCACCACCACCACCACCACCACCACCCAACACCGGCACCACAAACCCCCAGCACATTACACAACACACACCGCACCAGCACCACAAACACCATGGCACCACAAAGGATGCCCAAGTTCACGCCCATGGAGCTGACGGTCATGGTCGACGAGATCATCAAGGTGTACCCACAAATCTATGGGAACATGGTCCAGCACACACCACTAGCCACCAGAAACAGAATGTGGAACCGGATCGTAGACCAGGTCAATGCAGTCGGGACCCTGCCCAGGAACAGAGGAGAAATTAACAAACGTTGGAATGACGTAAAGAGCCTGGTCAAGAAGAAGGAGGGCAAAAACAGAGAGCTGGCTGCCGTCACTGGCGGAGGGAATCCCGCGCTCTTTAAGACCTTCAAAGCGTGGGAGGAGAAGGTGCGAGTCGTAATCCATCCGGAGATCCTCGCCGGATTAGCAGAGGGAGTGGAGGCTGGTAAGTACAAACTAATGTATACTAGCACACCGCTATGTACTCACATGCGCAACTACCATGCCACAGCTCCCAGGGACAAACACCCCCATGTCCAGCACACAATACACAACACAACACACGCACATGCAACAGACACGACCACACACAGGCCAAACCGAACAACTGTAAGATGCGTGGGGACATGTGTACACTAAGCCAGCCACGTAACCACCAACAGGTCCCCAAATATGCCAGAAGCGCCACAACGAGCACCCACCACACCCATGTGTCCGCCACAGCTGCACTAACCGACAAGTAACAGGTAAGTGGCAGGAACACAAAGTGCAGTGGGTGGGACGGTGGACAGCCCAAGTACAACACACACCAGGCCCCAGTCCCACAGCACAGCAAGGAGGAGCATCCCCCACACCCCACAGCCACGTGTCAGCCACCGCAGTGCACAACGACAGCCGAAAGGCAGACATCACGGTCCACAGCAATCGGTGTCAGTGGGTGTACAGCCACCCCCACGACCCACTACACCCCCCACCCCCACAGACCTGCAACATGGAGCACCCCCGCTTAGAGCCATGTGGCATCCAGTACAGTGCACGCACGAACAACTTGCAGGTGGGAAACTGGACAGGGCTGGATTACTGGAGGCATGAGGACCATAACACCACCAACACATGGGACATGTCACGTAGCACACGAACACGCAGCACCGCCCACCGTCACGAACAAGTGAACAATGTGCACACGGACATGAACAGCAGACTCACACCCCACATGACCCATCACAGACATAGCAACACCCAAGGAGCCACGTCTCCATGCACAAGCCACACTGAATATAGTCCCACACGGCAGCCACTGTGCAACTCATCACACACAACCGAAACACCATTGAAGTCCTGTCCATGTAGCCCCCACTGCCTGTCAACCCCACACCCCACAACTACGCCTATGTAAGACAAACAACACTAGACGCAACAGAGCGGAACAACAGAAATGCACCACGAACACCACTGAACCCATCAAACTCACAGACACACCATGCACATACAACATACCATCCATCCCATCCGTCAGCCCCAGTCACATGAAAGGCATGTCATCCGCACAGCTGCCACACATACAGCAGTCACGCTAAGACACATGCCCATGACCAACCATGTGCCAGAAGTCAATTAAGCGCACGACACACTGTGAGCAACAACACACAACATGGGCCACACCCCCCGAGCACTGCAGTGATGCACATGGCACAGGGCAGCACGCACACCAAGGAGATGGGACAACTGCAATACGTTGGCTGGCACACAACTATCACTCACTCATAACGATGCGTCCAATGCCATGTCCAGTAACCACAACAGACAGCAAATATGCAGGGCATGTCAGGCATGCACACACCTCAGACCATGCACTGTCATGCTGCCACAACACATGTCACGTTCGGCACCCATGGCTCACAGCATGTACCCCAAAAGCATATCCCCTCCCAAATGCGAATCTGGGGCATGGCCCCCATGTTGCCATATGCGTTCCTAAGCGTTCCATTTGAACCCCAAAAGCATATTCCATCCCAAATGCGAATCTGGGGCATGGCCCCCATGTTGCCATATGCGTTCCTAAGCGTTCCATTTGAACCCCAAAAGCATATCCCCTCCCAAATGCGAATCTGGGGCATGGCCCCCATGTTGCCATATGCGTTCCAAAGCGTTCCATTTGAACCCCAAAAGCATATCCCCTCCCAAATGCGAATCTGGGGCATGGCCCCCATGTTGCCATATGCGTTCCTAAAGCGTTCCATTTGAACCCCAAAAGCATATCCCCTCCCAAATGCGAATCTGGGGCATGGAACCCATGTTGCCATATGCGTTCCTAAGCGTTCCATTTGAACCCCAAAAGCATATCCCCTCCCAAATGCGAATCTGGGGCATGGCCCCCATGTTGCCATATGCGTTCCTAAGCGTTCCATTTGAACCCCAAAAGCATATCCCCTCCCAAATGCGAATCTGGGGCATGGCCCCCATGTTGCCATATGCGTTCCTAAGCGTTCCATTTGAACCCCAAAAGCATATCCCCTCCCAAATGCGAATCTGGGGCATGGCCCCCATGTTGCCATATGCGTTCCTAAGCGTTCCATATGAACACCAAAAGCAAAGTACAAACCAGACCCAGGATGGGCCAGGAGCCCGCATACACCAGAGTCACAATGAGTAGGGGCAAAGCAACACACCCATCGGCATGGCCAATCCGTCCCATGCCACATGTGCACAGCACACAGTCCCATTGCCTAGCACACACAACTACAGATGCCACAGCCACACACTCGCCTCCGGGAAACCCATGTACGAGATTGCACGAACTGCCAATGTCAGACGACTAATACATACTTCGCCAGGTGCAACACAATAACAAATCTCATTTTCTCCACAGGTGACGAACTGCTGGACGCTGGGGATGGAGACAGCAGCCAGCACAGCCAGCCTACAAGCCCCCAACGAGGACACACGGATCTGGAGGATCTGTCCACCTCTTCGGACACGGACCACCAAGCTGGCCCATCTGGCGTGGCAGGGCCCAGCCGCTCCCCAGGACCCCTCCTACCCACCAACCCATCATCCAGGGATGCTGAACAGTCCCAGTCCCCTGCTGCCACTGTCGTTGCGGCCACACCCACGGTCATTGCGGCCACTACCACTGCCGCAACCGCCACCATCGCCGCACCGACCACCACCGCCTCCACCACCACCACGTCTTCGCTGGCACCAGCCCCAGCGCAGGTGGTGGCCCGGCCGACTGGATCCACCCTGGGAGCCACAGCGAGGACCGTGGTGTGCAATGTGGCTAGTGGGCAGGCCGGTGGCAGCAGGACTGGTAGGAGGAGCAGGGTCAGGGAAACGCCAGCCTCCCCTGGGAGCCATGCCCTGCCTCAAATGGCCAGAGTCCTTGGGGCCTATGAAGAGGCCCAAGGACAATGGGCCAGGTCTGCCACTGACACGCGGGAGGTGCTGGGGGTGCTGAGGTCCATGGACGCCCATATGGGCCAATTCGTGTCCCGTATGGACCAACTCGTGGACCTCATGGGCCAGCTGGTGGTGGCGGTGGGGTCACAGGCAAGGCCAGCAACACCACCTCCGCCACCACCTGCTAGGGCGCAGGGTCGGCCAGCAGTGTCCACTTCCCCTGCGTCCACAGCCAGTGAGCACACCTCACCCACCACCAGCAGGTCGCCACCACACACCCCCTCCCAAACGTGGAAGGGGCCGTCCGAAGAGGAAACAGATCTCCCGGGAGGACTTCGCACGCTCCAGTCGCAAGTGAGGCAGCCAGCCAGCCTTCCGCCAGCCTTCCTTGACCAGCCACTGCATTGACTTGCTCTACGATCCCACTCCACACAGCCAGCTGGATGGCATGTGTGTGTTGGACTATGGACATAGAACCAGTGGGTACACCCTGATCATCATGCAGCCATGACCGACAGCTCATTGTCACTGCACGCACCACTTTTGTTATCACCTTACACACAATCACATGTCACAGTTCGTAATAAATGCACCTTATTCACTAACTGCTGTTTGTGCCCTGTGTTTTATTTGTACGGAATACAACGGCCACCTTGGGCGGAAAGGCACCTGATGCGTGGCATGGCAATTGAATCCGGAGGGCCTGTAGGGACCTAGGGGTGGGAGACAGAACAGGAGCACATTCAATGAGTGTGTCACACACCCATCACACAGTACATGTCAACAACTACAAGCAATGTACACACATCGCACAGAGCAATAGGGCACAATGCCACAGCCACCAACAGTGGCATACTACCCTGGCCATGGAGCGTTGACACACAGCACGCAGTGAACAAACGGCCACCCTGACACAGCACACACACACCTGCACAGATACAGCCACATCAGCCGTCGTACATGGACACTCACCGTCAAGTGAAGTAGCGGGCGATGAGCTGCTGCCGCACATTACCAGCTTCCTCCTCTCCGCTGTCCACCTCACTCGAGCTGTCCTGGTCTGCGGGCTGGGGCCCTGGTTGATCTCCGTCATCCACAATGAGGGGGATCTGCTTCCGAATGGCCAGATTGTGCAGCATGCAGCACGCCACCACTATCTGGCACACCTTCTGTGGGGAGTACGCCAGTGCACCCCCGGTGCGGTCCAGGCACCTGAACCTGGACTTGAGGAGGCCAAAGGTACGCTCGACCACACGTCTGGTCCTCCCATGTGCCTCATTGTATCGATCGTCTGCTGGGGTGCGAGGATTCCTCAATGGACTGAGCAGCCATGCCCCATTCGGATACGCAGAGTCACCTGGGTGTGAGGGACACAGAGAACCGTTGCTATTCCAACTGGACAGGGGACAGCATCGCACAACCAGCACGCTACACCACTCCACATACTCACCGACAATACAGCCACGATCCTGTTGCAGATTGGCCATCAGTCGTGGCAAGATGCTGTTGCGCATTATGTGTGCGTCATGGGCCGAGCCTGGAAACTTTGCACACACGTGGGTGATCACCATGTCCGCAAGGCACACCACTTGCACATTCAGGGAGTGCGTGTGCTTCCTGTTGCGGTACAGGTGCTCAGTGGCCTGTGGTGGAACAAGGCCAACATGAGTGCAGTCAATGGCTCCCACGACGTGTGGGATTCTGCCAAGGGCATAGAATGCACCCTTCACTGCCGCCAATTCACGAGCCCTGGGGAAGTGGATGTACCTGTTCCGGTACAGCATCATGGCTGCCAGTACATCCCTCAGCACCTTGCTGAACATGGGCTGGGACATCCCTCCTCCACTGCCCACTGTGTGCTGGAATGACCCAGTGGCGAAGAAATGCATGGCGGCCATCACCTTAGCCGTGGGGGTGACAGCAGTCGGATACACCCTGCGGGGACGGAGATGGGGCTCTAACATGGCACACAGTCGATGCAGAGTTGGCCTGTCCAGCCGAAACTTCCTGATTACCTCTGTATCGTCCATGTCCGCCAGCAATTGGTATGGGCGGTCAATGTTCGGTCTCCGCCTGGGTTAAATGGCAGAGGACACATGTCAAAGCAACACGGCACATAGCAATTTCGCATACACATCACTGACATGACTGAGCAAGCACATGAGCCACAGCCCAGCTGTCAAGCTGGGACGGCACGGCCACAATACACTTACACAGGTCTCCCAACAATGGCAATGGCAAGTGAGACATACCACTGCCATGTGCATGCACATGGGGATCTAGGCCCCAATGACTTGCGGGGCGTGCTGATGGGGACTGACTGCATATTCGTCAAGCGGCAACGCCACGGCAACATGAGTGTCTGCTGAGCATGGAACTGCTTCCGAGGCTGGATGAGTATGGCACACGCACGACGACGATGTGGGCACGGGCTGAGCGGCCAATACAAGTGGGACCTGTGGCACGAGGGGATATGAGACAGTAGTAGGTGTCAGCACTGCACCCTATGTACAGCACTGTACGGATCACAGCTCCCGAAACATTGACTGGTGTCCACATTGACAGCCCCATGCCAAGACGGCTGTGTGCTTGCAGTCACAGGTGAGAGGTTACATTGCACGTGCCAGGTGGCAGACGTACATAGTGGGAGCTGGCATGTGTGTGCATGTGTCTCCTGTTCAGGATCCACCAGATGGGCGCTGACTCTGTACTGACCATTGGACACAGCATGTTCCGTGGAAGGCTTGTGTGTGTGGGATGGTGGCACTGGATGTGCCTCCGTTGGGTGGGGGGCCATGCACAGGGCGGGTACGTCGATGATTGCGCATTGTTGGTCACGGTGGGTGCACCAACTAAGATGTGTTGCCCTGTGTTCAATTCCTATGTCCGCATGATGATGGACTGTGGATGTGGGCAGACTACACATTGGTCGATGTGCTGTCTATATGCATGTGCCTTCACACCAGGCACAGCTGCCCCTGCACATGTGACCCCTGCTGGACTCGCTGCTGGGTCTGTGGAGCTGATGCACCTTCTGCGCGTGGGGCGGACAGCTCTCCTCACTTCCCTCATTGCGCATGTCATGTCTTTGCCGCAGGTGACATGGATCATGGAGGGCCCACATGTACGCGTGGGTAGGCTACACATGATTGTTCACTGGTCGCCACCCCCAGTCAGTGTTTCGAATGGGAAGGTTGTCGTGCTGGTGGTATGTTCGATGTGGCGGATGGGCGGGCCTAGGTGCGGGCTTACATTCCGGACATGGGGGGTAGTTGGATTGGCGACTAGTTGCAGTACACACGGGACACGTCTCTTCCTTTCCACATCTGGGTCATCCCTTGTACTAACTGACAGTGATACAGTCATCTTCGCCCCAGCCCTCATGTCCTCCCCTCGCCCCCCAATATGCATGCTCACCTGCGAGGCTAGCGCTTGCACAGGCAGCCCCAAGCTCGCACCAGAGAGGGCAAGGAGTGAATGTGTGGGTCCAGTTGCACGAGTGGGCTGTCTCAGGGTATGATGTGTGGCGGGACGCCGTCCACCTGCGTGGTGCCCCAAATGGAGACCCGGCCTGCATGGACTATGCATCACAGTCTTCGCCTTCCGGATCCGCCACCTGCGACACCCAGTGGCTGTGGCTGCCCTTGCGGCCAGGCCGCGTCCGTCTGTGGCTGTTGGCCCACACATTCACTCTTTGGCCTCTCTGGGGAGGGCTCGGGGTGGTGGCGCACGCGCTTGCACTTAGTCGCAATGGCATGTGTCGTGGTTGGTATGATGGGCAATGGATGGGATGGTGCGAGCCACCTCCCGTGACGTCAGTGCTGCTCGTGCTGTGGTGCGTCCCCCCTACACTTCCATGTGACTTGTGCCATGCTAGACGTTGAGGTTCTATTGCCTGCGTGATATGACCAGGAGGAGCGCGAGGAGACCTCTCACACACCATGCTCCACTGCCATCCCGTGCCCTGTATCGCCTGTGCGGATTGACTATGTTGGGGTTACACCTGGTCGACTGGGGCTGTGTGTGCCTTGTCAAGGGGCACAACAGGATCCAGCTTGTCCACAGAGGGTGGGCTGAGGTGCGCCTGGTACCGCCTTGTACGTGTGCCCGGCTGCTGTGCACACACGTGTTCACTCCCCCCGACAGGTGTCCTCTCACAATGCCCAGGGAAGCGGTGGTGTACTGTTCATGACCCCTCCCAACACGGCGTGCTCCAACTTGGCATGTGCGCATCTACCCGTTGCACCCACCCACCTGAGCACTGCGTCCATACGACTTCACACGACACATGTGTGTCTTCCACAGTAGTGCTACTCATTTGCGTTGACATCCAATACCAGTGGACTACATGGTCATGTCACGACTGCCGTGTACTTCACATACTCTCATCCTCTCTCATTCGTACTTGTGAAATGAGTCAGCGGAGACAGTTTTGGTTTCAAACATTATATTGAGTCTTCTGTCCTCTGTGATGCAGTATAGTGGACACTACTGGCAGCGGAATACATGTTGAGGATATACTGAGCATGATTACAAATGGGATAGGGTGTGGGGTTACATCTGCTTGGCCAAGGCTGTGCTAATGTACATTTACGTATAGCTGCGGAGCTGCGGACTTTGACACAGACGGTATACATGTAGCCTACCAGACCGCTCGGCATCATGGGCACAGTCCATCTCAGTTCCATGTGACAGGTTTGCTGCGGTTGTTCCTCATGCACGCGTGCATGTGAGATGACATCAGGGCATGTGCTTGCGTGCATGCAGCGGCGTGCCACTTGTTGTTGCACTGTGGTGGTTACTGGACATGTCACAGTCACTGGGGTCGTGTTGTTGTTGTATGCACTTGTCGTCCATGCAAAGGTCCTGGTATGGGATTCCCGGGGCGGGGGTGGGAGGGTGCAGCACCCACAGACTCCAGGCGACCTATTCATGTCCACTGAGCGGTGTGTGTGTCCATGTGCGCTGGATCCATGTCGTGTCCTGGTTGTTCGTGCAGTTCCGTCCATGTGGGTGCGATGCACAGAGCCCATGCCACTGCCTCCCACGATGCATGCGGTGTTCCTGGATGTGATGGGGAACAGTGTGCATGTCCCGGTCATATCCGATGTCATGGCGATGTCGTTGATGGTGTGGTTACAGTTGCCGGTCGTTTGGTATGGCTGTTGTGGTGGTGACTGGCCAGTCCGTGCGGAAGCTGAGCATGGGTGCGGGGTTGGACTTCATAGGTCACTCGGGGAACCTGCGTTGTGGTCCGACGTATTTACAGGTTGTCAGGTATGCGATGCCGTCCAGCAGGGCTTCCATGTCATTGGTGGTGTACATGTTTGCCAGCCAATGAAGCGGATGGTGGCTGTCAAGGTGTTGTTCGTAGGTTGTCCCTTGGAGGACCATGATGGGGAATGCTGGGTGACATTCGATGTAGCTGTTCTCGATGATCCGTCGTGTGGAGGCACAGTGGTTCCATTTCAGTGCGCGTGCGATGTTGGCCACATACGCCATGCCCCCATAGGCAGAGCAGGCCCTGTCGTGTGCGTCCAGAGGGAGGAGTAGTGGTAGCAGGTCCGCCTTCAGACATGCCGGGTTGGAGAGGCATATCTCGACGGGATGCTGGTAGGGACACCTCCGACAGTAGAAAACGGGCATGACGCAGCTGAACAATGTGATGCGGTAAGTCAGTCGGTAACTTACGTTCAGCAGGGACAGGAGATCGCATCCCAATGTATGTATCGTGTTGGTTTGGTACAGCTTGAGCTGTTCGGCGTAGTTGGGTAGGTGTGTTGCGGTTGCCATTTCGCAGCGGTTCGTAGAGGTGGCGTGCTCCGGCTGTGTGTGCAGTCTGCAATGTGCACGCTCCGGGGTTGCTGTGAGCTCTGTGTAGTCGTGGGGAGACAGGACTTGTGTTCTGTTGGCTTGTTTGGAGGACACGGGCCCTCTTCCCACATGCTTCTCAGACAGTTCAAGGTCAGTGCTGTGTGACTCCTTCCAATTAACTTGCATGTGGCCGACATGGGGGAGTGTTTTCTTCTTTCTTCCCCGTCCGTTGTGTGCTTCTGTGATATGCGCTATCTGCCGTGTGGTCGGTCTCCTCGGCATGCCTGTGTTGGTCTATTCTTGGACAATGGCTGTATTCACCGGCTTCTGTCGTAGGGCTGTGGTTTCGGTGTTGGAATGGAAGGTCATTCAGTGCTGTCTGCTCTCCCTTGTGTGGGCGGCAGGCTGCCTTTCCGCTCTGCGTTGGGCCTTGTGTGTGGATGTAATTCTTGGGCCACCTGTTGTCGGTCCCCGGGCTCTTTGGTGTTCCGTTTCATGTGTCTTGTTCATATGTGCAGGGTGGTATGGGTTTTTCAGTGTGGTACTGGCGTTCCTCTTCCCGAAGGGGCCCTGCTTCTCCTAGTTGGTGTTGCCGCCGCTGTGTGCTACGCCATGTTTGTTACACTGGGGTGTGTCCTGCTGTTGCGTGACTTCACTGACATGTGTGCGTCGGTTGTGTGGCGTTGGGTGTTGTCCGTGAATTGGGCGTTGGGGACATGTCTGTGGCCGGCCTGTCACGTGTCATGTGCGTTCGGGGTGGGGCTGATGTGTGTGCTGCTTGGTTGTGTCCCTGTGTCTGTGTGCGACACATGCATGGCGCTGCGGTTGGCCTCTGCGTTGTGCGCATGTGTGGCGGCGTCATCGGCGCTTTGGGGCCGTGACGGGGTGGTTGGTTCCTAGTCCCAGGTGGTGTGTACACATGTGTTCTGCGATGTTAGGATTTGGCCTGTGTGTCATATGTGGATGCAATGGTGGATGTGTAGTGTGCACGCGCTGGTGGGGGGTTGTCCGCTTTTCCGCCCTTGCACTGTGTGCGCTGTTTGCGTGCACTTGTTGTGTGTGTGCCTACCTGCGTCTCCGCGGTACGTTGCGTCCTTGGTGGTGCATCAGCAGAAGCATGGGAAGGGCCTGCAGTGCTGGATTCATGCCCGGGGTGCCGCTTCTTCATTGTCCGTGCTCTGCGTCCGTGTTTCCGCCTCTCTTTCACGTGCGGTGTCTCTTTGCCGTGGGAGCCGTTTGTTTGCGGCATCGTAATTTATGCGCCGGGCGGGACGTGTTTCGTCGGACGGTGTGTGTCAGTTGTGCTGCGCCGCTACGTGTGCGGGCGCACTTTGATGGCGGACGGTGTTGCTGGCTTGCCGGCGGTGTTTGGCCTGCTTTTCGCATCATAATTGGGCGGGCGTGTGGACTGCTGCGTGCCGGCGGTAACTGGTGGTTTTTGCATCCGCCAGCACGGCGGTTGTGCTTCCGCCCGCCATCGTAATGGGCCCCTTGGTTCCTTATTCCTTCAGGAATATTAAGTTTGCTGCTGACTTCTATATATTCTTGTATTTTCATGAAATTAATTGTTAATGCATTTTTAGACAGCTCGTGGCCTCGGGTGCCAAACATAGCCCTCTCATCGTGCCAGGTGGAGTTGATGCCGAAGCCTTGCAGAGGGACGGGCTGTGCAACCTTCAGCCTGACGCTGAAAGCTGTAGCGGATTTTGCTCGAGACGGAACTCGTGTCAGCTACATAAAAGCTGAGCCTCTGGAAACAGGCGAATCATTATGGAACGGCTACGCTCCAAAGGAAGCAAAGGTCTGTTATGAAACATACACCCAGATATTTCATTATTGCACTTCATTCCGAAGGGTAGAGCAGAAATTTGAATTTAATGTGATCTGTGATATTTTCCAATTACATTTAAGACTTGTATTTAAGACAATAGCCCTTATTGCGAGTAGTCTAGTAATTCTGACGGTCCGTAATATTTTTTATAGGGCCCGACAAAATAATACATTTATTAAAAATTCAACGGGCCCACTCTTGGTGAATGGATTTCCAGTCTGAGATTTCACCTGTTTAAAGCGGCCGTGGTCCCCGGGTGAAATATTGGGGGAAACATTCATGAATCAGCCTGATAAGCTTTATTTGTCCATTTGTTCGCCCAAAAATGATAATCCCCATTATTTCTTCTTCTCTAAAACGATTTTAAACCCGGTAATGCTAATTCAGAGTGGGGGAACTCCGGGAATTAAAAACAACTACTCATAATAAGGTTAAATGTTTTCTCTTGTTTTTTAATAAGAATGCTCACAACCAATAGGTTTATTTTAAGCAGTGCAATGTGGACATTCCTGTTTCATCACTCTAATGCATGGATGCTCGCAAACATTTCTTCAGGGGCCAAATAATTTGGTCTGGGGTTTGACTGAGGGCCCTATTGTCTTTGCAAGCAAAACAAGTGCATTGTTGAGGTGTCTTTCCTCTAGACACTATTCATTCAAACGTTTTAAAAGAAAATGCTGTATTTTTAAGTGGAAATTATATATCACAATGGTAAACAGTGGATAGGTTTCAGAGGCAAATAGAAGGCGAATATGGGGATGTTGATCAAGAAACATTTAATTCAAAGTATACTAAAAAACGAAAAACTCAAGTTTTGATAATGGAGTACATGTAATTCAAGGTGATGCTAACTTGGGGGCTTATTTATTTGGCGGCGCGTTTTCCTGCCCCATTTTTACAAGGACAGGAAAAGCCACACTGCATGGCTTTTCCTGTCCTTTTAAATACGGCCCCTTTACACGCAGCACTTTGCGTGAAAGGGGCGTTCCATGGGTGTTGCTGTGGGTGTTCCCACGCAACACCAATGGAACATGACACATTTCCAGATTTACGAGAAATCGTAATCCTGGAAATGTGTCTGAATGCTATGCCTCCAGGGAGGCATAGGGAGGCGCAACAAGGAGAAATGTATTAATTGTGCCTTGTTTTGTTTCCTCTTTCTATGCATGCTGCATTCTGCAGCACACATAGAACGAGGAAATCACCTCTGGTGATTGTTTATGTGCAGGACGGTATTCCTTCCTGCACATAAACAATCGTTAAAAAAAATGACGTTTTGCAAGTTCTATGTGTGCTAATGCAGCACACATAGGAGTTGAAAAACGCCATTTCAGATTGTTTATGTGCAGGAAGGGACAGACACGACTTGCCCCCCCCCTCCAGCTACGCCACTGCTAGTGCATCCTCTCAAACTCATGAGCAGATGTGACGGTATGGTATATGCCAGCATCAGTCCTTAGCAGAGAAATTAATGGCTGAATGACCATAGAATCTGATATCCCCTTTATTCTGGTGAGCAAGTGGCACTAATGCAGAAGAGTCATTCCAAACAGAAAGAAGTTGCAGGGGCAACTGTTGAAGCTTTCATGATACAAGGAAGAGATAGTGCTGAAGTGGAGTGCACACAGAGGGTAGTATCAACAAACATCTGGGGCAGAGACCCCTTGTGCACAATTGGTTTACACCACTGACACAGCACTGCCAATTGAAGACGACCCAAAGAGGGGCCTAAAGAAACATTAACTGAATGATCCTGCATTTCCAGCTTTCCTCTAGTAGATGAGCCTATGCCAATATGTGCAGACACCTCCGGGCTAGAAGGTGGTGCCATATTGTGAACAGAAACTCACCTCCACAAGAGTCTGCTAGCAACTGCTGCCCAAATGTACCATCTCCACCTGTTATGAGAGCCGCACTTCCCTTACTCTGTACGTGTGAAGGTGTATTCTCCTTCTGTCAGGACCTGAACTTTTACACAGGAGCAGAATGTAATCCCTCGCCATCCCAATCTTAAAGTGGTTGCCACAAGATGAACCCAAACAGCAAACCACAGCGAGGTTTAAGGAGCAAGGGTTAAGGAAGGGATACCACCAAGTAGATTGTGTTGAAAGTGAGATTACGCTACTGATAATTCGAGTGATACTAGGTCAGACAACATTCATATTAGGATATAAGGCAATTTGTTCTATCTTCAGTCCATACTACTTGTAAGGTAAGGCAAGATTTGAGACTGGGAAGGACTACTTTCCTAAGAAAGATTTGTGGTGAAAAATGTATTGAGGCTGAGCTGATCCTTGTTAAAACAAATCACAGTTATTCGGTCAGCTATATAGACTCATCAAGACATTTTTTTTAATGCAGACATGACAGTAGACATTGCAATATATTGTAATAGTTGGGTTGTAGAAGTCCAGAAACTGGAATCACGATGGATCTGCAGTTACAGAAATAGAGAATGTGGCAATGTTGTAACAGAAAAAAGTAATAGAACAAGTAAAACAAAAAAATGAAAGTAATTTGATACCTGGCCTGTGGTCGGGGAATACAGTATGTCGCTTGAGAGCATGGCCTATATCTAATCGTATTTTTGGTAGCCCAGAATACCAGATCTGGCAAGCGTGGAAACCTGTACTGTGGGGTGGTGTGTGTCGTCTTTCTGTTTCCTGTGGTCGTTTGCACACTATTATAATGATGTAGCTGGGTTACATGCCAAGAAAAAGAACAATTAATGGTTGTTGTGACGACAAGCGTCAGGAATCGTGTGGGGGGTTCCTCAAGGCAGAATCGTGCAATCCTAATTTTGGTTTTGGAATGTGGATAAAGTCTCGTCCCACTGCATTGCTATAGGACGTTTACAGAGGCTCCTGGTCATCTTTCTTCAGAGAGAGATCAATTCAGCATTAGCCAAATGCTTTACTGTGGCATGCCAGTAAACAACGCTTGGAAGAGAGTGCACCATGGTAGGAGAAGGGCCAGGTCTAGCAATCAACTGTTAACCTTCCCTGATTAGGGGCGCTTGTAGAGACCAAGGATACACTTTCTAGGCACTGCAAAGTGCTGTGGCCTGTGAGATGGGAGAGTATAGCTGTTCTTTCAAATCAGATGGTGGCAGCTATGGGGCAGTCCCAGAACATGTTTTTAATGTCAGCAGCTTCATTTCAACAGCGAGGCAGGTAGTATTAGCAGTATCATATATTTTTCCTAATCTTGCCAGAGTCTGGTAAGCTCTGTGAAATCTGAAATTTCGTGGAACATTGTATGGCTGTGATAGTATGAACTCCCATTCTTGTTGGCTAAAGGGTACACCTCACATCAGTTTCCCATTGGGCTCATAGTTGTTCAAGAGGGGGGTGAGTTCTGTTTGGGATAGCTCTAACCAGCTATGATACTAGTCGTCTGCCTATTCCTATGGGAAACATTGTGTGTGTTAGGGGATGGGATGTTGGTTCTGTTTCAGTTATGTTCCATGTGTCTTTGAAGGCTATTCTGAGGTGCTTCTTTGTCGGAAATTGACCAGCCGGGATGCCTTATTGTTCAACTAGGAGGTCAAAGGAAATGAGGTTACCATCTTGGAATAAGTCTCCCACGTAGTGTTTGTCCAAGCATACCATGCCTCGGCCATTGATGGAGAAACACACAGTCGGAAACAGAGGAGCGTGCAGAGTCAGATCACTGGAGGATACACTTTTAGATCTGAGGAAATGGCCAGGTCCTTGCGAATACTACTAGAAATAGGTTGTTGAGGTGTCAGGGAACTGGCAATCGATAGGAAAGCCTCACAGAATAAATCTATGGCTCCATGTGAGGGTATATTACCAACTTCTTGTAGAAGTTGACTTGCAGTCCATCTGGGAGGCCACTGTAGTTACGCTGCAAAGCAGTAATTGTAGGAACGTGTCCTTTTTGTTTGGTCACCCCCCCACTTTTTGCCCCAATGCTGATGGTTATGACTCTGAAAGTGCACTGGAGCCTGCTGCCCAGGCTACAGTGTAGGTGCTCTCTCCCTAAAACTGACACATGTAAATTGGTAAACCCAGTTGGCAAGGACTTTATCTCCCTTATACGCCCCTGGTAAATAGTACCAGTGGTACCCAGGTTATGGGAGTTAAAGGGGTCCCTCGGGCCTGAAGCACTGTTTGTGCCACCCTGAGTGACCCAAGTAAACAAATGAAAGCAGTCGTGCCATTGCAGACTGCAGAAGCAGTGCAAACTACTCGAACTTGACTTTGCCCTCACCATGTATGACAAGGTCAAAGCACTATTTCTTTAATGCCAGTCACCGCTAACGAGACATCCACCCATAAAGTAGGCTTCCGGAGCCCAAGATGCAGGTTGCATTATATGAAAGGTGTGGGCATATAAATGTAAGCTTATATGTCCCTATAGTAGCTCTTTCAATCAAGGACTACTATAAGTGATCAGGTGGCCGTAGGATAAAATGGACTGCCACCTGGGCACCCCCCAAGGTTGCCAGCTCCACTATCGCTCCACTGAAATAGTTCATGTTTGGTATCAAACCACTTGTCTCATCACCCCTGACATGATTCTCATGCCAGGGTTGACGTAGCATGCACCCAGGGGGCTACCCTAGAGGTTGTCCACCTGAGTGCCCTAGCCTTTCCCGTGCTGTAGCTGGCAGCCTGCAACTGCTATCACCAAGACAGGGATCCGACCCCCTGCTAGGAGGTGTGAACACTCCCATGAGTCAGAAACAAAGGCCTGGCCAGGAGGGAGGTGACGCCTCCCTCCCTGACAACATGGCTAGTGAAGTGGCACATCAAGGCAGTGAGCTTCAAAATATACACGGCCTCTGATATACATCCAGGCTACCTCCCAAAGGAGTAAACAACCCTCCCCAGCCTCCAGGCACATTTATATCCATGCAGGCAGGAAAATTATGTAGTACGGAGGTGTACACCCACAGAAGGCTAACCACACCCCTAGGGTGGGTTACCTGATCTGTACAACTAAGGAAGGTTTCTGCCATTTTTAAACATGGTATATTTCTGTTCTGAATTGAATTGCAAAAAGGACAAAGAAGAAACCTGCGTCCGTGACAACAGGTCCTGCACAAAACAAAAACGCAATACTCTGCACCTGTGAAAACCTTCCTGACTGCGACTCGCCCCAGACCAAAGACCAATTCCCCCAGACAGAGGGACCCTTTTGAGAGCCAAAGGCAACTCTAGACTCCCTTGGACTAGTGGCACTAGTCCCCTGCATTTTGCAGGTGAAAACAACATCCCAGAACCAAAGAATCACTGGCCTCAGGCCCTCCAAGGGATTGCCCAAAAGTATGTGATCCAGTGCATTGTGGAAAATGTAGTTTTGACCTCCAGCAAGTTTTAGGTGGCTACTGTTTTCCCCTGGACCTCAAGACTTCAAAGTATCTTCTAGTTGATCTTACCACTGCCAAAGCTTGTCGGTTGCCAGTCTGGCAACCACTGCCTTCACTCGATGCTGCACATTGAGGGAACTCTACAGCTCCTTCAACCGACCACCTCAGTGGTCGGTTGAAGGAGCTGTAGAGTTCCTCACCAGCACCAGGTAAATGGTAAAACTAGCTCCCCCACAGCTCCTGCTTCAGTACCAGGGACAGCCAGAACAACACCGCAGGAGGGCCCTACGAGTCAGGTAAAATCAAATTGACTGTGATGGCCTGGTCCTAGGACCCTCACCACCTTACCCCCAAGTAGGCTCCTTGCAACTCAACCTGCAAGTGACTGATTGTCACTAGTGCATTTTATCATTGACCACAAAAATGTCTGCAATATTAAATTGTAATGATTTATTTTTCCTTCTAAAATCCATAACTCCGATTGTACCCATCTGATTGACCTTCATTTTGGTGTCTAAAATAATATAAAAATCTGCATTATTTTTATATATTGATTTCGGATTTCTTTCGAGTCATGTCAATTACTTATCATCCATGTTGGTACTGTGAAATGCTTAATGCATGTTCCTCCAGTAAAGCCTGGCTCTTTGCCACACTACGGGACTGAGCTAAGGATTTATTACTGTGAATCCAAGGACCATCTTTGGGGTATTGTGAGAGCATTACATAGTGAAGCCTAACAAGCCTCACTACATAATACTCCACTTTCCTACAGTAATTCTCAAAGGTATTGGCCTCCAAGCCATCTATCTCCACTGGGAGCCGCAGTTCGAACAGTGCCCCTCTGCAGCAGCCATTATTCCAGGTCAAATCCACATTCTGCCATTGAGCATGTAGAAGAAATGTTGGGGGAGTAATATTGGTAGATTCCTGAACTAGTGTAATAGTCTTGGTAACATCACCATGTTAATGAGGGTAATCCACCCAGGGACAGTCAGCGGTAAGGTCTTTCAGAAAGCTATCTGCATTCTGATAGAGGATACTGCTTTCAGGTTTCCATCTATCATTTCGATGTTTGAATGCTATATGTTGATACCCAGGTACTTGAAGGTTGTAGCATACCATCCGTCCTGTTGGCCCTCTATTATTATATCTTGTCTCGGGCAAGTGGGGCTTAGGGGAAAGATAAATGTATTTACCCAGTTCAGGCCCAGGCCAGACACAGCTCAGCAGTGTGTTGAGTTAATTTGCTATGGTTGAAACTCCCTGCCGAATGTCTTTAATGTAAAGCATTATATTATCTGAGTATAAAGATGCTATGGGTGTCTCGTTATAAAGAAGGATTCCCCTCTCTTGGCCAAAAGCATGGAGATGCATCACTAAAGATTCTATTGCAAGGGTGAACTGCAATGAAGAATGGGGGCATCCCTGTCTGGTGCCCTGCTGAACAGGCAGGGCGTCAAATGTAAGCTGGCCTGTTCTGACTTCAGCGAGTTGATGGTTGTATAGTAATTTAATGACTCGCTTCATTTTGACCCTCAAATCTATCTGGTGAGGCACTTCAAACAGGTAGGCTTAGTCTAATGTCTTGAATGCCTTCTCAAGATCTAGAGTCAGAATTGTGGCAAATGGCCAATTGTGTGTATCCCTGCCAATCAGGTTGTGTAACCTTCAGATGTTTAGGGATGTGGATCTCCTCAGGAAGAAACCGTTTTAGTCGGGGTGTACAAATAACAGCATCAGTGGCATCAATTGTAGTGCCAATATTTTACTAAAATTCTTGAAGTCAATAAAAAATATTGCTAGGGGTCTATAGGAGCCCACTTCGAGAGGGCCTCAACCAGATTTAGGAAGGGAGACTAGTAAAGCTTTTCTCATGGTCAGGGTGCCAGTTTATATATAATTCTGCTAGGCATGGAACTAGAAAATCAGTACATTTCTTGTAGAACTCAATAGGAAGTCAGTCTAAACCAGGAGATTTATTTGTAGCAAAGTTGCAAATCGCTCCGCGAACCTCTTGTTCTGTAATGGGGTTCTACCTTACCTTCATCTGTTCCATAGGAATAATGGAAAGATCTGGCCCTCTAGGAATTCAGAGGTTTGTTCTTGGAGGGCAGGGAGTCTGAGTTCATATACTCCACTGTAATTGTTGGTGAAGATAGTGTGGATGTTCAACTGAGTCCAAGCGATAGTGTTCTTAGTGATGCAGATGGCAGTGATGTGGGATCTGGGAAAGTCTTGCTTAATCAGTCAGTATAGTAATCTGTTTGACTTGTCCCCTGTCTTTGCTAAGTGGACTTTATAATCCAGAGACCGAAGTGATTCAAAAAGTGGTGCTTGTTGTTCCCTGGCTAAATTTGTGTGGAGATTATGGTCCCTGTATTCATCAGTTTCTAGAGCTCAACTTTGTTTAGGTTGCGCACTATGGTGTGACAAGCTCCAAATACTGGTTGAAAACATTGCCCACTGAGGACTGTCTTAAATGCGTCCCATTCCACCATTTGATAAGTGGCTGAGCTAGTGTTATCAGTAAAGTAGTTTACAATGTCTTCTCAGATCTGTTCCCTAAAGCCTAAGTCTTCTAATGTTGTGGGCTATAGCTTCCAGGTTGGGCTGGGGGTACGGTCCTACACAGTGTAATGATCAGAAGAAAGGGGGTATAATTGGACAGAGTCCTGCCCAAGTATTCACTATTGTGACCCATGATTTCAAGGGGGGAGGCATAGAAAATGGTCAAGCCGGATGTGTAGGTCGTGGGGGGGGAGTAGTAGAAATAGTCCCTGGTACACTAATGAGTAGCCCTCCATACATCATACATACATCTATTAAGGACCAATGTGTGAACCATTGTGCCTACATCTCAGTGCTGCATATTGTGGGGGTATGTGGAGGACCTGTTGAGGTGTAAGTCTAGTGTGCGATTAACGTCCCCACCAATGATCCTGGGAGGTGGGCCCAGCGAAGTAGGATAGTGGACTGATCTGCAGGAAGTGAGCCTGGACAATGTTTGAAGCATATTTACTGCACAGCAAGAGTGGTGTGCAAAACGTAGAGCCTCTATGAATACATAGCACTCTTCCACATCTATCATGTCCTCTATAGAGATGAATGGTAGTGAACATCTGACCCAGATCACAGCTCTCTGGGCATAATTGGTGTGCTCAGTGCAATAACATTGTTTTTGCAATTTAAGGAGGAGGCCCTTGGTCAGGTGTGTTTCTTGCAGGAACGCAATGTGGGAGCATCTGCGTTGCAGGTATGTATGAATGTCATTCATTTGTCTTGCTGTACCCATTTTCTGGACGTTCCAGGACACCAGTGTAATTTAGTCATGTGGTTCGGAGTGATTTCAGCTGGGGCGTCATGACCTCGGAAGGAGTTAAGCGCCTGAGGCTGCATATGGATTGGGTATTTGAAAGAATCAGTAATAGACCTGGTCTGATAAACTAAAAAAAAACAACCCCAGGTCAGCAGTGTAACATCTAATCACCCAACTATGTGGCTGTTACATTAGACATGCAGATGTCTCTTTGGAAAGGTCTGTTCACCAAAGAGAGCAACAGTGGGAGGAAACAGTGAGGGATTGTATTCAACCCGTTGATGAGTCCAGCCGAGCCCAAAATAGGGTTGAATAGCCTGGGAAGCGGGGATGGATGAGTGGCTCCTGGTAGCATGGGTCGAGCAGGTCTATCTCAGAGAGAAGTCCAGTACCCCAGAGGGTAATTTGACAGTACTTAATTAATCCTCTGCCATCATGGCCAATGGCTATTATCCAAGTGGTACTGAGAGTGGTCAATGCGGGGAGGCCATAGTGCGGGGTGGCCACCAGTATAATTACCCCTCTTGATATTGTCCCCCCAAGCAAGTGGGGGGGGGTAAGCCTTTGATTCAGATTAATTCATCAACTGTCTGCAGAGTAACTGATGACAAAATGAGGAACGCAGTACTCCGATGGGATATAATGGAGGCTTGTAGACTTGGCATCCTTGGCATAGTCCTCCACTAAATTATTGACTCCAACCCTCCTGTTTTACTGACTTCGTTTTTGCTGGCTTTAGGATTCTGTGCACTTTACCACTGCTAACCAGTCCTAATATGCTTGCACTCTCTCTTTAAAACATGGTAGAATTGGCTAATACCTAATTGGCCCTTTCGATTTACCTGTAAATCCATAGTAAAGTGCTACTGCCTGTACCCAGGGCCTGTAAATTAAATGCTACTAGTGGGTCTGCAATACTAATTGTGCCACCCACTTAAGTAGCCCTGTAAACATGTCTCAGGCCTGTCATTGCAGCTTGTGAGTGCAGTTTTACAATGGCATGTCGACCTGGGAAAATAGACCTTTTGCCAGGTTTAAACCTTCCTCTTTACTACATATAAGTCACCCCTATGGTAGGACCTAAACAGGCCAGTGGACACGGTGCTGTGTATTTCAATCAATCAATCAATCAGGGGTTTATATAGTGCGCTACTCACCGTGAGGGTCTCAAGGCGCTGGGGGGGGAGCGGCTCCGGATCGGTCGAAGAGCCAGGTCTTGAGGTCCTACCTGAACATGTGCAGGGTCGGGGAGCGTCTGATGTTCCCAGGGAGCTCGTTCCAGGTTTTGGCTGCGATGTAGGAGAAAGCTCTCCTGCCGGTTCTGTTTCTGCGGATGCGGGAGACCTTTGCCAGGGCGAGGTCGGCGGAGCGGAGGTTCCTCTTGGGTACGTGGAAGGATACTCTCTCGTTGAGGTATTTGGGTCCGATGTTGAGGGATTTGTAGGCATGGGTGAGGAGTTTGGAGGTGACCCTCTTCAAGATGGGGAGCAAGTGGAGGCCTCGTAGGTGTTGGGTCATGTGCTCGTGGCGCGGTGTCCCAAGGACAAGTCTGGCTGTGGCGTTCTGGATGGTTTGGAGTTTGTGTAGAAGAGTTTTGTTGATTCCGGTGTAGAGGGCGGTGCCGTAGTCCAGTCTGCTGGTTATGAGTGCGTGGGTGACGGTCCTTCTGCAGTCGGGGGGGATTCATTTGAAGGTCTTACGGAGGATGCGAAGGCAGTTGAAACTAGTGGAGGCGACGGCGTTGATCTGGCGGTTCATGGAGAGGGAGGAGTCAAGGATGATGCCGACGTTCCGAGCGTGGTCTGTAGGGGTGGGTGTGCTCCCGAGGGTGGAGGGCCACCAGGTGTTGTCCCAGGCAGAGGTGCAGGGACTGAGGATGAGGACCTAGGTCTTCTCTGAGTTTAGCTTCAGGCAGCTGGCCTTCATCCAGGCTGCCACGTTCTTCATTCCTTCCTGGAAGCAGAGTCTGGTGTCTTTGGGATTCTTCGTGAGCGAGAGGATGAGCTGGGTGTCGTCGGCGTGGGATACGATGCTGAGCCCATGCTGTCTGACGATGGCTGCGAGGGGGGCCATGTAGATGTTGAAGAGCGTTGGGCTGAGTGATGATCCCTGGGGTACTCCGCAGTTGTTTTCCGTTGGTTTGGAGAGGAAGGGGGGGGAGTCGGATCCTTTGGGTTCTGCCGGAGAGGAAGTATTGGATCCAGTCGAGGGCGGCTCCTTGTATTCCCGCGTCGTGAAGTCTGGCTGCGAGCGTGCGGTGTGAGACGGTGTCGAAGGCTGCGGAGAGGTCTAGAAGGATGAGGGCCGCGGTGTGTCCCTGATCTAGTAGACATGTGCATTTAAGCTTTATATGTACTGGTTGTGAAAACCTCCTACAGTCGTTTTTCACTACTGTAAGGCCTACCTCTCCCATAGGTTAACATTGGAGTTACCTTATTACATTTAATACGCGTTAACTTCCAATTAGGAGCAGGTGAGCAGGTTGAGTTTGGTATCTAAAGAATTGTAATTAAAAGCCCTCTTTAATGGTAAAGTCAGATTTTTAATCATAATTCTTAGAATACCACTTTTAGAAAGTTGACATATTCTTGTCCTAACTATTTGGTGCCTGCAGCTTATTCTTGGGTCACATCACTAGGTGTATCTGACAGTTGGCCTTTGTGTACTGCTCCCAGACAGTGAGACAAAGGGAAGATATGTGTTCGCAGGATGGGACACTCTGAGTTAACAAGGGGGAGAAACAGTCACCTACCACACTTGCACATCACAAAGGCTCTGCCTGAGCACTCTTTCAAAGGGTTTGTCACTAGTCTTTTGTGTTGCCAGACAAGCTGGAGCCAGGACAGGAAGCATGGGGATGCCTGACAATTCAGGAGGGTGGAAACCTCTAGAAGCATCCTCCACTTCAAAGAGGGCACCAGGTTTAAATTTTAGATCCTAGACCCAACTTGTGTACATTTCTGGACCTGTGGACTCTGCCAGGAAGAAGGATGGCTGGGCTACTGAAAAGACTGTCAATCTGCTGGACTGATGCTCTGAAGGACTGCTGTCCTGCTTTGTTGACATGCTACTGGCTGCCCTCTTGCCTGGGTGAGAAGGACTGGACTAGGGGTGGGCAAACAATTCCACTCCACTGACGAGTTTTCAGAGTTTGCGCACTACGCGCCGAAGTTCCGCAAAACTCTGTGAAGTGACAGCGAGCAGTTTTTTCTCTCATGCAGGTCCCCAACATTAAGTTTGAAAGTAAGTAAAATCACTCACTAGACCTCCTCCAGGCGAGATTTCTCAATGCGGCTGATTGCTGCAGGTTGCGACTGCTCGCTTTGAGGGAACTGCCACTCGTGTTGCGGAAACTGCCTCTTCAATAGAATATCTACTTGAGCAGCAGAAAGAGGCAGCGCCCTCTGGTGTGATGCGTAGTGCCATTTGCACTGATTTTACAGCACAGGATAAACTCCTGGCGCTAAAAATCAGTGCGAGCAGCGCGACATACCACACTCCACCGCACGTGGAGCTCCACAGAGTTTTATCAGCACTTTGCAGAGTTCCGCGGAGCAGAACTCTCAAACTCCACCCAGGCCTAGACTGGACCTGCATCTGTTGAACCTAGGACCACCAGAGTGACCCAAGGTCTAGTTGGCTGGACTCCTGACTAGACCCTCAGGGACAGAAGGCTCCAACCACCTTGAACCTAGCACCTGGACACTGCCAGCTGTGAGCCCTACCCTGCCAAGTGGTGCCACCCAGTCCTGGACCCTTAGAAGTGGGTCTGAAGGTGCTCTGCCACCCCATCTGTTGACCCAGCAGAACCGATGGTTCTCGTCTGCTGTGCAGCGCAACCCTGAGCAGAACTAAAGCATTGCCTATGCTGCGTGGACTACTCCAACCCAAGGACTTTTCATCACTGCTCGCAGCCTTCCAGGAACTGTCACTGGGCAATGCATCCTCAACACAGGCCTTCGCATCGCAAGCCCTTTGTCAATGGCATCCGTAATGACGACACAAGGCTCTGCATCTCAAGCCCTGCAGTTTCCTTGGAATCAGCCGGTACACAATACATCTTGAAGCAGGACTTTGCATCGCAGGTTACCAGGAATCGTCGCTGTGCGACGCATCCTCAATGCAGTACTCTGCATTGCTTTACAACCAGGATTTAAGGTACTCTTGTTCATTGGGTCTAAGGTCCCTGTAGCTGGCATGCACTCCATCTCAGTCTGCCTGAACTTGTGACTGTGTCCATGTCTAGTGCGACCACATGTCTTTTTGCCGCTATTTTCACTTGAATCTTTAAAATTGTATATCTTCGGTTCTTCTGATTGGATTTTTGTAGTTTTGGTCATAATTTCTTTAATAAAACGTACTCTATTGTTGTAAATTGGTGTCGAATTTTTCTTGTGTGATATTTTCCCTTTATTACTGTTTGAATTGCTGCGTAAATGTTTTACACACTGCCTCTAAGTTAAGCCTGACTGCTCTGTGCCAAGCTACCAGTGGGTTGAGCACAGGTTAACTTGGGGTTCGCTTGTGCCTCACCCAGAAAAGCATTGTGGTTCCTGCTTGAATAGTGTTTCACCCACTCAAACAGTAATCCAACTTCTTTCAGAGCCTTTATCAGAGATTGAGCTCGTGTCAACGTTTTCATAGCTAGTGGACTCTCTCATGTCATGAAGTTGCGAGGCTATCGACAATGATATGGATCTTTCTTACTGGACTTGTGCTGCGTTGGGGGCACTAAAATTGGGTGCTCAATATGGAGTTCCACGGAGGGAGCATCGGTTTCTACCATGATTTTGTTGTGGACAAGGGGATCCCCACTGCGATTTTGCAGATTGTTCATGTTGCTCGATCCAGTCCCACGTCTCTTCAGCAATAGTAAAAAAGTAGGGTCTTTGATTATATAAAATCTTAATTTTAAAGGAAAGAATAATGAGTATATGAGGTCATGGTTGTGGAGTTTGCATTTGACTTCCAGGAACGACGCTCAGAGATGTTGCACGGTTATTGTAAAATCAGGGAAGTTCATAATCTGAGCACCTCCACAGTTAAATTGGTCCTATCACAGAAATGTAAGAACTTTGCTATGATGGGCCTCAGTGGTGCTCCTAGAGGGGGAAAGCATGGCAGTACCCAGTGGTCTTGCTCGACAGTAAAGATGGGATAGGGGTCAGTGAGTGCAACATGAGTGGAAAGCCAGTTTTCAATTAATGCTGTCAGGTGCGGCCCCTCCTCTGTTTCTGGGAGACCAGAGACCAATTATATTCATATTTTTGCGGTGGAAGCTTACCTCTTCACCTTCTGCCCTTCTCTGTAGATGCTGGATCTTGTCTGTGAGTACCACAATTTGTGTCTGAAGGTCTTTTTTTCTGAGGGTGCAAGTCATTTAATAATGTTAAATTTTTTTCACCCTTTCTGCTAGTTAATGTTGATTGTCACTTAATAGGTTAAAGTCTATGGCTAGTGCATCAACTTTATATTCTAGAGCTGGTCTGGTATCTGTGATGCAAAGGAGTTTTTGATCCAGCTTTTGGGGTGCTGGTAATGGTGCCCCCTGTTGAGTGGCGTCATCAGTGTTGAATATAAGGCTTGGGAGGTTTCTCCTCCTAATCCTTGGGGTATGATATTGGCTCCTGGAGTTGAGGAAGATTTGGTGGTTCATTGTTTAACCATTGCAGCAGGGGGAAAAAATGTCCTGAGTAATTGAGAGATAGATTTCCCTTAACCAGTGGATTCCAGGGTGAGATCCGCCGTATCCCCAGGATGCGGTCTCAATTTGGAGCAGGGAAGCATGAGTAGTCTCAAGGTATAGCATTCTGGATCTTGTCCGAAATATTATGCAGACCTTGGGGACCGTGCTGCTGGGTGTACATGGGGGAGTTTCTTCCCTCTGTGGTCAGAGTTTTAAGCCAGGAAACCAGGAATGGAAGGTTATCACAGGCTTCAAGCGCAGTGGTCCCCTCTCAGTCCCCCTCCTTACGCTCTGGTGTCCAATTGAATTGGTGCAGCAGGCCTCCTCTCAGTGAACGAGGCCTGCAGCGCTCTTCATGGCCATCTTCATTGTGACTGGCCTCGGGGAGACAGGTGCGGCACAGCTGTGGTTACCGCGTTTATTCCCTGCCATCTCCAATAAGCCCTAGGGGAACAGGTTTGGACATGCAGGTTGATTTATAACCAAACCCATGACTTTTCCCTTTTGAGAATTTTTCTCTCTTTTTTTTGTCTTTCTTATACATACCTGCATATGGACTTTTATCTTTATTGTCAGTATTTAGGCGTGGAGCACAGAAGGTGTGATAATCTTGAAGAGTACTGTTATTGCAGACTTCTTTGATTCTTCCAAAGAAAATCTAGCCTCACATGTCCAGAAAGAAACCTATCTCAACACTAATGAAAGTATTATCATGCTAAGATTCAGTATCAAGACAAGCTTTTTGACTATTGAACTCTGATTCATAGAAACTTAGTAATTGGTGGTCAATATACTGCCAAGAATTATACACAGGTCTTTCCCAAATGCATTCTCTCTAAATAAACAAAAATAAGTTAGGAATCTTATTTCAAGAACGTCATTGCTTTCAGTTCTCAGGCCTTTTCCCTTCTTGTCCCAAAGGTGTAAAGAAATTCTCTGACTTCTGGGTGAAAGTTTCTCTAATCAGCATCCAAATATGGTCAGCGCTTGTATCAAAAGCTCAGAAGAAAGGTGGTTTCTCGTGCTGCCACCAAAGTGAATTACTCACATTGACTGACAGTTGGAGAGGGAGTGGCAGCCTTTCATAGGCGCCCCAGCACAAAATGGCTGCTGTACCACATGACCATTGCCAGTTCTTGGGAGATTTAAAATGCAAGTGCCAGAGTTATTTCTCTTTGACTAATGCTGGGCATACGTTGACCCAACTCAATCCTGCTATCCAATGTATCAAGCCACATTGTGCTCCCGAACACAGAAAGGTTGCTCCTGCCAACATTTGTTTTGTGGAAGGCCTCAGTCTCTGCAGCGGTTCAGCACACCTTCTTTCACTAATCCTTTGATTAGTGAACATAATCTATAAGGTAGAGGACATAGACCAACCCTGGAAGGACTCAAAAGGGTAGGCAGGGTCTTGGCACTTTCCCAACTACCAACTCTTTAATCTCCCTGGTCCTTCACTGCAATAGCAAGAATGCTACCTGATATGATCATTCCCCTGTTGTGTCCTGGCTGGGGAAAGCTTTTCGAAGGATGAGGTAAACCCAAACAGCATGATGTCAAAAGTGAGGCCAATTTGGAGCCAATGTTCAGACTGGTGGCCTGCTAAAGAGTCGGGGGGTATGTATATTTGGCTGGCACACCACTGCCTTTCTTGCTTAGATCTGCAAACCTTCATGAATGAGCCACAGCAGCAGGATATTCTAACAAAGTTCATCAATGTCTTGAAGGGGATGTAGAAATTACCAAATGTTCATCTAAGCCTCTTCAATCAGAAAATAAAAGTAGCTGTTCTTGGAAGACCTGATTAAAGAGCAGCACAAATGCTTCTTGCTTTTGATGAGCAGAGTGCCAATGTTCACCAAGGGGGCCACAAAAACAGGTCTGATGGGCCGCAAATGGCCTGCAGACCATACTGTAAGTACATTGCTCTGATGGAGGAACTCAACCCTCACACTAAATACTGAATACAGATACACAACCCCATAGCTGCTAAGGTTTCAGATTGCTTATGTGTGACATTTTCATAATTTCAGTGTAATTATGAGTGACATTTCAACGACTATGAGTGACACTTTCACACGAGTAAAATCAAGTAATGAAGATGAGGGAAACATATCAATATCAGAAGTTACACCCATTTGAGCAACAAGAAATTCTAATTAATATCTTAAAACTGCTGCAAAGCCCCAGAAATAGAAGGGCAGTAACCAGACACAGACTGCAGTCCTTAGTAACAGAGGGCAGGTAGGCACTACTGCGGCTGCTCAGAAATGCCAAACCTTTTGTGTGTTAAATGGAAAGGATGCCACCTTGGTTTGGGCTATACAAACATACCTCTGTGCTGGACGTTTGAGCTCTAGTCCCACATTTGCGTCTGGTATGGCCCAAGACACATGCCTGCAGAGGTGCCACCCCTACCTTAGATGCAGAGATTCGAGAATCATGGCCGTACTATCTTGGGACCTACAGCTGTTTTGACCATGGCATGGCAAGGGGCTAGAAACACTGTTAGGTGCGGAGGTTTAGTATTGCAGGCATGGGAACCATGAGCCTGCAGTGGACTCTGTGTGGCAGGTTCAGGCCGGGACCCACCGCGGCGCCTACTTCCTTAGTCCGGGCTGTCGTCGGTGAGTCTGCTGCTGTCCAGTGAATGCTCCTCCTAACTCTCTCTCATGCAGGACACCACAAGCAACCCGCCAAAGTAGACAGTCATTGGACAGGCCATAACGCCTCCGCCTAATTCGGGCAACCTCAAAACCCTCACGCTCACCGTTGCTTCATACCCTCACTCCACAGTTGAACCACCAGGGTGTATTTAATGTGCAAAGCCATCTTTCTGGCATCCTGACACCCTCAGACATCCCGAAGTCTCTGCCCGCTGAGCCCCACAATGGAGCAGCACCAACAGAGGCAGCAGTTAGGGGTTTCAAAAGCAAAAACGTTTAAATTAGGGGCACAGTTCAGAAGTAATCCACATGAAGACACCGTTACCTCTTTATTTCTTTGCGTTATGTTCCTGTGCGGCTGCTGCAATCGCCGATCACTGTTCAGTGACGTGAGGTTCGGCTGTAACTGAATGCACGCGGCAGACCGGTCCGGTGCGAAGAGCAGAAGGACGCAGCGCTGCACGCGCCATGATAAGAGCGCCACCGCTTTCTCCCATAACAAACTCCCCGCCTTCAGCAGCAGGACGTGACGGCACATTCCCCCCCTCCCCCCTCGCGGCGCAAGACGTTATAAAATAAATCTGACCGGTCTGTCCCGCCCCACCCCGGCTGTGACGGTAGAAGCCATTTGGCCTGACAATGAAGTCAGGCTATCTGAGAGCGGCGCCACAAGAAATGAATCAGATACAATGTAGCAGTGAGCCGCCTGCCAGCAGCAGTCTTAGCTCAGCTACAAGCACCAAACCAGCAGGAGCAGCGCGCGCAAGGCAAGGGCGGTGCGGTGCCAGCTACCAGTAACCACACCACAATATTAGTTTTAGGTAGTGCTTCATGAGGCTTAGACACTATGCAAATTATGCGTGACAATGCATTTCAGTGCGGTGATGCGGAGCACCACACTGAAATGCGTTGGTGTCACGCCTGATGCGTGATACTTGGCAGGACTGCAACCCCATTTGGGTGATACCAAAATATCCAAGCGACAGACAAAGAAGTGCAAATTAGTATTTTTTGTACACCTGCTTTGCTTCAGCCTTCCACACAGTTTCTGTTGTTTGGTTGCTGATTGTAAACCCACTCACAATATTATGTTGTAGATCAGATCAACAGCTCTTTCATTCTCCTCTCCCCTTCTTCGGATTCAATCACTCCAAAGAACCAAAGGCTAAAAGAGTTCAACGCTAGTATCATAAATGAAAGTACTTAACATGGGATGTATTTAATGTCACCTCCTTTACTAGTCAAACTATAGCCATTCCCATGCAAGCCAGAAACTCAAACACAAAACTGTGCTGGAGGCAAATTATATAAATTGGGCTCTTGCCAGTGTCATTTTCAGTTGATTCTACCATAAAAAGGGTCAGGGTAAAAAAAACATTTTCAATTACAGCCCCTCTAAATGTTGCTGTCTGCTAAACCAGGAATTGCTGAATGGATTTACACCAATCATGGCATGAAACTAGAATCTAATGAGAATACATTTTTTATGGTTTGGAGTAAATATGTCAAGTTTTATTTGAAATAGTATTATTATAAAACCATGTTAGGAGACTTTGAAGCGTTTTTTTATCTGATTATTACTTTAGTATCCTTGGACGAATCTGCACGACATACATCAGACACTTTGTGCGTTTAGACTGCTCCTGGCGTGTCAAATTACATGCATGTTCATTTAGGGGGGCAAAGTCAAAAGGCTATCAGAAAAGTGGTAATTGGCTTCCAACTGTGGTGCGTTTTGATAAATATACATATAATTTAGCACTCAGTTAGCAAGGTAAGAGGCGTCAAAATGCATCAATTTGTTTATAAATATGAATGCATTTGATAGATCTTCAAAAAAACTGCCAGATGTCATGCAGATTAATCTAACTGCACTTAAGTTATTAAAAGATTGCGGGGCAGATCTACAAGAAACTAACGCAGCGCGGTGCCGCAAGTCATTTTGCTGCGCTGCGTTAGTTTTGAAGCACAGGGATGCGACATATTTACAACAATATGTCGCATCTCTGTGCTGCCCCTGCGCTGGCGCAAAAACTGCTGCCATGCGCCAGCGCAGGCACCCTTGCACCATGGTGCAAGGATGCCTGCGTCGTGGGGAGATTGTTTTTGTGCAGGAAAACATTCAATTGAGGTGATTTCCTCTTTCAATGTTTGCTGTAGAATGCAGCACGCACTGAAAGAGGAAAAAACGAGGAGAAATGAAAACATTTCTCCTCGTTGCACCTCGCTGCGCCACCCCTAGGGTGGCATAGCATTCTGATGCATTTCCAGATTTACGCAGTAGCGGCCCGTGGTGGGAGTGCTGCCGGGCGGTGACGTGGGGCGGGGGAGGGGCAGGGTGGGGGGTAGTAAAGTGCAGAATACTGCCGTATAGAGGTAGGTAGACATATAAATAAATAAAATGAATTTCGTTGCGCGCGACTAGGCACAACCTTGACAGTAGGCCAGCGCCTTTACCCAGAGGATGAGGTGCCCACAAAAAGATCAATCACTGCTGGCTTGGGTGGGATGGAGCAGGGCAGAACCCCTCATCCTTCATAAATTATACATCTTTTTTCCCAAAAGCTGCAGTGGTCAGCTGAAACATGATGCTAATTATGGAAGACCATTTGCAGCTGATTTGGGTGGAATGGTGACGGGGAATGGGCACAATTGCCCTGGTACTCGGAGAGCTCTCAGCGGCATTCAATACTGTCTCTCTCGACCATCTCCCCAATCATATGGCTGAGGTCAGAATTGTGAGCTGGGTGCTTGTCTGGCTCAATTCCTATCTTTCAGAGTGCATTCAGGTGGTTTCTTTTTGCCCCTACCAATCAGATTTCACATCTCTTTTGTATGGCATTCCTCAGTGCTCCTCCCTCAACCCAACATTTTTCAACCTCTACACCCTTCCCCTCACTAAACTCATCCACTCTGCAGGATTTTGTTTTATGTGTTATGCACATAACTCGGTTGGTATTATCTCATGACAATCACATTCAAGAAGCCAGTGATTATTTTCAGAAATGTCTGCTAGGTGTTGTTGCCTTGATGAATACCAACTTTCTTAAAGTGAATACTGATAAAACCAAAATTCTGGTGATTTTCGGGAATCCACTGAGTTGCTTGCTAGCAGACTCCTGCCACTTCTATCTGTAATCTTGGATTCCATTTTGGCCACAATCTCTTTTTCTCCACCCAGGTCATTTATTTTTTCCTCAACTTGCTTTTTCTATCTGAAACCTTTATGCTAATTCTTCCACTTCTAACTTTGGATTCTCTCCGTCTTGTCAAATCAAATCAGATCAAATCACTTTATTCGATCTAAATACAAATAGATCATAAAAGTACAAATATATATAAAATCACCAATTACAAATTGTAATAAATAAGATTTGTCAGTTACAAAAACAGTCAATAAAAACAGGATAAAATGTATCATTCATTCCGAGCTATTTATGCAGTCTCCTAGACTTTAATGAGAGGCATAGAAAGGACTCTGCACAGTATCAAACAAAATGATCGGACAACATTTGTAAAAAAAACAAGCCTGGGGGACATTGTCTGAATTTATATTTTCACAGGATAGGAAAAACAAACCGTTTGCGGTGGTCCAAATAAAGTTTACAAAAGAAAGAAATATGGAGATTTGATTGGGGTGGGACACCATCAAACGGGCAAGGCAGCAAAGCTTGAGGGGAAAAACTTCCTGTGGGATAGCCCAACATACAGGGGATGGGGTTTAGACGGAACCTTAGGAGTACAAATCTATGGAGGTGGTTTGTCACGGATGATAAGTAGGAGATTGACCCCCAGGAAAAGCCGGTCCCTCTGGATAAGATAGCACCATATATTCGTTGCTATTGATTTAATATCTTTCTTTATCCATGATAGTTAAAAATCAACTTTTGATTACATTTTTGTTAATGGTCAAACACTTTGCTGGAGTTTCAAATAATGATTGTAAACCTAAGGAAGTTAAAGGATTTTTGAGATAAAAAAATCCAGTGAATCCTGTGTGCGTGTTCCAGAGTGAGGTAATCTTTAATGATGTGTTGAGTAAGATTAACAGATTCCCTTCTCCATATAAAATACCATAGAAGAATTGGAGCTAAGCGTATCTGGCCAGATAGATAAGGAACGGCCAGTTCAAGATGACGATGAAAATTAGCACAGCTTATGGGGAGGGGTACTAGTTTTTTCCAAAAGGTGTCTTCTATAATTTGAAGGGGCAGGTTTAATATGCCCCCACACCCATGCCCCATAGGTAGCTACAGAAGTAGATTTGGCCGTGTACACTTTTTTAATAACATCCAGTGGTTTTGAGCCTGAAGTTTTACTAGGACAAAGGATTTTGCCTCATTAACTTGTAAATTTAGGTTTTGCATGAACTCCTCTATGAGTTTCTGGAGCCCCAAGCCAGTACAAGCAATTAGCACTGCATCGTCTGCATAGAGGAGTATGGGAATGCGGACCTGATTCCTCATAAGGACATCCAAGGCGGGGTCTAACAAGGGTACCTCCATTCCATTATTGAAGATAGAAAAAAGAAATGGAGCAAGGACTCATCAATGTCTTACCCCCCTATTAATATGGAACCACCCAGTACACTCTCCCAGTTTCCCATAGCGGCGCAAGCCCAATCTTGTGAATATAGCTGTCTAATAAATAAAATGTTTGCCTCATCGATGCCCGTCTCCTCCATGATTCTCCATAGATGTTGGTGGGCAACACAATCTAAAGCTACAGATAGGTCCATAAAAGCCATATAGACCTTGCCCTTTTTGGCTTGGGTGTATTTGGCAATATGCAGACCCAAATTAAGGCATTGGTCCAGTGTCCCTTTACCATTTTTAAAACCATACTGTACCGGAATCATGATGTTATTTTGAGTGGCCCATTCCTCTAGTCTGTTCAATAAGACTCTGCCCATAAGTTTGGCAGTGCTATCCAATAAGGATTTGTGGATGGGGATTATAATAGACTTTGACCATAAATCTGGCAGGCCCACGCTGCGACTGCATTAAAAACATTAGTTGAAACAGGTCCCCAGAGGTCCGGACTCTCAGAGAAAAGTCTATTGGGACACCATCCGGGCCATGGACCTTATTACTGGTACACTGTAGCAAAGCTTCTCTAACCTCAAGATGGTTAAATTTGAGAATAGGTTTAGAGATTAACGTTGTGCCTGTCAAAAGAGAGTGTCTGCCCTCATTTGTAAGGCCAAATATCTTGGGAAAGTATTCAACCCAGGTGTCTTCGTCCACATGGGTGTCTAAGTTGGGGGTCTGTGCAGCCTTTCAGAAAGGGGGCATTAATTACAGCCCAAAAATCCCTGGAATTGTTTGTAATGGCCGCATGGGGAATTTGTACCGATGCCTCCTCCTTTAGAGTTTTTAATCCGGTCTTCCTGGGATCTTTATATAGCTGTCAAGAGGGCCTAACTAGATCCCTATCTCTTGGGTTGTTTCTAAGGGCCTTTTGTACATTGGTTAGTGATTTGGTGTAAACTTGGTCAAATCACCGGGGAGCAGAAAGATTGCCGGCCGGGACTTGTTTTACAAAGTTGTTCTTCTCTTTGTCCAAAATTGTTTCAAAGTCTGCCACCACCAAGACCGGGTCGTTATTCATACCAAAGCAAGTCATAATTTCATGTCGTCTTTTTGTGACAACCAGAGGGAAGATTATTTCCTTATCAATCTTACCCCACTTGAGGACTATCCCATTTCTTCTTGTTATGTGGGGTTTTGGATGCCTTGTCTGCTGAGCCCATATATCTTTCCACGCTGTTTGAAAGGATATGGCTGCATGGTCACTGAAACTTTAAAAATTAGTTTTAATGTCATAAAAGAAAAATTTAAGAGGTACTGAAACAACCAAATAATCAATGGTTGAACCCTGGAGGTTGTTCCCAAAGGTTTTATCTAGCATGCCTGTACTTGTGTGAATTGGATTCATGATTTCTATATCCTTTATGATAAGGAGTCTGTAAAGTGTGTTGCCATAGGCATTATGGGTAAAGTGAGGGATAGATTCTCCTTCCTTGTTGGTTAGGCTAGGAAGCCACAGCTATGCGCATTAAAATCAACCAACCATAAAATACTAGGGGTCTTATTAAGGTCACTGGTAAGTGCTTTGACTTTTTTCTCAAGTGAATCAACGACCCTTGACATTTCGCCCATGAAATTGTTGTTATAGCAATTAATTTAAAGCATAGCATCACCCCCTAGTCCTTTAGGCAACAATAAATTATAGTATGGGGAATCATTGTGGGAGGCAAGGACTTTGAATCTTAGAGTGTTTTTCACCAGTGTCGGGATGACCCCTCTCGCTCAGCCTGCTCCCGAGGGAAGGGCAGGAGTATAAAAGGAACGAAAAACCATCTAGGTGAATAGGTCCTGTTTCCCAGGTCTCTTGCAAACATATTACTCAGTTTAGGGCCTAACCCTGCAATGTTCCAGGTAATTACGTTTATCTGATCATTATCTATGCCAAATAGCGGAGGGTTCTCTGGCCTAGATATACCACAGCTTGGAAGGGAATTAGGATCCGTCCTATTGGTTCTCTGTCAATTGTAGGTTTTGAGGCCTTCCAGAGGGGCAAACTGGTTCTTGGAAAGTAGGGAGGGAGTACTTGCATCTGATAGGGCTGGTGGGTGAAAGAAAGGGGGAAGATTGTAGTATTCTTAAGTCCCTTGCATGTTGGGCTGCTGGTCTGTAGAAGAAACCTAGTGGCAATACAAACATCTGTGTATCAGGAGTAGGACAATTGGGTAGTATATTTAAGAATTACTGTGCCATAGAATGAGACTTAAAATTGACCGCTATACAGTCCCCTCTAAGTTTTTTTTCACGGTGTTGCCCATCCAGCCCACCCTTCTGGCCATAATAATACTGGTGAAGGATTCCAACCTCCCATCCATGTGCTTATTTATTCAATGGTGAGCTTTGAGCATTGGTTGGTCAGTTGACTCAGTTTGCATGCTTTTCAGCTCAGGAGTATTGCCCAGAATGATCACATAGGGGCAAGCTGCTGGTGGGAGATCTAGTCACGTGTGGGAGCTTAGCCCGCACGCTCCTTCCCGACCTTTCTGCAAGATGTTGCAGCCACCCTCCGGGCTGAATTAGATGAATCAGGAGCCATCGGAACTTTAGCCAGAAAAGTACCCTGTGAGGCAAGAGGTTGAGAAAAGGAGGTGGCAAGGGACGGTGAGTGACGCTGGGTATGCATGTATGTCGACAGAGTAGGCCTTAAAGGGTTCCTCAACAGGGGCTGTGAATTAGGATTGTGAGGGCCTTTGCTCCTTGTCAGAGTCCCATGACCATCTCCCCTCTGTGTCTGTGGCTCATGTGGTTAGTTGAAGCAAGGCACAGGAGTGATGTTAGCTCATTGGGCGAGGTTGGGAAGGAATCCTGGGCAGTAGCTTCTCTCCCTGGAGCTCTCCCCCCTAGGGTGATGAGTGAGACTAAATTGGCTTCTATTTTGTTTAGTCGCTCAATGAGAGGGTACAGCAATTGAACAATTATCTGTTTGATTAGGGCCTTGTGTTCGGGTGGAGTGACTAAAGTAGGACCTGAGTTTACATGTGTGGATTTATTTAATCTCCCTCCCCTTTTTTCTTTTTGGTCGGAGGTTCCGTGGGGGAGTGGGTATGTCTACCAAGTGCGATTGTGCGATTTGATCGTTTGGGTCGGGTACTCTTTGTTTCAGCAGGTAGGGAATTGGTATCATACAAAGGTAGTGTCACATGATTCAGAGAGTTTATTACTTGAGTTGAATGTCCAGCCTCTCCTATGGAGAGCCTGTACTCTGTAATTTCAATCTCCTTCGCCAAGGCATCTGACGCCCTTAAAAGGAAGGAGTCCAGAGTGTTGTTAGGCTCACCTACTCGGTCGTTAGGATTAGTTTTCCGCTTCCCCATGGTTGAGATGGACTCTGCTGTAATCGTCTCGAAGAATCAACCAAGTTAGAGGAAGATGGGGATTAGAGTCCCCCACAGTGGTGCGTCAGAATTCCCTTCTGCGGGCACAGCTCCTTCCCAGGCGGATGCAGATGTGACAAGCAGGCTAGGTAGCTAGTCGATAACCTGTGTGCAGGGGGATATCCTGCAATACTTGGGGCTATGGTGGTGCAGGCAGAGAGGTGGAAAGAGCGCAGGAGATTAGATGGGCCCTCCCAGGATCCATGAGACACAGGCTTCTTCTCACTCCATGCACAAGTGACAGCTGGGCCAACAATACCAAGAGCGTACTCAGAGATCCCAATGGTTCAGCAGGGCCCCAGGGGAGGAGTGCCACGTGCAGTTTCAGGAGTCACAGTTAATATGGGGCAGCCAGTGCACCTATACTAGCCTTACGGGCAGGCTATGCAGCCGCCAGCCCTCCACGTACCTTTCCACGGTGACCTGGCCTCCACCGGGACCTGTGAATCCTCCAGTGCTCAATGCGGCAGCCCGCCTGCAAAGCACCACACCTCCAGAGTCCCGAGGCATCTGCAGAGAGCCAGCCCTTCACCACTAGATGGTTGCCGACAGCCAAATCCTCTGGCACGCCCACAGCTCCAGTCTCACCGGTCAATACCTTCACAGCCTGACATAATGAAAGTCCCACCCTCCCTTGCTGGAAACTCTAAGCGAACAGACATGATCAGCATACTCTGACCTTAAAGAGATGCCTTAGTCGCTCTGGATTCGCGGGTGTCCTTAAGGAAGTGCAGCAAGCAATCTCACTCAAGCACCTCCGAACCATGCACTCGTTTACTGCACTCAGCCATTCCGGAATGTAAATATTCCCAGTATCTCCCTGGCACTCCATTGCAGACCCGCTCCGAACAACTTCTACTGCTAAACCCCCACGAGACAATTTAGCTAGGTGTGCCCTACACACAAAGTCAGAATTATAAGCTGTGATGCTTGCTCCAAGCCTAGAAAGCATTCTCCGTCTTGTCATACAAGCTACGATTTTAATTTGGCTTGAGTACTGTAAATCTTTGCATCTGGTCCCCCACTGTACCGTCTCCAATAATTTCGAAGGATTCTGAATGCAGCAGCCTGGATTATTTTGAATCCCCCTCCATAGTTTTCCATGTCTTCCCTTCTTCAGTTTCTTCACTAGTTTCCTTTTAGACCTGACATCCTTGGCGTGGATTTCCCCTGTATTTTTGCTTATGCCTCATGTATTTTTGCTGTGTGCTGTCTAGGGTTGGTCAGCAGTGGCTGTTTCTGCAAAGGAAAGGACAAGGACTTTGCTGTGTGCTGTGTCTCCTGCTTGAGGAAGATCACCAAGGGCTTGAAGTAGAACTTGCCTCCTGTTCCGAAGTCTTAGGGACACAAAGACTTCACCACCTGCTCCCCTGAACTTCCTTGCTGGGAGTTCTGACCTGCCAAGAGGTGCCTGTGACTGTGTTGGGCCTCTGGAGGTTGTTCCTGGTCTTGGGAGCTGGAAAAGCGATGTAACTACGAGAAGCGCTACGCATCTGCAGCTGTTTCCGATGCATCGCAGAAGAAACCGACGCAGCGCCTGCCCACGGCTGGAGACATCGCTGCACGCCGAATCCCATGCTCCGATCTCTGAAGTTCGAGATCACCGCACCGAGTCCGACGCAGGCCCTGCTGTGTGACTGAAGAACCAACGCATCGCACCGGGGCGCCAAGTCTACATCAACGCCGGGGCCGCAGTAAGAAACTGATGCATCACCTCCCCACACAGAAAGAAACTGAAGCATCACCTCCTCTGCTCGGCAGTAAGGAACAGACACATCACTTCCCCTGGAGTAAGGAACCGACGCATCACCTTCCCTTCGCATGAGGAACTGACGCATTCCCTTCCCTGCGGCTGTTCTTGTTTATGATTTTGACGCACCCAAGGTACTTTGTGTTGAAAGTGTTGCATCTATAGTGTGCTATGGACAGAACTGTTTTTACCTTCTAAGAAGTACATTTTGATTACTGTATTGTAGATTTTTGTCGTTATGGTCTTGTTTGGTTTAAATAAAGATTACTTATTTTTCTAAACTGTTGTGATGTCCATTTGTATTGTTTTCACTATATTACTGTATGTGGGCACAAATTCTTTACACACTGCCTCTGAGTATAAGCCTGTCTGCTCTTGCCAAGCTACTACCAAGGGGGTGAGCAGGGGTTATTTTAGAAGTGTATCAACATTACCCTGACTAGGAAGAAGGGTCCCTACTTGGACAAAGGTGCAAACCCTTGCCAACTAGAGACCCCCATTTCTAACATTTCCTATCTCCAAAAGAATTATCTTAACATATCTATGCCTCATCTATATGGACTTCCATCAAATTGGCCCAGACTATCTGCAATACAAGCTCAATTGCTACCTTCCTGCTCACCCACTGAGTTCATTCGCTGACATCTCCTAGTAATTTCATGTTTCATTCGAACTGGCGGCCTTGCTTTTTTTTCCTTGATGGCAGACACTGGAATTCTTTACCTGACCTCCTCACATCTATTACTCCATCGCTTTTTTTTGGAAAGCAATAAAAACAAGGCTTTCGACTTCGCAAGTACTGTCCTTGTAATTGTCCAAGGGGCATATTAGCAAGGCGATTATCGCCACTTTGGCGGGACTTTTTCCCGCTAAAGCGGCGATAATATTATCGCCTTATCAACAAGCTGTCGCTAACTGCTGTTAGCGACAGCTTATAGGCGATAGCGACCGGGTTGGGTGGCCGCTTTGCATGCCAGCGATATTTATCGCTAATGGCATGCAAAGTAGGCGTTCCCACCTAACAGCGACTGGAAACAGTCGCTGAGGTCGCTAACACCTATCAGCGGGCAGGGGCGGTGATTAGCGAACCAGCGCTAAACACGTTTAGCGCTGGTTTGCTAACACCTGGTCCCACCCTGACTTAGCCATGTAATCCAATGAGAGGTGGATTACATGGCTAAGTCCCCTCGCACTATCAGCAAGCAGAACTGGGGAACAGTGTGAATATCGCCTGTTTTCAGGCGATATTCACACTGTTCTCAAGGTTTCTATCGCTTTGGAGATTAGCATTGCTGATTGCACGCTAACTCCGCGATAGAAACCGGCGATGCCTGGCGATAATTATCCAAGCGCTAATTGCGCTGCGATAATTATCGCCAGGCATTGCTAATATGCCCCATAGTTTGCATGCTCTGAATCTCTTAGAGCCTTAACACCTAGCTATTTGAGCGCTCTATACGTCTCAATTCATTCAAACTCAAAACAAATTAAGCCAACAGCTCTTAGCAGAAGTATACCTTCTACTTAAATTGTAACACCAAAGCAAGTTCACATTTTATGAAAAAGGCACTTTCGCGTTCATTGAATGAACAACCGCATTCACAAGTCAATTGAAAGGGAATTGTAAACAGCAGGTTTTAAAAAGATAGTACGCCACGTTTGTGACGTTCAAAATGTACTTCTGAATTTGAAAACCCTTAAATCACCGGGGGTTAGTAGAAAAATACAGAGGTCTTGCTGAAAGGAATCAGGAACAGTACCCAAACCTGACTTTTATTTTTAATTGTTGAGCTTTATTAAGAAAACAAGGGCCTACATTTACTAAGATTTGTGTGGCCGCTGGCATGTTGGTGCGAAATTGTGCCTTGCACTTCCGTGTCATTTTAATGGTAAGTAAATCGACACAGTGCTTTGCGCCAGTTTACTCCATGCAAGTAAATGCATGTACAAAACGATAGTAAATGACCGCCTTAAATTTTAATTGTCAGTTTAAATCTCTGCTGCGTTTTAGTGGTTCATTAGTACTCAACATATATTAAACGGTTTTTTTCGTGTGTTTTTTTTTAAATTTACTTATTAAGTGTGCTCTAAAGGGTGATTTCATATGTGAATAACAAACACCTTTTCTTAATTTCAAAATAATGTGAATCACGTGAACACTTTCTGCGTAGACATATGGGGGCAGATTTACAAGAAAGTGACGCATCTGTACAGATGCGTCACTTTCCCTGCGCCACCCTTAGAAACCCTTGCGCCACCATAGATGCGTCGTATTTACAATACGGCGCACTATGGCGCAAGGATTGACAGATGCGTCAGAAATTCTGACGCATCTGTTGGCGGAAAAGTCACGCATTGCTGGAGTTGTGTCGCAAGCACGACACAACTCCAGCAATGCGTGTTGAGGCCTATTCCCACTACACTGCGTCACTCCTTACGCCTGCTTCAAGCAGGCGTAAGGTTTTGACGCAGTGGCGTCCTAAAAGTGGCGCAGTGAAATCTTGTAGATTTCACTGAGTCACTTTTTTGAGGCCTTCCTGCGTGGGCACGCCCACCCTGCATACATTATACCTGACGCAGGTATAATGTGATGCAGGGCTTTACAACATGACGCATCTCCCTAGATGCGTCACGTTGTAAATAGGTCGCATTGTTTGCACCGCTGTTGCGTCAAAAAAGGGACGCAACTGCAGCGCAAAAGTCACGCAAGGGGCTTGTAAATCTGCCCCTTAGTTATGTAATTAAATATAGATTCATATGTTGTTTAATTGCACTATCTGAAAGCTAGTCCAAATTGCTTTTCGAGCACACTGCTATAATTTCAAAATAGAAATATTATGTGGAAATGAAGGGTATAATTTTATTTGCTTAGGTTTCAGTTCAAGACATCCCAACAGCCTACTGCTACTCGTTCACAGACCCACATATTATCACTTTCGATGGACGGTAAGTGTGTAATCTTACCCAGTGCCAAATTTGAACTTTCTTGCTTTGAAATCATGTTTTGCTTTGATTTACAGGGACTGTTAGTGGCTTTACTCTTCTTTGTTATAGCAGAACACATACAATGATTTGTCACAATAGTCTGAGTTTTATAAATTTAGGGGCATAGTTACCATACCTTCATGCAGCGCTGCAAGATACCTTGCTGCACTGTGCCGTGTGAAGGGGAAAAGGCAGGAATGCATCATATTTAACATCATACGGCGCAGTGCTGTCCTTTCCTTGCATTGACACACTTTTGGCTGCCTATCATTAATGCAGGCACCCTTGTACCATGCAGCAAGGGTGCCTGCATTGAAAGCAGGATTGTTTTTGTGCAGGAATGGACACCTTCCTCCCCTTTAACAATCCTGAGAGGCATATGCCTTTTTCTATGTGTGCTGTAGAATGCAGCACACGTAGAGAGAGATAGAAACGAGGAGAAACAAAGTTATTTCTCCTCATTACACCCCAGGCAGGGGTAGCATTTTGATGCATTCCCAGGTCAACCACTAATGTAAATCTGGGAATGCATCAAAATCCATGGGTGGATGTGTGGGAACACCCATGCGCCATCCATGGAACGCTTCCCTGAACCACAGTAACGCAAGGCAGCAATTTGCATTACCCTAGATTTACCAGGCCATGCAGGCCACTCATGATGTCCTTTTGTGGCTTGATAAATCTCTTTTAGGATTTGCATCGCCCTTCAGCCCCCTTACGATGCAAAACCTTGAAAATTCTGGCCCTTAGTGACAGTGCAAAACACGTATTTATGTCGACATCTGGCGGAAAGTGTTGATAAGTGTAAAAATTACTCCAGATTTCAATGGGTGACATGGGATAGAAGATGGTAAGGAAATATATTTCAAGTTGGTAAAAAGGGATTCCGACAACTAAATTATACATTTCTCTTATTTCTTATTTTAACAAATGAATAAAGGAGGAAACAGGAAGGGGATTTATTCTTAAATTCAAAACACACAGATGCCTGCTCTTCTTATACATGTAAGGCACTTTGCTCTGAGAGAAAAAACTAGCAAATACCTGAAATAGTTTTAAGATGACCAAAAGACCCCGATAGCTTATGCCCCCAAGTTCGCCTGTATAATAGGGCAAGGTTTCTACCAATTAAAATTGTATTTGCCACTTCTTTAGACTGCTCAATCTATTTCACCTGCTGAGACAGCAAAATGGCTAGTCAAGTTCAATGGTCACTTTTGATACGTGGCGCTATAATATTAATCAGGCAATGGCCCTGATCTGTGATTTAGTGCACCCTTTTTGGAAGTGCCTGCCCCACACGTCACTTTGCGACAAAGTACAAAACTAATGCGCTTTGTCTAGTGCAGGTTCAAACTCAGACAGTACAGTACAGTGCAGTACTGTAAATGAAACTCTAGTCTCAAACTTCTGTTCAGTCACTCTAGTGGAACCACTTTACTTTGGAAACCAAAGAGGTACCCTTCCTCAGGTGAATAAGTATGCACAAGGGTTTTTCTGATTGTCTTAGAACCCTAATGCGCTGTCCATAAATTTGCCCTTGGGTTGGTACATTATCTGTGCACACACTTACAACGAGGCACACAGTGCACCTCCTGAGACCCCCATGTCTGTAACAGTAGATGGCACAAGTAGAAGTGGTAGATTGTCCCCTCATTTACATATGGTCATGCCTACATGTAAATAAAGGAACACCCATTTGACAGTGAGAACTTTTAAAATGCGCACAAGCACAATGAGTACTACAGAAAGCATCGCACAAGAGTCTGTAATACAATATACCCTTGTGGCATGAAAAGAAGGCTTTAATACCCTCTCACTACTCAGGTGATCTGTCACTGTTTTGACCTGCTGATAACTAATGGCCAGATTACGAGTTTGGCAGTCTTCCTGTGGGCCGCCAGGCGAGCGCCCCACAGTAAGACCGCCAAACTCGTAGTCAGGCCACCCAATGTATTACAAGTTGAATCATGGTGGGTGGTGAGTGCTGCGGCAGTCCCATGGCGGTGCCTTTCTAAGGCTCAAAGGAAAGCCTTAGAAAGGCACTGCCATGGGAGAGCCCCAGGACGTTCCTGCAAAGGAAGAAATGCACAATGTCATGCATTTCTTCCTGTGCAGGAATAGGGGAAGCAGAAATCCAAGGGGTATACCATGTGCCCCCCTGCATGCACCCCCATGCACAGAGGCGACAGGGGGCCTTGGTATGGCCCCCTTAGTTTCCTCACCACCACCTTTTCATGGCAGGCTGGGCAGTGAGGAAACTCGCAATATGCTCAGCGGTGCCACAGCAGCACCACCAGCATATTACTTCCTAGGACCTCTGCATCACTGCCGCAAGATTGCAGATCCCTGGCGGTAGCAGCAGTCCAGTGGCGGTCCAACCGCCAAAGTCATAATACGGCAGGTGGACCGCTAGTCTGGCGGTCCATGGACAGCCACCACGATTACGGCGGTCCAGTGAACCTCCGTAGTTGTAACCAGGCCCTAAGTCTTTCATTTTTCTGATGTTTACCTGTTCACAAAAGCGGCTATTGTTCTTGTGCTCTCAAGTATGCATGCACACTGCAGGATTCTTTCGCCCACTACTGCTATCACTCTAATACTCAGTTGCACTGTGCTTGCTCAGCTGCCTGAGAATTCAAGAATCATGACAAACTCAAAATATGGAGTGGAGTGGGTTAATTTCAGGGGTCTAAGTGGAGCAACACCAAGGCTGAGAAAGCTGAGAAGGAGGCAATGATTTGGGTTGTGGACTAATATGCCTTGCTCCATAATTCTACAGAACCAGCTCTCCAAAGACCCCCTGTTATTGCCTGATGTGAAGTGGAGGGAATAGTAGCAGTCACTATAGTGATTGCAGTGAGTACAATTCGGCACATGTCCAGAATGTCAAGAATACCTCAATGAGCAAGTGGGCAAGGGACACAAGTATTTCATGAAGCCAGAGGTCTCTTTTGGAGGATTAGGCCCCAGATTAGTCTCTCAAGATGAGCATGTGAGAACAGCAATTGAGATGCCCCGCATGAAATATCACAGACATCGACGCTGTTATAGGACTCAAAGTCCCAGGACTCTTTGCTCTGCCTGTGGAGGGAGAAGGAGGTGGAACCATGGCCAACCAGTGCTATATAGCACCATCAATGGTCCTATCATATGGGAGACATCATCGCTGTTTGGTTACTCAAAGTCCCAGGACCCCATTCTCTGCCTGTGGAGGTGGAAAGAGGTAGGCCCACACCTTGCCAGAGCTGTATAGAGCCATCAACGATCCTATTGCACAGGAGACATCAACGCTGTTTGGGGACTCAAAGCCCCAGATCTCATTGCTTAGCCTGTGGACGGAGAATGAGGCAGGCCCATGACCAGCTAGCGCTATATTTCTCCATCAATGGTTCTGCTGCACGGAACGCAAGTGGGCCACACCGGGGTAAAGCCTGGGTCAAAGCCAGGTCCATCCACTCCCCTCAGTGTCAGGAAAAGGCAGGGCAGGGCACCTCCCTTATTTCTGCATCCCTCATCCCCTCCCCTGCATTTTAGGATTACTGGCCTAATAAACGCAACAGAAGATTGGCATTATTTGCAATCTAAATTTGCCTTGAGGTGCTTGTATTGTTTTAAAGTCAGATTGATTAGCCTGCAAACTGCAGTACACTAGGGTACTTGCAGATCTTACTGGGGTCCCCTGCCCCCACCGAGCACTACGCTAGGAGGAGCTGGCGCATTTCACTACTAGGGCAGAAGGAAATGGGGCCCCTTCAGGGCTACGAAAGACTTACATCAATCCCTCTGTGTGGATTATCCTAGCCTACGTTTGGGGTAGAAAGACCCGATACATCCAGTGCCAGAAGGAGTAGGGGAGTTTCAATATGAGGGGGGGAGGAGGTGGGCCCTCTTAGCGTTAAAAGCACTAATATTAATGCCATTCACATGGGTTGTTATAGATACTGTTTGGGGACCAACTGCCCTGTCTTTTTGGGTAGGGCCAGTAACTGGAAAGGTCCCTGCTCCATGACCTGCAACATGAACATGTGTGCTCACAGGTATCAAGCTTATTTCAGTCGCAAACGGGCCAATTTGCAGAACCTTCCTGTTGGCAACTGCAAAAAAAAGCATTTTGGTATGTATCGAACCCAAACTGCGATTCAGCAGCATGTTACCCAATTGCAAATTTTGGTTTGCAACCAAATACCGATTTGGTATTTGGAAGGGGTGTCCCTTCCAAATCCCTAATCAGAATGCAGGAACAGTGTTTATGATTAGCATACCCAAGCACATTCATTCTGCTTGAGGGGATGAGGCCTCATTGGTTATTAAGTAAATTCATTGGATCAGAGGGGTCTGCGATTGTTATGATGTGATGTGCTCTGATAGCCTGAAGGCTGCACGTTATTCCATTTCTACAGAGGCCTATGACAACAGCAAACTGACATTAAAATCAAAGCTATTGCTCAATGAATTAGTGGCCCTAGACGTTTGCACTACACCTCCCACAAATTTCCTTATCTAATTTAAACATAATCCCTCTCCCAGAGGGTTCCAAATCCAATCACTGAGAACCTATGTATAAACAAGAAAACAGAGAGAGACCACCTGGAATCCGAATTTTCAAGAGTGGATTGACGGATAACACAGACAGAGACAATACCCGGAGCTTGGACAGAGTAGTCAGCCTTAATATTGCCCTTATTTACAGGCGTTCACATGGGAGAGAACATAATAGCATGTTATCTACACCCACGCTGGCCAGGGGACCAAGTCGATATAGCAGGACCTAGTGATCTTGATCTACCCACAGCATTGTCTCTAGTAAGCCGGAAAATTTCAGGTATAAATCCAAAGATTCAAGTCAGTGAATGGGGCAGTTCATTGATGGCTTTGACCTTCGCTTGATGTAAGAAACCTGGGCTAGTGACAGTCTCTTTAGAGTAGGTTACAACAGCTATCTATGGCAGCACTAGCATCTAGTGCAGGTCGGGCCTCTGGCGGGTTGTGCACTTGGGTTAAAATAAACTTTAACTGCTCCATTAAAAAGATCCCTGTAAACTCCCTTGACATACTGGGCCTAAAGATCACACTGAGCCAAGCACAGCAACTTGTACTTAATGTATACAATAGAATTACCAATAATTCTGTAGAACCATCATTATTACTGAGGATGTTAGCAAGAGATGAGTATGTGTAATGTGTTATCTCAGATTTTAACTGGCCCACCTAGGAAAAACCTGCAAAGGCCTTCTTTACAACTAGTAGACATTACACTCTGACATGGCTTACATGCCTATAATCGTCGATCCCCCTCAGATATTAATGCAACCCCTACATTTAAAAGGGACACCTACATGTAACATTGATTATTACTTGACTTGTCGGTGATATGACTGATATTGCTGTAATCCCAAAACACAAGAGTGATCATGACCCATTGGGCCTCTACATTAATGGCAGTCTGATTAGCGATCTATCTGATTCCTTTCACAATAGAGATGATATTGTTACCAATAACTGAAGGAACATAAAGTGGGAGGATGTAATACAACATTCATCCACTATAGAAAGATTGTATGGAAGCCAAATTATAGCACTCTTCTTTTTCTGTCATAATGTGGATAATGCACTGCTTCTACGTGAGGCACATGTGAAATGTTTTAACTAATTGAAAAAGTTTTTTTTTAAAGATTTGAAAAAGGGTATCAAAAGTACACCTAGGACACACAAAAGGTTAAACAATGATTACCGAGCAGCAAAGACAATGCATAATAACATCATTAAGAAGGGGTGCAGAGCTGGTATAACTGAAGTCAGGGCTGCCTATACAAAGAAGCTTAAAGAGGCTAAAAGAGCTTGGGAGGATCTACTGGAAGCAGCTTCCTCCAACAACCCTCCAACAACACTAATGGCACATAGCAACCCACTGGGTTGCAATAAGACCATGAAGCTAGAGACTCACATCCTACCCCATGAGTGGGGTGCATATTTTAAGAGGCTTCACTCAGCACCTCCTGAGGGATACACTAGTGAGGCTATTACCATTTCCAATGACTCTCCCTCCATCCGAAGCGCAGCCGTCCATGACCTTAGGGGAAATTATTCCTGATGTTCTCAGTGTCTGTCACTTATGTGGCTGTATGTGGCCAGAAAAATGGGAATACCCATAGAATAATAAAATCTCCACTAACTGTTCAGTATCACCATATAGTAACGCACTATCAAATGCCATTGCACCTGACCCTCCTGTTCCTACTTCATAAAACAGCAAGGAGATAATCCTAAACCACATAATAGTGAGTCGCAATGACCCTGATAATTGCTGCCCTATTAGTTTAATTGATAACATCCAGAAGATATTATGTAAACAAATCATTGACAAACTGACAGCCTGAATAACTGGCAATCAGATTCTCAGTCAATTGCAAGTAGGTTTCAGGTCAAGGCCTCGTATGACAGGTCAGGTCTTCCGTTTCCTTATGATCTGATGAAAGATAGTGGCTATTAAGTGGGTCAGTCTCTATGTAGCCTTTGTTGATCTGAAGGCCACCTTTGATATGGTTCCAAGTGGGAAGTTGGGGGAAATTCTTAAGGGGTTGGGAGTCCCACAGGACATACTTGATATAATATGATCACACAAATTTTGCCCAGGTGCGGCAGGGCCCTTAAGGTGAACTTATTGAGAACATAGCACTCAGTAAACAAGTGCACTAATGATGTGTTTTGTGCACCCAATCTTATATTTTTATAAATTGTTGTGTCGCCAACTTAATCATTTGGGAAAATGACTCTCCGATTCTGGCTGGTTTGAAAACACCTGCCTTATTATTTGCTGATGATACCCTCTTGGTCACGCAAACAACAAAAGTGATAGATTTTATTAGAGAGGTTTGCCTCCTTTTGTACCATGCATGGTCTAGACATCAATGCCTTTAAAAGCAAGTTTATGACCATAAACCCACTAAGATATTTAAGGGTGAATTAATGTTTGGAGATAAACGTTTGGTGAGGGTGTCAGAATTTGCTACCTGGGTGTCAGGTGGTCTGACTCCCACTCATGCTCATTGCAATCTTCACAGTGCTACCTTGTTGAAACACAGTGACACAGACATAAGTAGGCTTGCTAAGCAAACTACTGTCCATATTATGACCCCATCTATCTATATTTATGGAGCCTAAGCACTTCGCACAGGATCGTATGGCTCCAAACTTTGGGAACGCTATGATGTCAATGTCTTTGGGACTACTGAAAACAACTGTATAAGAACACTGTTGAGACTGCCAAAAAGTACACTGTTACTCCCTTTGAAACTCAGTCTAGCATTGAAACAGATTATTAGGTTATAAAACTAAGTCTGATCCTTTTTTTGGTTCTGTATTTCGTCAACTAAAGAATTGGAGCCCTATAGGAAGGGCCTCAAAGACATCCTCCAAAGATCGCATGCACTCAAAATCCCTTGGTTGAGGTTCATTAAGGCATCCTTGAAACCACTTGGTTTGAGTGATTACTGATTAACATTTCCTCCATCACTCCTAATTCACACAAGATTGTGAAAATAAGGTGTTAGTATTGTGAGTAGAAGAAGCTGGAAGCAGCTCCATTTATGGGCAGTCAGTTGAGCTCAATTATGGCAATGAAAAGAAAACCAAGATTTCAGAAGTTGGGCTATATCTATCCTGTTTCAACAAGATGTTTGCTCTGAGGGTGGGAACTCTTTCATTAGCTTCTTTTACTAGCAAGTGGCGGTCAAATTCACTGAAATTAAACAGTCCAGTCTGTTACTTGGCCAAAGAAAGTGAGAAACACCTATTGTTCTGCTGCACAGGGATCCAAATGGATTGTTCCCCTTTGCCGCCTGCTGGGAACAAAACGCTATGGAGAAGCTTTGATCTGGCTGGGTTTGGTGGCTTAGTGAACTAATGCGTCCTCCTTCTGAGGTCAATCAAATGAGTACCATTGAGTTGGGTAACAATAAACATCTGTTATTCAGCGCCAATATATCCTTCTGGGTTAATGTGCACTTTACAAATACACTCTATGCTATCTGCAAATTCTATACTAGCCCTCATGTGCTATTTTCAGTTTTTAGATTTTTAGAATCGCCTGGCATGTGAGATCAAGGCTCTGAGATCGTTTTGCCCGAGACAAAATCTGGCAATATTGTTAATTATTGTATTAATCAAAACCCCATAACATGTTTAAGCTTTAATGCTCAACGTTTATTGCTGTTTTAGTGAGTTTTTTAGAGTGAATATTTTATTTGTAATCGAATTTTTATTATTTTGTCAATGCATTTTATTTCATGGGGCAACAAATAAATGAAAAATGAGAAACAGACTTAGTAGAGATAGCGTCATCTTGATTGCATGCTGCTAATAAATACATAATCATTTTTTGTTTGGGGGCTGGTAATGTAACACTGCTAATATTTATATCAGGGCTTTAGCCTACATTTTAATAATAATCTGTTTACTGACCCTTTAGTAATACTCTACCATACTGTTGCCAACCTCTGCACTGGCACCCTGTGACTCCCCTGACCCGGTTTCTGTGTTCTCCTTGTCTGTCCTTCTTTCCTTGAGCCTTTTGGGAAAACCTTACTGTTAGAAAGGACGTTTCTGGTTGGCTAGAGTTTGTACCTAAACCAGACAGAACCCACCACTCTAGTCAGGGCAAGTACATTAAACACTAAGAATAACCTCTGCTCACCCGCTTGGAAGCTTGGCGCAGAGCAAGAAAGCTTATCATCAGAGGCAATGTTTAAAGCGTTTGTGCAGCACACTCACACCAGTATCACAATAAATGCATCACAAAAGAGACTCCACACAGGATTATATAAAAATATAGTGTGTATTATCTATGAAACATAGACCAAAAGGACATCCAAGTTATGAACACAGTGCATATTATTCCAAACCTTAAATAATAAGCATTGTCCTCCAATGCATGCCAAATAACATATATCAAAGCATCAGTGCATCCTTAAGGCATAAAATGCGGCAGGTTCTGATATAAAAAACACTTAAATCATCATATGTCATTGGTAATGCAGACATCACTAAGTATCTCTATAAACATCAGAACGCAATACAGTAATCCAGGCCAGCATCCAAGGCGTTTCCCTGAATGAGGCAAGTCTACAAACGACATACACCAGACATACGTCTGAAATCCAGTACCAGAAAGGCAGGTTGAATAGGATCTTTATACAACACGAATAAAACCAAAATGATCGTATTCAGTGGAAAAACATAGGTAGCAGGAGCCCCCACTCGCCTATTACCCTGCATATGGTCATCTGGGGCAGCAACGAGAAATTGTGTACCAAAGGATTCTGGCCCCTCAGGACGGGGAAAGCAGTGCGCAAATGTAAAGCCAAAGGTATGGCAGGTATTGCCCCTCAGGACCGAGATGACAAATGTAGCAAATGCGGACAGACAAGGCAGCACAGGGCTGCAGTCCGGGGTCTTGCGGGTCACAGCACATTTTGGTTGCTCATCGGCCAGCCGTTGACCTCGGCGAAACCTCTCCTTCAGGTGGCTCTCGGCGCAGTGCGGACGGCACAATCAGGCCACTCGGGCTGGGGCAGGCTCCTTCGGCTTGCCTCGGTCAACACACGTTAGTATAGGGATGGCCACAATGAGGGATTCCTTTGGTGTGGCGTCGCTCACAGGACGCCAAGGTGGGCCGCTCTCTAATGGCTCTCTCAGGGGGGCTGAAAGGAGCCGACTGGGATTTCTCCTCAAGCAGAGTCTCTGCACAATTCAACCTCAGCGCCCTGGACAAGTAAAACACCAAGCACTCACCATGCACCGACTTCCACTAAAAACAGTGAAAATGAGACACTCAACATGCTCTATGATTACAGAGGCCAGGGGTAGCAACTCACACTCAACACTCGCTGGGCCCCTGGGAGAACACTTGGAGGGAAGCAGGCAAACAGCATTGGCTAAGTGGAACAGCACAGTAAAATCAAGAATTCCATGGTCAGTTCCTCCTGGCCGTGCCACAGTGTCTTTTGCTGAACAGAGCCAGGGAGCAGCTGGAAGCAGGTCAGCAAACAGAAAAGCAATCCAGTGAGTCAGTTTAGGCCACCCAGCAAGTAGCAGGCAGCAGGGCAACAGCAGAAGAGTATTCCAGACGAGTCCTTTGTGCAACGCAGCAGTACTTCGTACAGAGGTTCAGTCTCTTTTCCAAAAGTGCTCTACCAACATGGGGTCAGAGCCCCTGCATTTATACTCATAATCTCTTTGATCTAGGCCGCACTTCAAAAGAAACCTTACAATTGCACTACCCCCCCACCCCTTTCAATCCCAGCTCTGGTTCCAGACGTACAGTAGGGGGTAAACGAGCCATTTTTGTGAGGGCAGGACACAGCCTATACAAATGTAAGTGTGCCCCGCCTCCCTCTTTCCCAGCTCAGGAAGATTATCAGTATGCAGATGAGCAGATGTTTCTCTTGGCACACCAGCCCTTGCTGTGCTGTGGCTATCTGGAAAGTATGAACAAGGTGTACCTGTTAACCAGGCCCAGATGTGGATTGGAGTCAGGCTGCAAAGCACATAGTTATAAGCACAGATAAATGCCCCCTTTCTAAAAGTGGCCTTTTAAAATAGTAATAAAAAATCCACAACATAAGTAAGCATGATGTATTACTACCATTCTAAACATACCAAACATGGCAGCACTTCTCCTTTCTGATCATTAATTACCACTTACACATATATAAGGGAATTTCAAATGCTAGCTTATGAGAGGAGTAGGCCTCACCATAGTGAGAAACATAATAGGGTGTTTGTCACTACCAGGACATGCCACACAATAAAGGCTCATGTCCTACCTGTTACTTACATAGTACCCTGCCCATAGGACTACCTAGGGTCTACCCTAGGGGAGACCAATATGTAGTAAAAGGGGAGTTTAAGGCTTAGCAGGTGGTTTTAAATGTCAAGTCTAAGTGGCAGTAAAATGTGCACACAGGTCCTGCAATGGCAGATGCCTGAGACAGGATTGCCAGGCTACCTGGGTGGGTGGAACAACCAGAGCTGCAGGCCCACTAGTAGCATTTAGATTACAGGCCCTGGGTATATGATATACCACTTTTCAAGGGACTTATAGGCAAACTAAATATGCCAATCATGGGTATACCAATGGCACCATGTTTTAGGGGAGAGCACAAGCACTTTAGCATTGATTAGCAGTGGTAAAGTGCTCAGAGTCCGAAAGCCAACAAAAAGAGGGTCAGAAAAATAGGAAGAAGAAGGCAAAATGTTTGGACATAACCTGCAAAAAGGGACTGTTTGACACCATGTTTTGACACAAAAATTAAGTGTATAGGTCGCATGGTTCCTGAAATATTACATCATCACTGCAACACATCTGCCATTTTTAAAAATACCGTCCACAAAAATTCGGCCCAGATTAGCAATGTCTACCCAAGCAAAATTATCTCTCTAATGATAGAAAAACATGAATCAAAAATGTAAATCAGTGGACAGCAATTTCTTTTTACAGAGGTTATCAAGGGGCCAGGACTGCCATACTTTTTTCTTTTAAGGAATACAATTCACCCACTGCCTGTGAAAAGATAACCGTCTCAGGATGGGGAATTCAGAGAGTTGAAATGCTTCAGGCACAGTAGAAGGCAGGTAGTCTTCTGTGCTGGGAAACCGAAGGTGGGCAGGCAGCTAAACAAGCCATTTTGCCAGGGTGACTTCTTACCTGAAAGTCATGTTAATGTGCACAACAGGTCAATCTACAAATGTAAAGGGATCTTGCAAGCCTGTATTGGCTTTAATGAATGGAATCACTTGACTCTCCTGATGACACAGATTTTTTTTTATTTTGAGTGATATTGGAAAGGAGTTACCAGCTGAGCTGTTAAGTGTGTACTTTTTAAAGGGGCGTAACACAGGCCCCTGTGATGCAGGGACTGCAAGGGACTGTGTTATGCCCCTAAATATTCTCCACTGCTCCAACCCGGATTCAATTCTGTGGGTCTCTGGTTACAGACACAGACCTCAAATATAGCCTTATAACCCACCGTAGCAGGCTATACCGGCCATTAAAGGGCCGCTCCAGCGTTAAAGGCCTCAGCCGAAGGCAAGGGAGTGGGACTTAAATGCCAGTATAGCCCAGCTAGGGAGGGCTATCAGGCTATTAGAACATTTCGCCACTAGAGGGTAAAATGTTCTAACAAATAAAACAAAGACCTCATGGAGCCCGAGGTTCTGTGAGGCCTTTGTTCACAGCAACAGCTTTGAATGACAACATTGGAATGTTAGAGCGCCAGGCTTCTACAAGCCATTAGAAGCCCGGAGCACTCCATTGTTTTCAATGGAGCTCCCAACATTCCAATGTTATAATAGAGGTTCCATAAACTACGATAGTGCATTTCCCACTGATTAACTTAACATGCATTTATTTTACATTTAAACTGTGTGTTATATGTACATACTTGAAGGTGAAAGAAAAAAGTTACAGAATATTGCTTTTTTTAGCCACCCCTTTGATCCCTCCCCATGCTTACTCACCCCACCCCAATTGTGCACAGCATCACAGTTCCCTTACTTTTTTTTAATGCACTTCAACTGCTGTGATGTAGTGATATTAAATGATCATATCTGTCAACAATGAATATCTGATGAGGCGGATATTACGCCCTGAAACATAAGTTAAAGCCACATCAGCTCCAAAAATTAATTGATGAGAGGCCTAGCTATATGATCAAAGAACTGTGGAGCATATTAGCAAGGGCCTTATCGCCGCTTTAGCGGCACTTTTTGCCGCTAAAGCGGCGATATTTCTATCGCCCTATTAGCAAGCTGTCGCTAACAGGTGTTAGCGACAGCTTTATGGCGAAAGCGACCGTTTTGGTGCCGCTTTGCATGTCAGCGATATATATCGCTAATGACATGCAAAGTAGGCGTTCCCAACTAAAAGCGACTGAAAACAGTCGCAAACACAACTTTCCCCCTATTAGCACTGCCCGCGAAGCGATAAAAAAATTCGCGCTAACCGCGATTATCGCTGGAATCTAACACCTGCTAAAAACCTGACTTAACCATTCTAGCCAATTGGAGGTGGATTGTAAGGTTAAGTCCTCACCTGCCTATTAGCAAGCTTTTCATTAGCGCGTTGAATTTATCGCTGGATTTCTCGCGCTATTGCTGGGTTTCGCCGCTATCGCTGGATTTTTTATCGCCTTAGAGATAAGCGTTGATAATAACGCGATAACGCGTTATCTCCGCGATGAAATCCAGCGATAGCCGGCGATAAAAAATCGGAATTCCTTGGTAATATCCCCCTGTGTGTCATGAGCAACTGAGCCGGGAATGTTACAAAGTGAGTATAAACTTTTACGTTTTTCAATTCAAACTATAATGTTTTCTCCAACAAAAATAAATAGGTCAAAGGTTATCAATGCAGTTGATATCAGGAAGTGAGAATAAAGCACAGTATGGCACAATGTAAAATCTATGCTCTACACAATGCATGGATGCTGGGAGGAAGCACACGCAATTACAAGTCTGTCCTTAGAACTCAAACATTTTAGAAAAAGAAGAAACTAACCAGTTGTATTAATCTATAGGAACAAATGTTGCATGACCTAAAATCAACAATATAAGCTAATTTTGAAAGTTGGTGACTAAATATTCTAACAATCATGGAGTGCTGTCGCATCTCTCCCCACTTACTTAAGATGCTTTTGAAGATTATCTATGCCAAGTATTCACTGGAAGTGGTTGTGTAACTGCTCCCCAAGTGCATTATGCTGGTAGTGATGAGAAATATGTCTTGGAGATTCAGCAATAAATAGCAAACTCAATTAAAATTTCTAAAACAGAGGAGGTATAGTACTGCACTGAAGATCAATGCTAATTCCGGGCTGTTACTTTGAAAGTGGTGGAAATGAGTTACTGTAATAGTACCTGATAGCTGGCATGGAGCCTTATTGGTAATGGCATTTAAACAATCAATGCCAAAGCCAGAAGGTCTCGGCCTTAAGTTGAAAACTAATGGCCTTGCTAATGTTTTTCCCTCCCAGATGGCTTCCGTGAATGTGCATACTTTTGATTGGGATGTTGGGATTTATTCAAATATTATAAAATGCACTAAAGGGTGGCCACCATATGAGTGCCTCTGTGGCAGCCATCTCTGTTTGCAAACAACTACTGTCTGCCATCTGAATAGCAAGAAATTTGATTATGTTCCACCGTTCACTGTCTAGTTCATGAATTTAATGGCAAGCTTAAATGGAAAAATACTTATATTTTGATAACTGTGGCATTTATAAAGAATTGATGTAGTTTAACTAATTGATCCAGTTAAAAATATTGGCTGGAGGTTAATCAGTACTGCAAATTAAGATAGTTTTACTAGCCAAGAACACAGCCGTTCTTGTCTGTAGGGGTTTCGTATGGTGGAATTAACAAACATGCAACTTAAATTTCTGGCATTTGAATCTCAGTGACTTTCCAAGAATTGCACGTGAAATTGAGGTCCTAAATCAAAAAAGGCAACAAAAATGCAAAATATGCTGTGCTAGTATTTGATAGAATCTGTTAAGTCAAACACAATACTCCTCCAAATTATCTCAAACTCATTGAGAATCCCTTATTTATGAATAGTTAAGCACTAAAATAAAATCACAGATACCTAACATTAGTACAATAACTGAAATGTGTTTAGGTAAAACGTAAAATGTATCCACCGATTATGGAATGTATAGAGGTGGACTATAAACAAATCACATAAAATGATTTAGGCAAGTCATGTTACAAATTTGCATTAAATCATTATTATTTAATGGCCCCGTTAGATTTTGCAGATAAATAAGTACTATTGCTAATTTGAACATATCAAAATATTGTGTGAGGGAAATCTGAAGAATCTAGTGAACATATGTTATGTTATTGAAATGGTGTAAGTGAAATAAGAACACAAATAGTGCAAATGTCAAGTGAAGATTTAGAAATAGGTTCAGTTCTAAATAAAATGAATTCGATGGTGAAATTTCGATTTTACAGACGCAATTAAATTGGTTTATTTTTTAACGAAATGCCAGCGAAAGTTAATTAAATGATTATTTTCATATACACGACACATTTCAAAAGGGTCTTTGGCACATGATAACAGTAGAAGATTAGATTGTTTAAATCAACAAAAAAAGTAAGAGCAGACTTGGGAGTACGCGTAAATACCTCAAAAATGTGCAACAAAGTGGGGCAGTTACTAAATGGTTTTCGACATTAAATCATAAAAATTAGAACTGGCGCATAATCAGTCGTTTCTCATACTTACATCAAACTTGTTTATCTTACTTTTCAGTCAAATTTCTCCAATGGCATGCATATGAGTTGTTAAAATAGTGTGCTCGATGAAATGCCAAAGCAATATGGAAAACGGACTTTCATTTTGCAATACTTGTTATTATACCCAAGTCGCTATTTGGCAACATTAGAGCTATAAGTAGCTCATTGTAAAACCACAAATTCTTTATTTGCATATTATATTGCAAATGGCCAACTGTAACGATAGTTGTCATATATGCAAAATATACAGGAACTTTTTCTTGGCTCAGTCTTCAGAATAAAAGCTTGTGTGACTCAATATTAATTCTTCCAAGATGCCTCATCTTCCCAAAAGCTTACCTACAAGTGAAAAAAAAAAACACACAGCAAGTAAAACAAAAACCAATGTAAGGGAAAAAAAATCCTGATGTCTTAAGATCTAGTATAAAGACATCTCTAAGGTATGAAAGAAGCCCTCTAAATCAAAATCAGATATGTACAAAAAGTTCAGAATTCATAATAGACATATTTTGACAGGCAATTTACATAATTTATACAATGGGAATCCATTGTTCTATTGTGCTTGTCCATGAAATGTTTGGCCATACTGTAGTTAGAGTCTTTGTTAATAATTGCTCTAATGTGCCTTAGTATTCTCTTTTTTACAGGAAAGATGGTACGTCCTATATATATCTTTTTACACATACATTGAATTGCAAATTCTGTTTTGCATATAATTCTCCTGCAGATTTCGGAACCCATTACACGATCTCAAAAAATGTTTGTGCTGTATTTGATGATAGCTCTACAATGGAGCCACATTTGTAAAAACCCTGGATGTGACACGAGGCACAATGTAGTTTTCTCACTGTGTAAATGACTATAGACCAACTTGTCTTTCAGTGATGAGCTCTTTCGGTACCTAAATGAGTGGTTGTTCACCTATTGCTGTGCAAATGGTTTCTTATATTTCTGAGGATATGCCAGTGTCTATAAGTTGTCTTTCTAACTGAGCCAGATTCTGTACTGAATGTTGAAATGCATAGAATTTTGTTGGTTGTGCCAGTCATTGATTAAGTCATATTCCTCATTTCAATGCCATTGAAAATGTTCTCCCCGAGTTGCAAATCAACTCTTACAAATGGCTGTTTTAATATTTTCTTGGAATAGCCCGTTACTTGAATCTGTGTATCATATAATCTCAAATAAAGATGTTAGTCGAGTCTGATCCATAATTCCATTTTGCATGTGAAAATGTAAATTATGTTCTATCTAAGGTGTGGGGATGACTACTTTTAGTATTAATTAACAGCAGTTTCATTTCTATGCAGGATCGTTTCTATATTATCTTGCTTGATCTCAAACGATATACCTGCATATTCCGCATAGTGCATGTTTGTGCATACCTTCCTTACATTTCAGTAGTCTTGCTGTATAAGGGCCTCATTTACAGAGATTTGTCTTAGGCAGTGGGGCAAGTCACCTTGCTGCGCTGCTCTACGTCAAAACGAAAAGGCAGGAATGCACAGAATTTATCCAATAGGGTGGATCTTTTCTCCCTGTGCTAGCGTGGTTTTGGCAGCGTAGTGCCAAAGTAGGCACTCGTGCATCCATGGTGCAAATATGCCTGTGTTGTAGGCAGGCTTGTTTAAGTGCAGGAAGAAACAATCACATTTTAAGTTGAATTTTAATTTTAAGTTGAATTTTAATTATAAGATCAATTTTAAGTTTAGTGTGTTTATCCATTGAGGCGTGTTCCACTTTCTATGTGTGCTGCATTTTGCATAGAGGAATAAACAAGGAGAGATAACATTATTTCTCCTTGTTACGCCTCACCTTGGGAGGTGTAAGGTTTTGGCACATCCCCTCGTTTACATGGTCTTATAAATCTGTGGAAGCATCAAAATCCATGGGTGTTGTGTGGGAACACCTACCGCAATGCCCATGGAACTCCTCCCTAGCACAGAGTAAGGCAATGCAGCAATTTGCACTGCCTTGCCTTACTCCATATCTATGAGGCCTATGAGGCCATTCAAAGCCACGCAAAGTGGTTTTGCGTGGCCTCATAGATATGATTTCAAGGTTTTCCCCTCCGAGCATCAGAACAAGTGATGCTACGGAGGAGCAAGGGGATCAGAAATATGCCCCTATGTAATTGCTATTGCTGTGTCGGTCCATCTGACTATTACCACAATTTGGCTACTGCTAGACAAAGTTTAAATGAGTGATTGTTTTTTGGTGTCATGTTCTTCGATTTTGCTAAGGAAGATTTTGTCTTGTTTGCTTTATTATAGGTATTATGAAAACCGAAAAACTGGAACGTTTGTATTTTATAAGAGTGCAGACCGCGAATTGGAAGTGCATGTTCGTCAATGGAACTGTGGAAGCCGCCATCATGCAGTATCTTGCAATTGTGGTGTAGCTGCAAAAGAGGGAAATGAAATTGTTTATTTTGACATGTGTAATGGACAGCGACAGGAGACTAGACCACACCTTTCAATAAGGAATGTTGGATCATCAAAGCAGCAAGTAAAAATAAGAACCTCTTATCATGGGAAAAAAATTACTGTAAGTTTAATTTCTAATTTGCATTAGAAACTCTAATTCAACCAACGATGATGCATAAGTGTGCACTATTTCTATCCATACAGATATATGGGACATCTTAATAAAGATGCAAGATACGTCTGATGAACAGCATGCAATTTGGTAGTTATAGTTATGTCTGCATTTTCATAGGAAGGGCGTTTTTTGGTTTGCTTATAACTTTGGCGCCATTAGGTGAATCTTCACGAAGCTTTCCAAAAACACATTTCCTCCCTCCTTAGCTCCTTCCTGGAAGGTTTCAAGGTGATCAGCCAAACGGGGGCTGTGAAAAAAGGGGGTCCCATAGCCGAATTTCCACATGCATTTTCCATAGACTATTTTAGGAAGTGATACTGCAAATACTGCTGAACGGAATTGCGCCAAAATGGGCAGGAAGCTTAATCTTATTCTATAAAACCGCACTTTGGTGTAAATCTATTCACTAGTTTTTGAGAAACAAAGAAACAAAAATATTTGTATCTCTGGATGATTGGGTTTGAGGGAGTCTCACAATAATCCCTCAAATCCAACTCTAAAAAATAGAGCGTTCTGATTGGCCTAGGGGGCTTTTTTCCCTTGGGCCTCCTCGCTCCCTTTGGAGTACACTTCCACAGGAGTGAGCGCTCTGATTGGCTGGCCGCAACATGAAAGAGAATGTTGCAACAGCCATTACACGACTACTGGAAGTTATGCCCCGGTCCTGAAAACAGTAGAAAAAGCAATATAAGGGATACCCTTCCCCCTAACCATTCTGGGTGTGGAGATTTGGGCCAAACTTTAAAAACAAAATCAGGATTTTTTTTTTTTAAATGCCCCCATTATTTTTATTTTCATTTTGGGTAGGAGGTGTGAGTGGGACTATCCTTCCTGAGCCAGTTTTGTACCCCATACCCCCTGGGCCAATTACATAGTAAAAGGCAGGGGGGTCACAGTTAAGGCTGCATGTTAAGGCCTCTGAGACCCCATTCCATGGGGCAATACTTTAAAGAAAAAGGGAGGGGGCACGCAGCCCCCCTCCCCAAGCCCATCAAGGCCCTGGGGACCCCGTACTCCAGGGATAATTTTTTTTTTAAAGGGAAGGGGGTGCACAGCATGCCTCCTCAAGCCTGTTATTGCCCTGCGGACCCCAACCCCAGGAGCAGGCTCAATGACTGTGTCTCAAGGAGTCCATCACGGGACACAGTTTCCCTTCTCGAAGGAGCGTGGGCAGGGAAGGCATGTCTGCTCCCACCCGGTGGGAGCTTTAAAAATGGATGGAAGCAGGCATGCATTTCCCTGCCCCTTGGAGCGTAAGGCCCTCTTGTGGTTGATTTTATTATTGCATATGCTCAATAGGGTCACTTTTTTAATTTTGGTGTTGTGACAGGACTGCAGGACCAACTGCACGCTGCGCCTGCCAGAAGGCCATGTGTGCCATGGGGTATAGCTGCACTCAAAGTGGTCAGGCCCTGCATCCAACCCACTGCCTCATACAGCCAGGTGCATTGCACAGGGGTGTTGACTTCAAGTATGGCAATTTAAATTTTACTTTATGTTAAAAAAACATAGAAAGTTACTAAAAAGAACAAAGGTTAAAGTGATGCTATAGTTAGGTGAAAAGTTCAGTGACAACTTTTCATTTTACCCTTAAAAAAACACTGAAATTCACCAGTTACAGTCAACTGCCCTAAAGTAACAATACCTCACTCCCTCACCATGACCTGCTAATTACTTCACATATTAAATCACTCATGACGTTCTATAACACCATTGATGACATCAGTGCAACATCTGCAATGACATCATTGATGACAACAATGTTTACGGCGAGCCTGATTAAAAATATACTCTCATGTGGCCAATGCGTTACAGCATGATGCCTTCCTCAGGCCCATCAACAACACAATACACAGGCATCTATGTACAATATTTTCTTTCTTTTTAGCAAGACCTATTTAAATCACTGTCATTGTTTACATTCAATTGCAACTTGATTTTGTATTTGATCGCATTTGCATTCCAGAAATCTCATGTCCAATTTCCTTTTTTTTGCTTACAACATCTATATTGTTTTTATATTTAACAAAGCATCATGTTCATTCAGTAAATATTAATCACATCAACTGAGAGACATTATATGTGTCATGGATATCAGTAGAATCAAATACAAACTTATAGAACAACAATGAGCCCACAAGGCATGTATTCATTGTAGGCACACAAAAACATATGCCAAGGTAAACAGTTGGTAATTCCTTACCTTGCTACACTTCATGAGTAGGAATAGTCATTACGTATGCAGATTATTACCAGCCTTATCAACTTTAGTGAGCTATTAATTATTTTAAAGCAGATATAGTGGTCCTTGGGGCTGTGGAGGCCACTTCAAACTTGAAACAATACATACGCATAGAAGAAAACAGGCACATTTCTATGTCAGCAAATTACTACAAAAACTTTTCCACAGTTTTGCTGTTTTTCTTTGATACAGTCACTGAATTGTATATTCTTCATAGGTGTACAATAACAGTATTTTATTGGCTTATAACATACTACTCCTAGAACCAGCCATGCCAAGGGTTTGACAAAGGATTTCATTCCTATGGGTGGTCTTGCCAAGGTTGTATGTCATAAGACACAGTATGCGTATATTTTGGGGAAGAAACCTAACTGCCTAAAGAGTACAAGAAATAAAGAGGTGCATTGTGAAGGGAAGAGGTGGGAACAGACCCATACTGATATTTTGAGAGTTGTCCGGTTGCTGTGATATACCATGCCTAGTGGTGAATTTATTGCCTTTGCCTTTCTAAGGTGAAGAATCTCACAGGGACTGAAGTCATGGAGCGTCGCTTCCAGGTGAGTCGTCCCTTGGGAGGGATAGTTAGACAATCATGGATACAAGTGGTCCATGACAAAGTATGGCACATAATTACCCACTCAATGTGTACTCAGCTCTGAGTCTGAGGGGCCGATTCACAGAACTAATCTGAGATAAAATCTTAAACTTACTACTTTTGGTATTCACAGAAGGCATTTAGTAGTAGTAAAGTTAGGACTCCTACCTTTACTACTACTAAACTGAGACAAAATCCTAACTTTACGACTTTCGGTATTCACAAAAGGCATTTAGTAGTAGTAAAGTTAGGATTCCTAACTTTACTACTACTAAATGCCTTTTGTGAATACCGAAAGTCGTAAAGTTAGGATTTTGTCTCAGTTTAGTAGTACTAAAGTTAGGAGTCCTAACTTTACTACTACTAAATGCCTTCTGTGAATACCAAAAGTAGTAAGTTTAGGATTTTATCTCAGATTAGTTCTGTGAATCGGCCCCTGAGTGTCCTAACAGCCTTCTGGTCTCATACCATGAAATTTGTCTAGTGTGTGTCTGCCAGGAAATCACTCCATATGCCCACACATTTTTCAATGGATCATTACCTCCACGCTACATGACTGCAAGGTAGTCCGAGGTAGCATACAGAAGTGCTGATCTCTTAGTCATAGGGGAAGTGTTAGAAATTGGGTTTCTGGTTGGCTAGGGTATGCACCTAAGGCAGAAAGAATCCACCACTCTAGTCAGTGCATGTACGTTACACACCAAAGATAACCTGTGCTCACCCCCAGGTAGCTTTACACACAGCAGTCAGACTTATCCCTAGAGGCAATATGTGAAGCGTTTGTGCAACACACTCACACCAGTGATGCAATAAATACACCACAGAAGAGACTCTACACAGGATTATATAAAAATATAGATTGTACATTGTACATAAAACATGGACCAACACAACATAGATCATAAATACTATGCCAATCTTGAGATCATACTCATTATCCTGACAATGCAGGGCAGAATTACTTATAATAGAACATCAGGGCGTGAAATATAGCAGATTGGCTAAAGGAAACAATAAAAAAATACATAAATCACCAAACATCACTGCAGCGCCTAAATCAGAAAAAGTCATGGCAAGCCCATCAGGACATGAACCCCACATTGGTACAGGAATCCCTGCGCTTCTCTTAGTGGAGCTACGGTATTTTGTGTGAGCATGATGGGGATGTTGGGATTTAGCACCCAAGTGATAGAGCACAGGCAGCCTGCGCTCTTTTTAGGCGGTTTATGGTGATTGTAGCACTTTAGTAATATAATATTATACTCCCTTGGGGTCTTGTGCTGAGAAAGAGTTCTCGAGTATAATTTAATTACGGCCCGTCTGGACTGGAAATGAGGCGCTGGAGGGTAAACGGTGACTCCATTCGGGCTCCTCAAGGTCGTGACAATAAAGCGGAAAGTGTAAAACAAATGGCTAAGTTGTTTGTTACCCCTTTTGGCCGGGGAGGCTAATGTGGCATGACACTCACCAGTCAGCCCCAAACTGTAGTGTGGGCCTCACTGGGGGCACACACACATTGGAAAACGAGCAGCCCTGCTCCCTCACTTCAGTGGTAGACCCTGGTGAAACACAGAGTAAAATTTCTTTCCGGTGGCGCTAACATCATGGAGTCTCCTCTAGCAGCTGATCCCCACCCATGGGTGACATCGGTATTGCTAGGCGACATGGGACTCCATTGCCGGGGTTTAATTTGGCGCAGCCGAAGAGTGGTGTGCGAAAACACGCACAGGCTACAAGTTGAAGTGCTTCAACCCATGCTTAGATTTTAGAAATAGTCGTGCTCCCCTCACTCTCCTTGTTGCTGGTGGGGGTTGGAGCTCTCACCATGGCGATTCAGAAGCTCGTGCCTGCTCTGTCGACTTGGCGTGAGTCAATCACAACAGGGAGTAGAGCCTGCCACAAAGTGCCCACACGCGCTTGAATCTAGTGAGCAAAAAGCACTTCACACGTGCTGAGGACACTGGTGGGGGCACAAAACATGCATGCAGGCCAGCTCATAAATGCCTGTGTAAACGTGGTGGTTCCTCCTGCAGTCCAGCCATAAGCAAGCAGTAGGTCATCACAGCTAAGCAGGTAGCAGTATTGGCGGTTTCTCCCAACAACACAACAGTGCCCATTTAGAGCAGCGTCAGGGAGCAGCTGGCAACAGGGCAACAAACAGAAAAGCAATTCAGTGAATCATTTAGACCACTCAGCAAGTAGCAGGCAGGAGAGCAACAGCAGAAGAGCATTCCAGGTGAGTCCTTTGTGCAGGGCAGCAATTCCTCTGACAGGGCTTTAGTCACAGTTCCAAAAGTGCTCTCCAATCATGGGGTCAGAGACCCTGTACTTATACTCCAAAATGTCTTTGTTCAAGGGGCAATTTCAAAGAAAACCTTTCAAGTGTAACACAACCCCTTTCATCCCCAGCCCTGGTTCCTGACATTAGTAGGGGGTAAATCAGCCTTTTGTGTGAGGGCAAGACACAGCCTATATAAATGTCATTGTGCCCCGCCTCCCTTTTTTTCTCAGCCCAGGAAAACTATCAGAATGCAGATGGAAGCAGATGCCTCTACTGTCACACCCAACCCTTCCTGTGGAATGGCTGTCTGGAAAGTATGCACAAAGTGCAGCTGTCAACCAGGCCCAGATGTGGATTGGAGTCAGGCTGCAAAGCAGATGCAGTTATAAGCACAGAGAAATGCCCACTTTCTAAAAGTGGCATTTCTAAAATAGTAATACAGAACCCAACTACACCAATAAGCAGGATTTCTCACTGCCATTCTAAACATACCAAACATGGCAACACTGCTCCTTTCAGATCAGGAATTACCACTTACACACATATAAGAAAATTCCTGATGCTAGCCTATGAGAGGAGTAGGCCTCACAGTAGTGAGGAACAACATAGACTGTTTGTCACTGGACATGCCACACAATAAAGGCACATGTCCTGCCATTACTTACACAGCACCCTGCAATAGGGCTACCTAGGGCCTACCTTAGGGGTGACCTATGTGTAATAAAAGGGGAGTTTAAGGCCTGGCAAGTAGTTTTAAATGCCAAGTCAATGTGGCAGTAAACTGTGCATGCATGCCCTGCAGTGGTAGGCCTGAGACAGGTTTGAATGGCTACATCTGTGGGTACCCCAATCAGCGCTGCAGGCCCACTAGTATCATTTAAGTTATAGGTCCTGGGCACATGCATACCACTTTACAAGGGACTCACATGTAAATATAATATGACAAAAAGGTGTAAACCAATCATACTATGTTTAAAGGAGAGAACACATACACTTTAGCACTGATTAGCAGTGGCAAAGTGTCCAGAGTCCAAAAACCAACAAAAAGGGGGTCAGAAAAATAGGAAGAAGAAGGCAAAATGTTTGTGGATAACCATGCAAAAAGGGCTAGGTCCAAAAGGAAGTAATGGCTAACTGCATGGAGTTCGGTCATTTTAAGCTTCGGTTTCTGCCATGCCAAATGTACGATTTTCAAAATTGTAAGAGCATGTTCCCCGTCTGAAGTTTGTATACCTTTGACCCTGTGATTTTCATGTGTTGCTGTTGCCAATGATTCCAGTGCCCCAATACAGGGAGAGGGGACAGATGGCAGCTCTGTCCAAGTCCCCTGCCTGTGCTGATCACACATGACTGAAAATGGTTGCATTTCACAGTTTCCATTAGGTTTGAGTATAACCATTTTATTTTGGTAAGAAAACCTTCTCATACCCAGAATCTCTCTCCAATTCAGAACATGTAGTTCAGTTCTGTTGGACTTGGCCCTTTCTGCAAGGTCACCTCAAATGTGCCTTCACCTGCCTTCCTTAGCTGATCTCGTTTTTGTTGCATTTTAGGACTGTGCACTTTTTCTCTATTCAGTGTTAAGTCATTGTGTTATCTCCCTTAAACATGGTAAAATTTCTTACTCCCAATTGGTACATTTAATTTACTTGTAAGTCCTGAGTACATGGTTCTACATGTACCCAGGGCCTGTAAATTAAATGCTACGAGTGACTGCAGCACTAATTGTGCCATCCAATAAAGCAGTCTTTTAAAATATGTCTCAGCCTGCCTCTGCAGCCTGTAGTGGAGTTTTCAACTACCATTTTAACCTGGCCAAATAAACCATTTGCCAGGCCTAAACCTTTGTTTTCAATACCTATAAGTCACCCGTAAGGAAGGCCCAAAAATCTCATTGGGCAGTACATAGTATTAAAAAAATTTGTTTAAGTTGTAGATGTCCTGACAGTGAAGACCCCCTAAAGCCGTCTTTTGCTTTTTTAAGGTCTATCTCTCCCATACGTTAACTGTGGGTTACCTTATATCAATTAATAAGTGCTAGGTTCATATTGAAGCAGATAGAGAAATTATGTTTCCATTCAAATTAATTGCAATTAAAAATCCATTTCAATGGGAAAGTTGGATTTTAGATTATAATTTTAAAAATGGCATTTTCAGAAAGTTTGAATTTTCCTGCCCAAAGTATCTGAGACCTTTCTAGGAGTTTCCAGCTGCCTGTGCCTGTTAATGGTTCCCCCATCTAGATTGGGGATTGAGCCCAGACAGTGAAGGATGGGTCCTGGGACTAGCTGTCAGAAGGTCTTCCTGGCAAGATGTCTGAGGGACAGTTGTACCCTGCCCTGATTACCTTTCATAGGACCTTGCCCACAGCACACACAAAGGAACCTGACATGAAACCTGCCCTTGCTTGTGTAACCCTAGATAATTTGGATCCAGGACAAGGGAAAGGGGAAGAACTGACCAGAAACAGATTTAGGGGGGAGGCCAGGAAATTCCAGACTCAAGGGCTGGCACCAGGCATAAAACTAGGATCTTCAGAACCACTCTTCAGAACACTCCTGGACCTTTGGAAGATTCAGAAGGTGGACTACCCTGCTTCTTAGAAACACTGCTCTGCTGCTTGAAGGACTACCATGCTACCAGAAGAAGGAATATTGGACCTTCTTACTTGATCCCAGGCTATCCAGAGTGACTACAAGGGTCAGTTGGCTGACCTACTGTGTGAGTTACAGTGGAAGAGCAATCTTTCCAGAGGCCTCCCTACAACTGCCCAGCAGACCTGCACCGACTGGACCTGCCGGGACCTGCCTGAGCCCTGCTGCTGTCCTCTGCTGAAGTGAGTCCTGATTCCCAAGTGGTGCCCCCAGGTCCTGGACCCTTAACTAACATCAGTGAGACCTCCTCCTGAAGAAGGTAAAACTCCTGCCATCCACAGCAAAAGCCAACGTGAAGCTCCAGTAAGACCAGCTCTTCATGCCGACAGTGACCATCCCCGACAACTGTCTACAAGAGACTTGTGATGGAGCAGGGTAAATGTAAAAATTTTAAACTCCTAATATTTCGTACAATATTAATAAACATGTTCGTTTAAGTAAATAACCAACAATGTATGTTAAGGGTTAAAGGTAACACGCAAAACTGTGTGCAAATTAATTGACTTATAATTGTTTACGTGTCTAACATAACATAATATTTGTGTACTAATTAAATAATAAATGCATGATTTGTGCTTTTAAATAAAATGTGTGGTTGCAAAATAAAGCGATGGTAAGTAAGGGACAGCTTTATATGTTGCTTCTGCTAGGTAATACCTAATTGGGGTACGTAGAAAGACGGGAGGGAAACGAAAGGGTTTATATTTCTTTGTTTTAATAACATTTTGTTTATCTTTGAAAATAGTGCGCTTAGGCCTGCCGAGCAGCAATATAAAATGGCCGCGAGTTGCTAGAGTACGCATGAGCGGGAGACCATGTGATAGAGGAGAGAGGCTGTGGAAAAGGGATGATCACGTGCTGATGCCGAGAGGCTAAGATGAAAGTATGGTCAAGGCTGTTGTGACCCTTCTGAGCAGATGTGTGCCAAGATGATCAGCAAGAAGCGTGAGAAGCCTGACTGAATCAATAGACGGAACTGTTTTACACAAAATGTAACAGAAAACGATACAATTTGGACTGATCGAAACGGATGAGCAAGTGCATGAACTGTGGGAAACGATGCTTGCATGGACATTCCACACGGAACTGGTTAAGACCAGGAAGTTTGATTAAAATGTATATGGACCTGAGTTTTTGAACCAATGAGAATGAATCGCGCCATGAAGAAGAAACATTTTATGCTGTAAGCTAGAATTAGGGTATAAGAAGACCTACTCTTGGTGGGAGGGGTTAGTATGCTGTTAGAATGCTGTTCGAATGCTGCGGGAGATGCTGCAGAAGTTAGATGCTGCGTGAGTTAGATGCTGTAGATGGGAGAAGTTGCGGTTGCTGATGCTGACGAGCTGATGCTGCTGCTGTTATTTTCTTTTTCCAGTTGAGTATAAAGATGCTGCTTTAGGAGAACTTTTTAATGATAGGTTTTTATTAGAATTATTAGGCTTTCCCCAGATAGATAGATAGATTGATCTATAGAGTTCTTATTATGATAACTTCATTTTTCCGTCTAATAAAAGTGCCTTGCAATTTCAAACTATTCTTATATTGATGATAAATGTAATGATCTGAATAATAAGCTTAACCTCATTTCCTGCATTCAAAACTTTATATAAACTTTATTATTCTTTAAACAAATGACTCAATGATTCTTTAGCTCAATGATTAAAAATGAAATGTTAAAGAGTTTATTGTGATTGAGCTGGTCTTAATCACCATCAACTGATTCCTACTAGTTGGTCCATCGACCAATGAGCGGAATACCTTAAAAGCAAATGAGAAATATTATGTCATTATAAAAGAGGTATCCCGTCTCCTTCCAGCGAATCGTTTTTCTCCTAGGTTCATGACGGAGGAAATCCAGGGAACAAATGAGTAAGTGAATGTATATGCGGTGTTATGGGCCCCACCGTCATATGGATATAGTGTGTGTGTTAGAGAAATAATTGCACCTGGATGACCAAAGCATAATAGGAGAATTATTTTTATTGTTAGCGCTGGATCACTTGCACGTCGCACTATAGCAAAAACAGCTGGCTGTGACTGCCAGCTTAAAGCTCCAGCGAAGATCAGGTCTTCACGCTACAGCAACGACTGACAGTGTCGCTCGATCTGTTCTTTGCATCAAAACCCTCCTCCTCTTGGCCTCCTCCAACGTGATCCAAACTATTCACGCCAGATTAGAGAAGATAACTTTTCAGCTGGAGTAATCTGGTCTCTGTATCCATGCCATGTTCTTTTGTGATCAATCTGAATTTGGTCCAGCACACCCAGATAACTGTGAGTGGCGCTTTCTTCTTCTTTATCTTATTTTCACTAAACATGTGCTGTTTTTCTAAATTGGTTTGGGATCTTTCTTGTGTTGTGTTTGCACTTTATTACTGTTTGTGTGCTGCATAAATACTTTACATATTTCCTCTAAGTTAAGCCTGACTGCTGTTGTGCCAAGCTAGCAGAGGGCTAAGTACAGGTTAATTTAGTGACTTTTGTGGCTCACCCTGGCAAGGATTGTGGTTGTTGCTTGAGTTGAGCTTCCACCCCTACCAACAAATTACCCAATTTCTTAAAAATGTTAAACTGTCAAAAGCTTTCTCCTCCTGCAATGATATGGCTACCTTCTCATCCTTATTGTGATGTACCTGCCAAACTTCATGCAAGAGTGACAACAGGTGGGATTTGGAGGAGCAATAAAGAACAAAACCACTTGTGAGGGATGAATCATTGTCAGGTGTAGTCACAAGAGATGGGTGGCTAAAACTTTTGTAAAGATCTTAATGTCTGTATTTAAAAAGGATATCAGCCTATCACTCCTGCAGACAAAGGGGTTCATGGGAGTAGTGTGAAGCATGCAGTCATAAGTTCTGAGAGAGGTTGTGTCTCAGCTGAAATTTCTGCAATTGCTTTTGTAGCAAAGGAACCACCATTTCCTTTATTCATTTTATAGGATTCTGCAGGGTAGCCTTCTGGGCTTGGCTCTTTGTTCATAGATAGAGCATCTAGTGCTTGGCATATTTCCTGCACCATGATCTAATGCTTTTTCTACCTATGAGGCCAAGACAAATTTCAAGTGAACCTTAGTTTTGACAAGATATTTCAATATCCTGTGATCAGGCTTGTGCTTGTATTCGTCACTAAGGTGTTTGATCTGTTTCTCAAACAGGGTTTATTAACAATGCAGTACGGTGCCTGCGTTGGGCCAAATCCCTCATTAGGACTCCTCTAATATAGGCTTTACCATCTGCCCACAACATTTGCATTTACAAAACCGCCTTGTACCTTCATTTCTGTGCAGGTAATAAGTGAAATAGGTTTAGAGGCACTTCTTATTCTCTTTCGTTATATAGTGGGCTATATTAAGTTTCCAGGACCCTCAGGCCAGCTTTTGCAAACTAAGATCAATATTGGTTGTGACCAAATTGTGGTACGATATGCTGCAGGGTTCTATGTTTGTGTGAGTTAATTTAGGTAGTTGAATATGAGATGACAAATAGTAATCAATATGAGTATAAGTACCATGATCACAGGAGGTAAATGTGTAGTGCCTCTTTCCCTGGTGGTGCAGATACCATAGATCAACTAGTGAGAAGTCATGCATTAAGTCGTGCAGAAGGTGCCAGTCTCTAGGCCTAGGAGTTGTGTGGTGCTGTGAGTTGTCTAGATAGAGATGTAGGACCAGGTGGCAATCACCATCTATCAATATTTTGGAGCAGAGTATTGAGAGAAGCAACCTGTCATTTGTTGAAAGAGTGTGTCTTTGTCTCCAACTGGCGAGTATATGAATCCTATTGTCAGTGTAGTCTGGTTATTAAGACAAAGTGACCGTCACGATCTGCCCGTGTCTGCACAGAACGAATCGGAAACCCTTTACGGATTAGCACAGCCACTCCACCCTTCCCACTCACTATAGGTGTCACATCCGAACAAGCATTCAGAGGTGGCATACAGGACTAATATACCGTTCCTACCCAGTCTCTCCTGAGCTTTTCCATTTTTGGTGGCATAAGGTGGGTCTCCTGCAGGAGAGCTATGCATTAGGAGAGTGACTTAAGATACTAAAGAGTTATTCCTTCTAATATAAAGGGTGATTCCGTTAACGTTGAGGGACACACTAACTAGGTCATTGTTGTGGGACATATACGAGTCTGAGGGGAGTGATAGGAATGGGAACGTCGTTGAGTGGATGATGGCAAGAGATGAAACAGGAGGAAGATGCCTCTGTATCCATAGACCTCTGGTAAGGTCAGAGGCTAACAGTTGAGTAGGCAGACACAGTAGGTATTAATGGGTTCTAGGATCCCTAATCGCGAGACATCTAAATGCTCCGGAGAAGTACGGTCTTCCACAAAACTGTGGTTGGGCTACTCACTGGGCTTTAGCTGCGTGGCTGGATGTGGCCCTGCCGCTCTGATCCAGCATGTCTGTGGGACATAGAACATGGTAAAACTTGCATGTTGTTGGGAAGGTAGGAGTCATCCCGTGCATGGGGCTGTGGGGCTTGTTTGAGGAGCACCAGAGCAAGCATGACTATGAGGCTGCGCTTTCCCCAGTGGTCCAACTCCTACTGGTAGTGCATGTTTTCTGTGAATGGAAGAAAGCTTCCAGAGTTACATGATGAGATGCCAGTAAAGGTGTTCTAAAGCATCTTTCAAAAACAGGAATATAAAGTCAATATCAGTCCAACCCCCGTGACCTTGCAGGTCTGCTGTTGTTCTGATGAGAGTGGCATTGGAGTACGCACTGCTCGTAGCCAGTATCGTCATAGGGAGCATTAGCTACCTACATTCATGTAAATGTAGTGAGTATGCTAATTGTATAGGAGTAATAATCAAGCCTTGAAATGTTTGTCGCTATCGGGAGAACATTTTAAGGTGTCTCCTTTAAGAATAGGTTTGAGAGGAGACCTCAATTTGTCTCTTGGTTGAGCCTATTGTTGTCCTCCTGATGCTCCTTGTCTGGTGACTTCCACGCAGTCCCTTTCTGCATCCAATGCTGCTAAGTCTATATTATCAGTTGGGGGTGCAGTTGCAGAGAAGTCAGGAAGCAGGTAAAAGGTATCCATGTCCAATGGAACTTGATCATTTTGGAACCTGTCCAGTGAGTCAGAGTCCGTAAACTCCATTTTGCGTCCATTATATTATGTTGGCCAGCTCAGGAGCCCAAAGCAAATGTCTATCTTTTTAAGCTTGGATCTCTACACTAAAAATCTCTTCCTCCACTCTAATAATTCATTCGAAAAGTCTTCAGAAGCATATATTTTAGTGTTGCTAAACATACACTCCACTTTGTGCTTCTCCTCCTGCAGTATGTGTCTCCCTGTGGGTATCGGAGGAAGATGTCAATTATTTGTCATGGGGCATTTTGAGAGCTTGTCTGTCATGATTGCACTATTTCGGCCCTTCTAGAATTTCAATGGCAGATCAATTGACAATCCGTTGAGCTTAGGCTCTGAAGAAAAGTTATCATGTCTCCCTTCTACGTCTGTTCAGGCACACCAGAGGAGAGAATTGTGTTCCTCCTGTTTCTGTCCTCCTGGGCCGTGATCTTTCTTTGCCTCTGCCAGTGATCCTGCTCCCAGTGTATGGGTGTGGAGATCTTGTGTTGGACTTACTTTAAGCTGTATCCCATTGCCAGGCATTAAAAGCTGTTATTTCAGTTCGCATTGAAGAACGGCCCAATGTAGTTCTCAAGGTTTTCTCTTCAATAGTTGTCACTGAAACTTTGAGTGCATTGAGCTCTTCAGTATGGTATCAAGAGCCTAGTCCTTCGCCATATTGTGTGATGTTGTATGCAGGTTTGTTGCCCTTATCAGTCATTGCCTTTGCAAATTTGAGCTGTCTAGAGGGTTTCACCATGGCCCGGGCAAAAAGTCAAAGGGTGTGGTGATATCAGGGTACAGAGATAAACAAATTGGCATCCAACTGCTTGGTTCCCATGCGTCTAAGGTAAGATGTGTGCGAGAAGAATGATGCCAAAAGGGTGTCCACAGGTGTAATCCAATGGCTATAAACTGTGACCTGATAGAGTGAAGTGCATCTCCTTAGATAGGGTACTTCACACCTGACAGATATTGTGTCACAGGATACCACATTGGGCTGTGCATGATTATGGCTTATTCAGCTACAATGAGGGCTGCAGGTTTGTACCACAAATGATTAAAGCCTGAGGACCCGGAAGTGCTCAAGAATTACTGCCCCATCTCCCTGCTCACTTTCCGTGCAAAGGTTCTGGAAATGGCAACCAGCAACTCACAGACCTCCTGGACCCATCCCAATCAGGGTTCCGCTCAAATCACAGCACAGAAACCACCCTACTCGCAGCCACCAACAAAATCAGGTCTCTCCTAGACCAGGGAGAAACAGCAGCCCTAATCCTCATTGACCTCTCAGCTGCCTTTGACATCATGTCCCACTACACCCTCTTAAAAATACTCCACCAGATGGGGATCAAAGGGGATGCCCTCAAATGGATCTCATCTCTCCTCACCACAAGAACCCAGAGCGTCCACCTCCCACCCTGCACCACTGGCCCAAAGAACATCATCTGCAGCATTCCCCAAGGGTCCTCACTGAGCCCAAAACTATTCAACAGAGGTCAGATCCCATGACATGAACATTATATCATACGCTGATGATACTCATCTCAACCTCTCCCTATCCACTCACCCCACAATCACCAAGCCAACTTCCACAGGTGCATGACCAGCATCTCCAGCTGGATGCAAAACAACTGCCTCAAACTCAGCACCGACAAAACAGAGGTAATCATCTTTGGAAGCAACACCTCCTTGTGTGATGACTCCTGGTGGCCAACAGAGCTCTGCGCCTCACTCATACCTTCATAAAATACTAGGAACATTGGCATAATGCTTACCAGCAAGTTCCTTATGAAAAAACAGATAAATGAATTGTACTTAACCTGCTTCCTCACTCTCTGCATGCTCTGGAAAATCTTTAAATGGCTCCCCATCAGCACCTGATGCACCGTCACTCAGGTCATCGTCACCAGCCGCATGGACTATGACAACACCCTCTACATCGGGGTCATATCTGAGCTGCTGAACAGACTTCAGACCATCCAGAAAGCAGCAACCAGGCATGTCCTTGATCTACCGATGCGAACTCCCATCATCCCTGACCTCAGAACACTCCACTGGCTCCCCTTCCACAAGAGGTACCAGTTCAAAATGCTGACCCATGCCTACAAGACCCTGCACAACGAAGGCCCAGCCTACCTTAACCACATGTCAGACATTTGCGCTCTGCATTCCTCTCCCTCACCCACATTCCCTGTTTCTGCCGAAGCAGGAGCGGCAGCCACTCCTTCTTCCACCTGTCCACCAAGACCTAGAGCAGCCTCCCCCTCCTCATCTGCACCTCGCCATGCCTGCAGGAGTATACAAGTGGGCTAAAAACCAGGCTGTTTGATTGACTAGGCCCAGCAGCAGCTACCCCAGCACTTGGAGATCCTCACGGTTGATAAGAAGTGCTTCACAAATCTGAATTGATTGATTGACTGGGCCACACAACAGCTACCCAAGCTTGAAATCTCTGCTTTCTACACAAGCACTATCCTGTACAACATCATCTGAGGCCATGGAGGTCCTGCGGATGTGCAGATGGGTCAGGTGGTTTAGTAGTATTAAGGCTTGTTCCATGGCTGCCTGCTCCTTTGTGGGTTTAGTCATCGTGCTTTGACAGCCGTGCGGGTCTCCAGGCATCTATGACATCTGCCCCATCTTGGCAGGTTTTCGTTCAAGATGTCCACTTCAATGGTTTCCAGCCTGTGCCAAACCTCCTGTGGGGTGTTGATAAAGTGTGTCCAATAGGCTTAGTTTCCATTTAACAGACAGGAATAAACCACATTGTCTCTATATTTCCGTAGTGTAGTCGGGGGTGCCTTCTCCTAAGCGCCACGAGCCATGCTTCCTTGCATATTGAAGGACTCAATCCCTTTCCCTATGGTTCAGTAGATGCACAACTATAGCTTGTGGTGGCGGTCTCCTCAGAGGGTTGCCCTCACCGAGACCTTGTAGACCCGCTTGACAGATAGCAGTGTACGGAGGCGGCCACTACATGCCTCATCTATCAGCCAGTCCTCCAGATATATTTTCGGGATGGGGCCATCTCTTCCTTCCAAACCTCCGACTAATTTCACTGGTTTTGTACAGTGTAATCTTAGCCTAACTATAACATCCCTGTAACCTTTGTTTTTTTATTGAATTTGTAAGTTTTTTTTATAAATCTATTTACTAACTATAACGACCCTGTAACCTTTGGTTTTTTTAAGTGAATTTCTAAGGTTTTTCAAATTCTATTTCCTAACTATAAAGTACCTGTAACCTTTTGTTTTTAAGTGAATTTCTAAGGTTTTTTTAATAGTAGACACGTTTGCAGAGTGGTGTAGAAAGGGGCGGGGCATCCGACTAGCTCTCAGGAATCCTGCTGTGTCAGAGTTAATGGCGGTAAAAGGAGGGCTTCTGGGCCCCAAAGAACCCTCAGCATCCAAGAGGACTTCATCCCCAAACCAGAAATGTGCCAGGAGGTGCATTTGCAGAGTGGTGGAGAAAGGGGACATGGCCGCCGATGACCTCTCAGTGATCCCACTGTTTGGGACTTACTAGAGGTAACAGGAGGGGTACTTGGCCCCCAAGGACCCTCTGCAGCCAAGTGGACTTTGTTCCCCAATTAGTTGTGCGCTTAAAGGTGCATTTGCAGAGTAGTCTATAAGACCTTTCCTCAAGCTGATATGTGCTCTGACCCTATGGGTAGACCCCTTCTCACTCACACGCTTGCCGCCTTCCCGCCGATCTCCCAGGATGTGCTGCGCTCATTATGCAGCAAGGTTAAATCCGGCTCTCCTGTTGATCCCATGAAGCCTGATCAACTTATGAAACTGTTACCCGTGCTTCTTACACCTCTGGGCCAGGTGATTAACATGTCCCTGTCTATGGCAGTTGTCCCAAGGACTTGGAAGCAGGCCAGGGTTGTTCCCCTGTTACAAAAAACCTACCCTCGATACAGCTAAACCTGAGAACTTTCGTACTATCTCTCTCCTGCCGTGGGCATCCAAGATCTCTGAAGCCTACATAAATTCCATCTTGTCAGGTTTTTTGGAAGAGAATAACATACTCAACCTCTCTCAGAATGGCTTCCATCCGGGTCACAGCACGGAGTCTGCCCTCCTAGTGGTGACAGAACATCTGAGGGTAGCACTGGATGATCGACGTACCTCGGCACTGATCTTATTGGATCTCAGTGCCGCGTTTGATACGGTCTCTCACCAGACCTTGCTGCAAAGGTTGGAGGAGGCAGGCATTGTGGGCCCTGCACTGGATTGGTTCGTCTCTTTTCTTTATGAGAGGACCTTCCAGGTAACGGCCCCCCCCTTTCACCTCCATGGTTCATACTATTAAACATGGTGTGCCACAGGGCTCAGCTCTGAGCCCAACGCTTTTTAACTTGTACGTCCAACCATTAGCAGCGGTGGCCAGCAGTAGAGGGCTCACACTAGTATCATATGCAGATGATACGCAGTTGGTAGTTGCATTCTCCGATGACTGTGTGCAGGACGCGCATAAGTTTCAGAGCGATCTTGCTGCTGTCACTGAGTGGATGACTGCCAACTGCCTCCAGCTCAATGCCAGCAAGTCTGAGGTTTTGCTGGTAGGGAAAGATCCTGAGCTGTGGAGTGAACGCTGGTGGCCTGCTACCCTGAGAAGTGCACCCGCCCCCAAACAGGTGGTGAAAAATCTAGGTGTCTTGGTTGACTCGGTTCTCAGCTTTCAGGCCCAAACTAAGAAAGTGGCAGGGACTTGTTTTGGTATACTACGGGGGCTCAAACCGCTGTTGGGTTTTTTCGATCTACCCATCAGGCAGGGTATTGTCCAGGACTCTGTTCTAACGAGACTGGATTACGCCAGCTCGCTATACCTGGGGGCCAACAAGACTGAGATTTTGAGACTGCAGAGGGTCCAAAATGCAGCTGCCAGAACTCTCCTTGGCCTTCCTAGAACCTGCTCCACCACCAGTGCTATTCGTCGGCTACACTGGTTGCCGGTGGCCAGACGAGTGGAGTTTAAGTCCCTCTGCATTGCTTTTAAGATCTTGAATTTTTCCTCTCCTGGCATCTTGGCCAACCTGCTTTCATCATATACTCCCACCCGCCAACTCCACTCGATTGGTCATCATCTGGCGGTTGTTCCCCGGGTAAGGAGGGTCCGTGCTGGTGGGCGCTCTTTCCGCACACTGGCAGCTAAACTCTGGAACTCACTTCCTATACACATTCGCAGCATCGATAATTACCTGGCTTTTCGTAAGGCTATTAAGACCCACCTCTTCCCTCCACTATAGGCCTCTCTCTGTTGATAGCCTCCCCTTCTGTTTGCTATTAGCGCTGGGACGCCCCTTTGCTGGGGCAGCTGTGTGCTCTATAAAACTACATAACATAATATAACATAACATAACAGTGCAGAAAGAGGCGGGCCTCCGGAAACTTGCTGGTCCATTTTTTTCTATAACAGTAGGGGGCTGTGTGGCCCCCCTTTCCTGGGCCAATTTTGGCCCCAGGGACCCATCACCGGGGGCCAGGATATTGTGAATGGGGAGGGGGACATGGTGCCCCCACCCAGCCCGATATTGGCTCAGGGGACTCCTTCCCCTGGAGCCCCATCCTCCAGGGCATGGCCATTAACTGAGGGGGCAGGGGGACTGTGCCCTGGGCTAAATTAGGCACCGGGGACCCCATCCCCCTGGGGCCTGGACATTTAAAGTGGATGCCCACTGGTACCAATGGGGGTGCCTCAAGGCCCCGCGGTCCCTGCTGGCTCCCTGCCTCCTGCATTAGCCGGCATTGCTTTGTCAGAGAGGGAGCTGCTAACATGCAGCTCCCTCTCTGTCAAAGCAATTGTGCTCGCTTTAAGCAAGCAAGAGCAGTTTTGATGCTCTCACTTGCTAAAAGTGAGCATGTTTGCTATGGCTAGGTGGGAGCACTGAAGCTACCACCAAGCCATAGCAAATAGCTCGCACCTGGGAGATAGCAGGAGCCGGCCCTGGGGTTGGTGGTCCCCAGGGCCATGTATGGCTCCAGGAAGGGGACCGCACGGCCCCCCTCCTTCCTTGATTACGGGCCTGTCTGATAAGTTGGTGGTCCCCGGGGCCGAGAACAGCCCCCCTACCATACCTTAAAAAGAAGTTTGGCCCCTGGAAGGTGGTGGTCCCCATGGCCCGGGTGGGTCTGTGAGGCCCCCATTTCAAAATTAAAAAGCCCTGGGGAGGTGGTGGTCCCTGGGGAACGGGGGGTTCGGGAGACCCCCCATTATATTAGCCCTGATGAGTCCCTGGGGCTGCCGGGGAGGCAATATGGGCCTCTCCAGTGCAAATTTTAATCAATTACCCCAGAGAGGTGACAGTCCCCAGAGTGCAGGAGTGCCGCAAGGACACCCCCACATTATTATTAAACACTGCCCCCAGGTGCTTCTTATTTAAGACATGCGGTAACACACACATTTTTGTTTTATTTTGCCATGGGTCTACCTGCAAATTTGTGACAAAATATTTAATAAAAATGCTTTTACCCCCAGCGGAGTCCCTGTGGGACCCCCCACATATCTGGGGAGTCAGGGTATTTCTAACCTGACCCTTTTCTTTATTTTTAAGTGTTGGCAGACAATCAAATTTCAGCAGGATCCTGAGTCCACTGCAAGGACTCACGTTCCCAGATATCAATATTTTTTAAACTTAAATATCTCTGAACTACTAAACAAAGTTACACCAAATCACAAAAATCATGCTTTCTGGACCAACATCTAGCTTTCTGCCAAATTTGGTGCAATTCCGTTCAGCGGCTTGGGCTGTAGTCATGTTCAAAAAATAAAAATCTTCATAGACACTCGGCCCCCGCTTGATGGATCACACTGAAACTTTCAACACAGGAGATGAACCAAAAAGGGGACGTTTTTGAAAAATTCTTGAATATTCATCAAGTGGCGCCAAAGTTATTGGCAAACACAAAACGCTTTTCCAATGGAAACTTTGGTCCAACTATTGGTCCAACTATAACTACCTACTGGCTATTGGCAGTATATATATATGTATATATATATTCACTGAAAAAACCATAGGTTTTATGGACAGTTATAGTTAGTTGGACATTGCACTCGTACAAAACCCATGAAATTCCCCCGTTATAGTTAGTTCAGCTAACTATAACTCGCGCCCCCGCAATGCACTGCTGATGACGTCACATATTACATCACTCATGACATGGTCAGTGACATCACTGATGACATCACTGATGACATCTCAAATGACATCACTGATGACATCATCCAGCGACTGTGTGTTTCTGTAAAGTTTAAATATGTTTAATATTTATAGGGAAAGGCGTATTGCAGAATGAGTGGGTGTATAAGTGTCTAAATGGATGATTTAGTACGTGCGTGACTGACTCTACATGTGAGTGATTAAACGTATCTTACTGAATGCATGGGTTAGTGACTAAACTGTGTGAATGTCCGTATCCGTCTGTTTGTTGGTGTGTAAGTGGATGCATGGATTTGCGAATAGCTACATGAGTGTCTATATGGATTATTAATTGGTTCACAGAGTATCTGTATGGCTGCCTGAGTGTTTGTGTGGGTGGGGTGTGTGTGACTCTGTACATAGATGTGTGAGTGGGTGATTCACTGGGTGCATGATTTCAAGAGTGCATCTGTGATGGACTGCTTGGGTGGGTGAGTGTGTGTATGGGTGTGTTAGTGAGTGAATGTATATCTCAGTGGTACATGTGCGAGTAACTACATATGGAAAAGGCAGTATATATGTGTGTTAGAGTATTTAAATGGCTATAAGTGAGAGTGTGTGATTGTGAGAGTGGCTGTATGGATGCATGTGTGCTTGTATCAGTTATTGTATAAGAGCGTAAGAATGTGCTAGTATTTGTATGAGTAAGTGAGCTGGTGTGTGTATAACTGTATAGGTGAGTAAATGGGTGTGTGATTAATTTTTTGCATGACTGACTAGGTGTGTGAGTACCTCTATGGATGAGTGGCAGTGTGTGTGTGTTTATATAGGTGTATGAGTGCATATGATAATCCTGTACTGAGTGACTGTATGTATGAGTGACTGTACGGGTGAGTGAGTGGATGTGTGTGTAGACCTAAGAATCAGTGAGTGGGTATGTAGTTATTGGTGTTGGAGTGTCTATGGTTTTGCGAATAGCAGTCTTTAATTTAGAGTGGGTGTAGGAAAGGTTATATTAAGGTGTGAGGAGGTGCATCAGATTATCACGTAGATGATGTCATCAGTGATGTCATTTGAGATGTCATCAGTGATGTCATCAGTGATGTCACTGACCATGTCATGAGTGAAGTAATATGTGACGTCATCAGCAGTGCATTGCGGGGGCGCGAGTTATAGTTAGCTGAACTAACTATAACGGGGGAATTTCACAGGTTTTGTACGAGTGCAATGTCCAACTAACTATAACTGTCCATAAAACCTATGGTTTTTTCAGTGAATTTCAAAGGTTTTTTAAATGCTAATTTCTAACTATAACGTGCGAGAAACCTATGGTTTTTTCAGTGAATTTCAAAGGTTTTTTAAATGCTAATTTCTAACTATAACGTGTCTGAAACCTATGGTTTTTTCAGTGAATTTCTAAGGTTTTTTAAATGCAAATTTCTAACTATAACGTGCGTGAAACCTATGGTTTTTTCAGTGAATTTCAAAGGTTTTTTAAATGCTAATTCCTAACTATAACATGTCTGAAACTTATGGTTTTTGTCAGTGAATTTCAAAGGTTTTGTAAATGACAATTTTTAAATGTATAAATTGTTATATTTATTTTTTTGATACTGATTTACTACATTTTTTAAACTATTTATTTTTAGATATTTTATTTTTTAAATTACATTGTAATTACATTATACATTACATTACAAAATATACTTTCTCACAATCAATTACTTTAGTTTAAATACTTTGCAAATAGGCAATAGACTTTTAAGTACAGTAGTTACAGTTGTTGCAATGGGCAACAACATTTCAAACACAATGCAACATTGAGCTCAATGGGAATTTCTAGTTAAATGCAATTAGTTACTTTATGGATTACTTTTCTAACCACAGGACTGGATCCTAGACTCAGTCCTGGGACATCTCCTTTAAACAGTTGAGTAAAAGCGTTTTGGTTACAGTAGTGATTTTTAAGGAACATTATTGTATTTTAAAAGTTGACACTTAGAAACTTTTTCACATAGAATCACCAATGTTATCCTATGGGAGGAAATTCACTTAGCAGGTAAGTAGTGTTATCGTTACTTTTTCTTACTCAGTGGTGGATCCTGGATCCAGCACTGGTGCATCTCCTGTAAATAGTTGAAAGAATGCGTTTAAGTCATACAGGCGATTTTTAAGGAATATTTGTAGTTTGTGAAAATCGACACTGAGAAACATTTCTGCTGAAAACCAGACAATGGATTCCTATGGAAGGAAATACAAGTTACTGGTAAGTACTGTTAGAATTACTTTTCAGGGTCAGTGCTGGGCTAAAAGATGCAGCACTGAGGTCTCTCCTGATAACAGGTGAGTAAATCGGAATTCGTAGTTCGGCTGATTTTAGATGAATATTTTAAAGTTCCAAAACTCCACACTTAGAAGAATTTCCAAATGAAACCAGTCAATGTTAGCCTATGGAAGGAAATTCAAGTTACTGGTAAGTACGGTTAAAATTACTTTTCAGGATCAGTACTGGGCTCAAAGATGCAGCACTGAGGTCTCTCCTGATAACAGGTGAGTAAACCGGAATTCGTAGTTCGGCGGATTTTAGAGGCTTATTTGCGCAATGGTGAAGGAAGGGGGTGGGGCCTGAGGTGACATGTCTGCAAACACGCCCCGTGGCGCGTTTTAAGTTGGGGGATTAAGTCCCCTTGAATCATGAGGGTCCCTGAGGTCCAACTAGGCGACCCTGTACCTCCAGTATGCGCCAGGGAGCTGCGTTGCAGAGAGGTGTTCAGAGGCCACGCCCCTTTTTACACCTCTCTGCAACGCAGCTCTGTGGCGCTTTCTGGACGTACCTGGTGGGCTAGTTGGCCCCCAGGGACCCTCAGGATTGAAGGGGATTTAATTCCCCATCTTAAAATGCGCCACGGGGCCTGTTTGCACACATGTCACCTGAAGTCCCGCCCTCCCTTCACCACTGTGCAAACGCGCCCCGTGGCGCGTTTTAAGTTGGGGGATTAAGTCCCCTTGAATCCTGAGGGTCCCTGGAGTCGAACTAGCCCACCATGTACCTCCAAAAGCGCCAGAGGGCTGCGTTGCAGAGAGGTGTATAAAGGGGCGTGGCCTCTGTACACCTCTCTGCAACACAGCCCCTGGCGCATACTGGAGGTTCCTGGTGGGCTAGTTGGCCCCAGGGACCCCAGTATTCAAGGGGAATTACTTCCCCTTCTTAAAACGCGCCAGGTGGCGCGTTTGCACACTGCTGCAGGGAGGGGGCGGGGCCTCCGGCACAATGCCGTTTTTTTTTTTTATGGGAGGGGGCTGCGTGGCCCCCCTTCCCTCGGCCTCTTTTTGTCCCGGGGACCCCATCCCCCGGGGCCTGAGCATTTTTTTTTGTTTTATTTTAAAAAAAAAAAAACGGGAAGGGGGCCGCGTGGCCCCCCTTCCCTGGGCCTCTATTGGCCCCGGGGACCCCATCCCCCGGGGCATGCCCTCTTTTTAAAATATCTTTGGAGGGGGCTGCATGGCCCCCCTCCTCAGGCCATTTAAGGCCCCGGGGACCCCATCCCCGGGGCCGGCCTTGCCCTTTTTTTTTTTTTTAATTTTTCTTTAATTGGGGAGGGGGGCTGCGTGGCCCCCCTCCCGGGCCACTTATAGCCCCGGGGACCCCATCCACTGGGGCCTGGCCTCTCGTTGGAGACTGTGGGGGGGTCCCCAATACCCCCACAGTCCCAGCCGGCTCCCCGCCTCCTGCGGGAGCCGGCATTGCTTTTCCACATGGGGAGAAGCTAACATGCTGCTCCCCGTGTGGAAAAGCAATTGGGTTTGCATTTTGAAAGAGAGAGCAGGTTTCCTGCTCTCTCTTTCAAAATGCAAACCAAGTTTGCTATGACAGGACGGGAGCCGCGATGCTCCCGTCCTGTCATAGCAAACTACAGTGTCCCGGGGTAGGCACCCCGGGACACTGCAGGAGCCGGCCCTGGGGGGTGGTGGTCCCCAGGGCCATCACTGGCTCCAGGAGGGGGGCCGCGCGGCCCCCCTCCCAACTTGTTCAAAGCCCCGGGGAGGTGGTGGTCCCCGGGGCTCTGGGGGTCCGTAACGGACCCCCATATTTAAATCTTTAGTGCCCCGGGGAGGTGGCGGTCCCTGGGGCGTGTGGGGGGGCTGGAGCCCCCCACACAGGTTAAAACATTTTTTAAAAAAGAAGCCCCGGGGGGTGGCGGTCCCCGGGGCAGCGGGAGGGCAAAGAGCCCTCCCGCACCATTTTTTTAATAAAGCCCCAGGGGTGGCGGTCCCCGGAGCTTGGGGGGCCTTAGAGGCCCCCCACATTACAACTTAATAACCCCCGCATGCCCCCGGGACTTGGGCCACCCGGGGGCAAAATACCATCGAGGCGCGGGAGACCGCGCTTCGATTATTTTTTTTTTTGGCAGGATCTGCGCACCCTGAGCGCATCCTGCCGATTTTTAAAAAAAAAAATGCTTTTTTCTGCCCAGGGGGTCCTTGTGGGACCCCCTGAGCAGGCCTAGGGGGTCAGGGTGTTTCTACCCTGCCCCCTTTGTGCGTTTTGCGCACTTGTTTTTGTGCCTCGGTTCTACCGAGGCACAAAATGGCTGCCAACACTTCCTGATTCGGAATGTTGACAGCCAGCTGACAGCCAATTAGCATGCAGCTCGTGATCGGGACGGTGCTCGCAGGGTGCGCTGAGGGTACGCGGATCCGACGCGCCCGTAGATATATATGTGATTTTACTTGTTAATTTCTCAGGAACTACTGAACAGATTTACACCATTTTATCAAAAGGCACGACACTGAACCAAGGGCTACCTCTTTGCCAAATTTGGTGTAATTCCGTTCAGCAGTTCGGGCTGTAGCTGCGACTAAAGGTTCCTATGGAAAAATGAATGGGGAAAACGCATTTTGGGACCCCCCTTTTTTCTCGGCCCCCGCTTGACGTATCACCCCGAGACTTTCAGGATAGGAGCGGACCGGAGCGCCCCAACAAGTTGGAACCTTTCGCGAAGATTCGTCAACCGGCGCCAACGTTATTTCAAATAGAATGTTGCGGATTTCCTATGGAAAATAGGTTTTAACTATAACTATCTACTGGCGACTGCCAGTAGATAATATATATATATATATATATATATATATATATATATATATATATATATGTATATAGGATCCCCTCTTTTTATCTCCCCCGCCTGATGGATCACCCCGAAACTTTAAAGACAGCAGCTGCAGTGAGCGTCATACTAGTTTTGAAAATGTAGCAATTTTTGGCAAATGAAAAAATTTACTTCCTATGGAAGCTAGGTCCTAACTATAACTACCTACTGGAAAGGTAACTGTTGGTCTAGAAAGTGACCTTTTTGTAAATTGGCGTAAATCCATTCAGTAGTTTTTGAGATATTAAGAGAAAAACAATTTGTATATATAAATACGCGATTCGACCGCAACGCTCACGCAGAGGTTTGCGAACCCTCGAGCCACAAGATGTACTATGATTGCCCAGCCACAACCTGTCTAGAGCAGACTTCACCAACGAATAGCTCATGAGCTACTGGTAGCTCTCCAGGCACCTGTTAGTAGCTCTCCTGAGTGCAATCCAGTATACTAAATTTGAATCTTCTGCTTGGCTGAAATAATATATGTATACCAAAATTGAAAGGTGTGCATCTGAGATGAAAATGTATTTTCAGACCTCATAAGCTTGTTTGGAGAAAAATGGTTGAATTTCCAAAATGTATTTAAAGCTGATATTTATGCCCTAACTCATGTGGCACTGGTAAAACCTATCACTGATATTATTACCTTAGTTCCAGAAGTTGCAGCTACTGCTGCTGTGTATTATCCAAATAAAGGTATTCTTTGTCTTTTTAACATTGCTTTTGGCAACCCTGCCTGATGCACGGAAGTTATCATTGCTGGCAACCCTGCACTGAGGTGACTGCTGGTAATCTTGCACAGGGCGACCACCAAGATAATCTTGCCTGATGTGGTTATTATTACAACACTAATAATATTAATAGCTCAGGAGGATTTTCATTGAGCATTAATAACTATTATTACAGAAAAGGTTGGAGACCCCTGGTCTAGAAAGTTGTGCTGCCCAGTTTCTAAACCGGGGCTGTGCCCTGAGAGTTATAAATTAACATTAAAACGTATAGAAGGGGTCAGGGTAGGCGTACTTTGTAGGGGTTTGTGAAGCACTCTTTATGTGTTAGAAAATGGCGTAAACTGATTTTTTCCACGTGCAGAAAGCTGCAACTCCATCGCGAGGCTCATTACGGCCCCTATGTAAAGTCATGGCAGAGTCGCGTACCTTTACAAAAAACATATGTAGACATTCAGTCACAGAGTAATGTATGAACTCAGAGACCCACACAAAGTAACACAGCTAGTCAGAGACCCACTCAGAGACTTATGCCCTGACTAAGACACCCACTCACACACTCAAGCATCCACTGAGTAACCCACAGAGACAGTCACGTATCTACCCACAGACCCACTCATTGAGTTAAACACTCACTTATACACCCACACAGAGACTGATTTGCCCACTCATAGACCCACTCAGAGACTTATGCACCCACCCAAACATCCACTCAGAGACTCATTCACACACTCACTAACCTACTCAGATAATTCCACACTCACTGACAGACCCATTCAGAGATGCACGTACCCATTCACAGACCCACTGAGAAACTCATGCATCCACACCCAGAACTACTCAGAAACTCATGCACCCAATCAGACATCCATGCATCTACTCACAGACCACCTCAGACTCATACATCCACTCACAGACCCAGTCACACACTCATGCACCCACTAAGAAACCAACTCAGAAACTCATGCACCCACACACAGACCCACTCAGAGACTAATGCATATACTCACAGAACCACTCAGACACTCATACACATACTCACAGATCCGCCAACCCACTTATTCATTCATGCATCCACTTACAGATCCACTCAGAGACTTACACACCTACTCACAGCCACACAGAGACACTCAGAAACTCATGCACCCATTCACAACCCCAATCAGACACTCATGCACCCATTCACTGACCCACTTACTCATTCATGCATCCACTCACAGATCCGCCAACCCACTTATTCATTCATGCATCCACTTAGAGATCCACTCAGAGACTTACACACCTACTCACAGCCACACAGAGACACTTATATACACACTCACAGACCCACTCAGAAACTCATGCACCCATTCACAAACCCAATCAGACACTCTTGCACCCATTCACTGAGCCACTTAGACACTTACACATCCACTCACAGACCCACTCAGAGACTCATGCACCCACTCACAGAGCCACTCAGACACTCACATACCCACTCACAGACCCAATTAGACACCCACAAATTCTCTCACAGACCCACTCAGAGACTCACGTACCCACTCACAGCCACACTGAGACACTTATACACCCACTCACAGATCCACTCAGAAACTCATGCACCTACTCACAGACCCACTCAGACACTCACATACCCATTCACTGACCCACTTAGACACTCTCACACCCACTCACAGATCCATTCAGAGACTTACGCACCCACTCACAGACCCACTCAGACTCACACACCGACTCACAGACCAACTTAGATTCTTACACACCCACTCACAGACCAACTTAGAGACTCACACACCCACTCACAGACCCACTCAGCCTCATGCATCCACTCACAGACATTCTTAGAGACTCATGCATCCACTCACAGAGCCACTTAGACACTGATACAGGCAGTCTAAGACCAACGTAGACACTCTTGCCCCCAGTCACACATTCACTCAAGAACTGATATATATGTACTCACAGACCTACTCAGACTTATGCATCCACTCATACACACTTGCAAAATTACTTACAAACTCTTTGTAACATATATATAATGAAAATAATAGTTAGAAATCTGAAATGTGTTGTTGTGCATTGAATTCATGAATTTGCTTTGTGGATCCATGATGGGGTCACAACTCTGAAAATATATTTTTTTTTAAAGAATTTTAAATTAATATTATTTAGTGTTGGGCAATAGGGTAGCTCTGAGGAGAACCTTTGTGTTTATTGTGAGTATGGTTGCTGAGAAACACCCTGTTGCCTTAATCTGTAAAGTGACCGTCATCACTTCTGTAAATTCCATGTATGTCGAAATGCAGATTGTCGTTGTAGATAGAGCCCATGTTATGGTCTATGAGGAATGCAGATACAGATTTATTAACATGTTTCCTGGCTTTGTCAATCCACTTCCAAAGGTCTTCTTCATTGCTATTTCCAAACCAACCCCAGGAACAGTGCCTAGGTCATTGCCACCACAGTGCACAATTATGATGTCTGGATGTTGGTAATCTGCAATACTCTCAACCAAAGGCAGCAATTGCTGCCACTTTAACCCTCTCTGGCCAATCCATTTAATATCCACATTAGGCAAACCCAAGTTCCTGTCAATACCACTCTTTCTAGCAGAATCTCTGGCAAAGTAGACAAAGCATAGCAGGAGAAGGTTGCAGGTGAATGTGACAGTTGGTAGAATGAAAGGAAGTTAAAATGGAGGAGTGGTCTTCTTGAACAAATGGATGTATTTGATTGGGTGGTGTAAACTATGTGATAATTAAAAATGGGTAGTGATTTCATTACTAGAAACTCATGCACCCACTCACAGACCCACTCAGAGACTAATGCATATACTCACAGAACCACTCAGACACTCATACACACACTCACAGGCCCACTCAGAAACTCATGCACGCATTCACAACCCCAATCAGACACTCATGCACTCATTCACAGACCCACTTATTCATTCATGCATCCACTCACAGATCCGCCGACCCACTTATTCATTCATGCATCCACTCACAGATCCACTCAGAGACTCACACACCTACTCACAGCCACACAGAGACACTTATATACGCACTCACAGAACCACTCAGAAACTCATGCACCCATTCACAAACCCAATCAGACACTCTTGTACCCATTCACTGAGCCACTTAGACACTTACACATCCACTCACAGACCCACTCAGAGACTCATGCACCCACTCACAGAGCCACTCACATACCCACTCACAGACCCATTACTAAAGTAAGTTCATTACTAAAGTAAGTTAATCTCTGACTGGCTGTAGATAAATGTTACACAAGTTAAGTTATTGTGGATATGCTTACATTTTCACACAGTCAACCACACCTGCTAAAGTTGGACTGGTATGCCCTGTTTATAAAGTGTATGAACTTTTGATTTACTGGTACAGTAGAGTGTTTCAAACCTGGTTGTTATGGCAACTGTGAGAAAGCAGTAAGGGGAAAGGGTTCCAATTACAGGGTACTTTCAATCTGCAAAGTATAGTAGTTTAGGCATAGCATATTTTGCGAAATATGAATTTTCAAATTTGGTATTGTGATTGGCTCTGAAATATAGTTGAAAAACATAGCAATATCTTAGTATATGCTTTAACAGACTCCCGTGTGGAGTCGCAGAATTAGACAGAGAACGGGCTTTGCAACGGGGTCCACTCATAGCTACTACCAAATTGGGCTTCTTATGAGAGGAACAACAAAGGGATACTAAAATGACCAATGAAAACTGGAGTAAGAAAAGGAAAAAATGAGGGAAACATTTTCATTTGCTAACTGCATCAGTATCACTAGAAAAAGAGAGGGAAACTTTGCCATTACTGGTTCTTTCTTACAGAGAGTGGCACTAATCATTTTCCGTGAGAAAACATTTGAAGTGAAAGAGTGGTAATATTTGAGGATCCACATAGCAAATTAACAGGTATGTTAATAATGAGGAGATTGATAATGTGAATATATATATAAATAGATAGATAGATAGATAGACAGATAGCTATAAGTGACAGTTTAATGTAGTATATTTAGATTATTATATAAACAATGACATGTATGCAAAGATCTTGAAGTCTTTGTTTACAAATAAGATTACATGGATATTGAACCAGTCAACTGTTTGAAAAGTAACTGATATATGCATGTAAAGAGTATCATACATAGGCATTTGTATAATGATATAGTCAGTAGCAAGAAAGATATCCACTGAATTATCTATTTGGAATTAAATGACCGAAAATGTTGTTGGTGTTTAAGTGAAAAATTGTATGTGCTAGATATAGTTTTGGTACCTTATCTGCAGTTGTTATATTTAATTACTTTGTAAGGTTGTACTTTAGTGCTGTACTTGTGGTATGATCTGGTACTGTAGATCATGTGTATGAAATGTTACCACTTGCTTGATTTCAGATTTAAAAATCATTGCCAAATCTTAAATTGGTGTTGTCCTATATGGAAGTGAACTGTTAGCTAGACTGTACGTAAGGGGCACTAAAATGAAGTATGAAAATGTATATTATATACTTCCAAACATAAGTGTGTTCCATGCGCACTTACAGACCTATATTTTCAGTTTCAGAACCAACGATTTCTAATACACGAAGTAATTAATCCATGCAACTCCATCCATGCAGATTTACAGATCCATAGTGTGAGGAAGAGAGGCACTCATATACCAACATACTGTCTTAAATATGCAAAGACACACCCAAACAGGGACTGACACACTCACTCAGGCATGTGCTGAGCAACTGATGCTAATAAGTCAGCCATACAGACCAGTTGACTTTTCAACATGTCTTGGGCCTGCTTCTGGACAGCCTGTGTGTGCAGTGTTACTGATAGGCAAGGTTGATATTTGAAATACGTTCCCAAGTCTATACAGTCCTCTTATACTACTTATAACTGACCTGTAACAGAGGTTGTAAGTAGGCCATAGGCAGTGAGGTATGTCCTTAAACCCTAAGACATATCATTTCAAGGTTTAGTGAGTCACACCTGCACTTACAGAGCTATATGTCTTATTTCACATACAGTCTCGCTGATGTACTACATCAAATAGGTATCTAGAAAAGGATACAGTATCTTACACACCCAGTCAGACATGGACAGACGCTGTTCAGTATGCACTCCCACACACACACACACATCTTATGTGATGAGGCATAAAGTAAGCAGTTGCACACACAGATACATGCCAACACTCTCTAACACATGCTGTAACAAACCCATGCAGCTCCCTCAATAGAGATTTACAGATCCCCATAGTGAGTAAAAAGGCACTCATATATGAACATACTGCCTCAAATATGGAAAGACACACATAAACAGGGACTGACACACTCATTCAGATATGTGCTGAAGAACTAGTACTAATAAGTCAGACATGCAGATCACTTCCCTTTCAACATATCTCAAGCCTCCTACTGGACAGCCTGTGTGTGCAGTGTTGGTGCTATGCAGAGTTGATATTTGCAACATTCTTTGAACTCTAAAAAGCACACTTGTATTACATATAACTCACCCTTAAGGTAGTCTGTAGCTAGGCCGTAGGCAAAGAGATATGTTCTTAAAACATAAGATATATACTTTCAAGTTTCAGTGTCTTTCTTGTGCACTTACAGGCTCAAATGCCCAGCATTACATGCAGTCTTACACCTTTTCTCCAACTCACATGCCTATCTGGAAAAGGATACAGGCGCTTACAGAGCAAGACAGACATTCACAGAGGCACTACAACCCTCACTCCTAGACACATAGAGCTCTTATGTAACTAGGCCAAATGGAGGCAGTTGCATACAGCCTTACATACCCCAGTGCTCTGTAATCTATGTTTTCCAGTTTATAAGGTTCTTTTCTACGACATATTAGTCAACTCTAAGGTAGCTTATAGCTAGGCCATTGGGTAGAAGTTTCAGTGAGCTATATGCACACTTACATGCCAATATGCTCAGTTATACATGCACTCTTCCACCCTGATTTGAATCTGATATAAGTACATGCAAAAGGAGAGAGCCACTATTACACCCCCTGAGATAGTGTCAGAAGCATCTAAACATCCACTCACATGCACAGACACAGCTCCTATGCATCTAGCACTAATGGAGGAGGTTGCACACTCACTTAAGTAACCCAATAGTAACTAACAGACCCGGGAGGCAATCCTTACATATACATTTACAGATCCTTACAGTGACAAAGAGAGCCAACGATGTACCAAGAAAGTTGCTTACATATGGAAACACCCAATTCACCCACCCAGAGACGTAGCCCTTTAAATATGTCTCAGGCCTGGTATACTTGAGCTTGTGTATGCAGTTCTACTGCTAGGCCGACTTGGTATTTAAAACCGCTTCACAAGCCTTAACCTGCTGTTCTACCACTTATAACTCACCCCTAAGGTAGCCTGTAGCTAGGCCATAGGGTATACTTCTATGCGTGTAAATGCTAACATATGTAGTTAGAAGTTTCCTTTAGCTGCATGCACACTTACAGGCCTATATGCTCAGTTATACATCCACTCTCCCACCATGATTTGAATCTGATATAAGTACATACACAAGGCGAGAGCCACTAATACACCTCCTTATGTATCAAGCACTAATGGAGGCGGTTGCTCACTCACTTAAATAAAACAATAGTAATTAAGAGACCCAGGAGGCAATCCATGCCACCACTAGCATATACATTTACAGACCCTTACAGTCACAAAGAGAGCCAGTGATATACCAACAAAGTTACTTAGTTATGAAAACACACCCACATATAGGGACTGAGACACCAATTCAGAAATCTACTAAAGAACTTACACTACCAAGTCACCCATCCAGAGAAGTAGCCCTTTAGACATGTCTCAGGCTTGGTACCCTTGCACTTGTGTATGTAGTTCTACTTGCTAGGCAGACTTGACATTTGAAACCCCTTGTCGAACCTTAACCTGCTATTCTACCACATACAACTCACACTATGGTACCCTGCAGCTGGGTTATAGGGCATGCTTCCATGTGCAAAAAAGCTAACACATGTAGTTAGAGGTTTTAGTGAGCTACATGCACACTTAGAGGCCCATTTGCTCAGTTATACATCCACTGTCCCATCCTGATTTGAATCTGATATAAGTACATGCAAAAGGAGAGAGAAACTAGTACAGTCGCTGGGACCGTGTCAGAAGCATCTAAACATTCACTCACATGCACATACACCACTCTTACATATTGATCACTAATGGAGACGGTTGCTCACTCACTTACAAAACCCAATAGTAACTAACAGACCCAGTAGGCAATTCATCTCGCCCCCTAACATAATAATTTACAGACCCAAACAGTCACAAAGAGAGCCAGTGATGTACCAACAAAGTTACTTACATTTGGAAACCTACCCCCACTTAGGACCTGAGAAACCATTTCAGATATCTACTAAATAACTGACACTACCAAGTCACCCATCCAGAGAAGTAGCCCTTCAAACATGCCTCAGGCCTGGTACACTTGAGCTTCTCTATACAGTTCTACTGCTAGGCCGTCTTGGCATTTAAAACCGCTTGACAAGCCTTAACCTGCTATTCTCCCATATAGAACTCACCCCTAAGGTACGCTGTAGCTAGGTCATAGGGTACGCTTGAATGTGCATGAAAGCTAACACATGTAATTAGAAGTATCAGTGAGCTACATGCACACTTACAGTCACATAGGTGCAGTCATACATACACTCTCCCTCACTGATTTGAATCTGATATAAGTACATGCAAAAGGAGAGATACACTAATACACTTCCTGAGACAGTGGAAGAAGCATCTAAACATTCACTCATATGCACAAACAAAACTCTTACATATCTAGCACTAACGGAGGCAGTTGCACACTCACTTAATTAACCCAATAGTAACTAACAGACCCAGGAAGCAATCCATGCTGCCCTTTACATATACATTTACAGACCCTTACAGTCAGAAAGAGAGCCAGTGATGTACCAACAAAGTTGCTCACATATGGAAATACACCCCACATAGGGACGGAGTCATCCATCCAGAGAAGTAGTCCTTTAAGCTTGGCTACTTGTACTGGGTAGCCTGTGTGTGCAGTTTTACAGCTAGGCAGACTTCACGTTTATAACTCTTTCTAAACCTAAAATTGTTTATCAAGTACATACAAGTGACTAGTAAAGTCGGCTGTAGATAGATCATACAACACAGTGCTGTGTACTTTTCTCCAGAGTGGTATAAAATAGTAAAATAATCAGATATCTACTATTTTAGATGCTTTAATTATAGAACATAAAATGTGTATTCTATTTTGTTTTCAGATATCTGGTTGAGTTCAAAGAGAATAATTAAAGAAAAGAACAGAGGAGAAAAGCACACAAAAAACAGTACTACTTTGAAAAGACTCAGAGCAAAAAAAGTGGATGATGGACAGGATGTCCCACAGAAAGTAATCTGCTGGATAAGAGAACTGAGCAGTTTCTTAAAATAGTAGTTTTGAAAAATCAAAAATGTGGAAAATTATAAGAACAAAAAGAAAACTCTAAGAACATCTCAGAAACAAAAAGCAGTAACTTATGTTCAAAGTGAAAAACATTGTAAAAAAACAACTCATCCAACACTAAGGCAGAAACAGTACAAAGAGATAAGAAGAAGAATGTTAAAACTAGGGTAATACAAAATTTGGTAGGAAACATAAAGCAGTATAAGATAAGATCAGCAAATTATAAGCAACAGCAACTCCTTGAAACTGTAGTAAATAAAGCATTTGCCTTAAAGCGAAAACTATTTATCTTTGTAAACAGAATGAAAACACTCAATAAAACAGTGCTCTCTATGAAGAGAAAAAGCCAGAAAAAGAGGCTTGTTAGTAGAACTCAGGGGGATATTACCAAGGAATTGCGATAATTATCGCAAAGCGCGCTTAGCGCTGTTTTTTTTATTGCTGGATTTCATCGTGGAGATAACGCGTTATTATCAACGCTTATCTCCAAGGCGATAAAAAATCCAGCGATAGTGGCGAAACCCAGCAATAGCGCGAGAAATCCAGTGATAAATTCAACGCGCTAATGAAAAGCTTGCTAATAGGCAGGTGAGGACTTAACCTTACAATTCACCTCCCATTGACTAGAATGGTTAAGTCAGGTTTTTAGCAGGTGTTAGATTCCAGCGATAATCGCGGTTAGCGTGAGTTTTTTTATCGCTTCGCGGGCATTGCTAATAGGGGGAAGTTGTGTTTGCGACTGTTTTCAGTCGCTTTTAGTTGGGAACGCCTACTTTGCATGTCATTAGCGATATATATCGCTGACATGCAAAGCGGCACCAAAACGGTCGCTTTCGCCATAAAGCTGTCGCTAACAGCTGTTAGTGACAGCTTGCTAATAGGGCGAAAGAAATATCGCCGCTTTAGCGGCAAAAAGTGCCGCTAAAGCGGCGATAAGGCCCTTGCTAATATGCCCCTGAGTTTTCTAACATACTTCTGGAACTAAGCCTTTCTTTAATGAATAAATCTACTTTCAAGAGCACACATTAGTGCACTCAGTTGACACAACTGGTCAATGTTATGAGGAGAAGGATGGTAGTCCCTTTTAAAAAGAGAAGATGATTCATAGGAATGTTGAAGAAGTGATACCTGAAGAAATACAGGAAAGGCGTAGACAGATAAGTAGAAATGCAGCAGAATCAATAGACATGTTACAAAATTTTGTACGTGAATTACCAGATAAAAGTATCAAACGGAAAATTGCAATTTTGAAAGGATTAGATCCATGCAAAGTAAGAAAATATTGTAATTTACAAGGACATTCAAGGATAGCAGGTCTATCAAGGAAAGTGTGCCAAAGCATCTTTCAGCATTTCAGAATGTTAGGTGTTCATCATTCTAAAATGCAAACTTTAGTTAGGAGACTTTACTATGTGAAAACTCCTGCACTATGTTTAGGAGAAATTAATAGAGCTCTTTTGCAGGGTACAATAGCAGACATAGAAAACATTTGTGATAAGATTCATTTTTGTTTCTTTGGTCCAGAAGAAGAGTGTAGGGAAAATGAGGATTTGGTACCTGCAGGTCTAGTGCCACAGGACACATGTATTACTGTTGATAATTTTCAAATAGAGATCAGAAAGATCGACAGTGTTTCTTCAGAGAAACCAAACTCTGTTTGCATTTGCTGTCAACGCAATCACTACAAATGTCAATCTCAGAATGTTGATTTGTATTTAAAAAGAGGAAAACACAATAATGACATGTGGCAACAATTTGCTGTTTATTTGTAGAGGAGCGGTTTGACTTGTCCACTCGACAAGTCATATGTAAGTACTACTACAATAAGTTAGAAGAAAACAAAATGCCAGCTAGAAGAAGTGCATAACAACTTAGAATTTGTATCTATTCCACAAGAACTAAGAGATTGAGATGTTTATGAGTCCATTCTAATACAATGTGTACACCCATTTTAGGCCATAGTTCGTAAGGAGCCTAAGGCAGGGAAGCTGCCACCAACTGACCTACAAAAGGCCTGAAAGGAAGAGCTAAGTACTTACCTTTAGATTTTAAACAGAATATTACAACTGTTGATGTAGACAGCGAGGAACATGAACCACGTAGCATTCTAGTAAATGGTGTGCCTGCAATGAATAAATTAATCTGGCAAGAGTTAGTAGCTATTAGTAAAGTTAAAAAAACTGCATTGTACCTAGTACAAAATATTGTTTATTATAAGAATGTTGATGTTGTTAAAGATGTGACATATGCAGAGGATGAAAGATTACAATCAAGTGGACAGATTGAAAAAGGGGATTGATCCAGATCAGAAGAGATTTATGAACACCACAGCATCCATCCTCTGCATTACAAAGAAGTGATCGGTGAAGCCATTGAACTATTTCAAATGAATCAAGCAAAAGGAGCTCCCATGAGTATATGAGAGAAAGGTCTAGAAGCTCGCTGTTTTCCACAACTGTTTCCCACTGTAGAAGGTAGATGCTTTGATGACCGTCCTGTACAGTTACCAGCATCTGAATACCAGTCAACAAGATTATAGTTGGAAGATCCAAGATTTTGGCAGTGTATTCCCTACATATTTTATCTTGTGTTTGAGAGTGACATGTCTGGACTTTCATATGCTGTTAACCATATATTGAAGACAGGACTTCATCAAGAAAATCTCTCTGCAAAGGAATTCATTGTCAAAGTTCATGGAAGGGATGAAAACTTGGAATGCAGCTTAGTCAATCTGATGGTGTTGGTATCGTTGTCATGGGGAACTCAAATGCATGTTGAGAAACCTAGGAGCATCAGTTGTGCTGAGTATGCATGGGATGATCTACTTCAATTCTGGTGGGAAGCTAATTGAAACATAAAAAACATAAAAATGAAGACAGCTGGGGAATTTTGGGGTCAAATTCACAATGAAGTGGCGGAGCACGGCGTTAAACAAACAAGGCTTAACATTTACAATATTTACAAGAATACAGTGCAGCCCTGCGTTTCTCCCTGGGCTTGCTCTAATTGTAGTCTTCCTAGCGTCAACGTAGGCACTCTTGCACCATTGTGCAAGGGTGCCTGCATTGCAGGGAAAGATTGTTTATGTGCAGGAAGGTGTCCTTTCCTGCACATAAACATTCACCAATGGCGTTTTATAACTTCTATGTGTGCTGCAAAATGCAGCACACATAGAAGTTTCAATGTGTCATTTTTTTTTTAAAGATAGTTTATGTGCAGGAAGGGACACCTTCCTGCACATAAACAATCAATGGCATTTTGCTGTTTCTATGTGTGTTACACAATGCAGGACAGATAGAAACAGCAAAAACGAGGAGAAATAAAGCATTTCTCCTTTTGTCACCAGGGTAAGACCAGTTTTTTTTGTCTTAATTTTGGCGCTGCCCCATATTTATGCCACCCTTGTAAATATGGGGCAGCATCAAAATCAATGGGTGTTGCGGTAGAGCGCCCACCACAACACCCATTGCCCTCCCCTTTCACGCTAAGTATAATGTAAAAGGGTGCCTTATTTACAAGGCAGCGTTAAGCCACGTTGAGTAGCTTAACGCTGCCTTGTAAGTAAGGCAAAGCCCATATCACCACCACAACGTCACAAAAAGTAACGTTCTGGTGGTGATAGGGGCTTGTAAATATGCCCCTTTGTTCCTTGGATCCTGCTAATGTTGGCAGATATTTTAACCAGAGGCTTCAAGCTATGATGTCTTTTATCTGCAACAAAACAAATCCTCCTATTGGGGAAGTAACTGATTTTTTTGGGCGAAAAGAGTACCAAGCAAGAGGTGCTCCCCATATACACATGCTGTTATGAACAAATGATGCACCAAAATTTGGGACAAATAGTGATGAGGCTGTCCTGTCTTTCATCGAACATTATGTTACATATACCAATCAAAAAGATGGTGGTGAAAACACCTTGAGACAACAATTGTTGCAGCTTTAGAGTCAAAGATGTGCAGTCAAAAATACAGATGCAAAGGTAAATTTTATGCAAGATGTTGTTTTGGATTTCAATGACCTATCATTTCACAAGGAAGAGCAAACAGCTTTTTGTCAGCAGTAAGACATACAGTAACTCAGAAATCGCCCAAAAACACATACAGCCTAAGAAGAACAGAACCTTCAAAGTATATTGATGACTATAATTCAGTCATTTTGAAAATGTAGAATGCGAATATGGATATACAGTTCGTTGCAGACAACTCAATTGCTGTTGCTCGTTATGTCACATCATATATTACAAATCAGAGATGAAAGAGATATGGGAGGAGATTTCTGTGGAAAAGACTTTCAGCAAGAAATTGTACAGCTTCAGCTTGAAGATGCTTTCCCATAGAGAGATAGGATCCTATGAGTGCTCAGATCGCTTGAGCTTGGCCAGTTTGTTATCAAAGTCAAGAAGAATTACTTGGGTGAGTCTAGGCCTAGCCAGACCACAGAACTGAAATCAAATACTTAGCAGAGTTTGAGTCAGAAAGTACTGATATTGTCAAAACAAATATGTTTGATACATACTATCCAAGAAGGAGTCCACATCTGTAAAATATGTGCCTCTATGAAGTACTTCAACACTACAGATATAACAGGAATGTCACAGAAAACACAGAAGAAAGGTATGCAGTTGAATGTGATGGATGTTTGATCATACCTGCAAAAGAAATCTAATTAACCATAGAAAACTCAGTTTCCCAACTCCAGACAAGAAAGAATTTTTCATTTTAGCACTTCTGCAAGTCTTCAAGCCTTGGCGTGCTGAAACAGAATTACTTGGAGACTATGACTGCTATGAAGATTCTTTAAATGCAATAAAATACAATATTCAGTCTTTCCTATTTATTTGAAAATGTTAAATGATGAGATTGAACAAGAAGAAACCATTGCAGCTGAAATAGTTAAAGAAAGTTTGAAAATGTATTTTATTTTATTTAAGAGTTTTGTATAGCGCTGGCCAGACCCGAAGGTATCGGAGCGCTTTACAACATTAGTGGCAAAGAGATTACACGATATGGCAGTAATACAAGTTATGATTTGTGATGAATCGAAAGTATCGGAGCGCTTTACAGAATTAATAGCAAAGAAATCACACAATATAACAGTCGTATATACATTGACTCATGACGAGGTCCGTTCTCAGAGAAGGCACAAAATGTAACAGTAGTATAAACATTGACACGTGACGAAGTGCATTCAGGAAGGGGGCGACCAGGGAACGAGTCGGGGGTGGGCGGGGTGGAAGTCTTAGTGAAAAAGTGGCGGTGTGCTGCAATGGGCAAGATTCAATAATTGGGTGGCAGCTATCCCTTCGGAAGGGATCGGTTGAGGTAGAGGTCTTTGAGCTGCCTTTTGAATTTTAAAAAGGAGGGGGTAGTCCTGATATGGACTGGGACGGAGTTCCAGATTCTGGGCGCATTTCCTGAGAAGGATCGAGATAGGGTTTTTTGCATGTGAGTTTTCGGAGGAATGAGGAGAAGAGTGTTAGTACTCCTAAGGTTCCTTGTCTGGCCCGCCTTCTTGAGTTTGGAGGCCAGGTAGGCAGGTTTCCCAGTGTGCAGGGCTTTGTGCGTGAGGCAGGCAGTCCTGAAATTGGCACGCATTTCGATCGGGAGCATTTTTAGCTCTCTGAGAGCGGGCGATATGTGTTCATATTTCTTTACTCCGGTGACCATTCTGGCTGCTGCATTAAGAGTTGATCTGAGGGGAGCTAGGTGAGATTTAGCTGTTCCTGTCAGTGTTGCGTTCCCGTAGTCTAGTATGGACAGCACTAGGGATTGAGTAGCTAGTTTGAGGTCGTTGGGTGCGATGAAGGATTTTCTTTTATTGAGTAGTTTTAGGTTTAAGAAGGCGCTCTTTGTGGTGTTCTTGATGTGTTTGGCCATGTCTAATTTTGGGTCCAGAGTAATTCCTAGCGATTTTACGGAATCGGCTAAGGTGAGATTGCAGTTGAGAGCATCAATAGCTTTTAGCCATTCTGTAATTTGGGGGTTCTGCTCTTTGTTGGAGATGAGGAGGATTTCTGTTTTATCTTGGTTGAGTTTCAGGTGACTGAGGGATAGCCAGTGTTTGACTTCTTTTAGAGTGTCGCTTAGTCTCTGAATGTCATCAATGGAGGAGGTTTCTAGATAGATTTGTGTATCGTCCGCATAGAGGTGGAAGGGGATGTTGGCTTTTTTGAGTAAGCTGGTGAGGGGTTCCATGTAGATGTTGAAGAGTTGTGAGGAGAGAACTGATCCTTGGGGGACCCCCCTGCTGATGGGGAGTAGGTCAGACGTGAGATTTTTGATTTTTATTCATTGGGTGCGGTTCTGCAGGAAAGAGGTGAACCACTGTAAGACCACCTCTTCCGCTCTGACTCTTTCTTGGAGTACCTTGGTGAGTAGTTTGTGGTCAACCGTGTCGAAGGCTGCCGATAGGTCCAAGAGTATGAGTAGACAGCAACGGTCCGTATCGAGTGATTTGTGGACATCGTCTATCACATTCAGGATCTCTGTCTCTGTGCTGCACCCTTTTCTGAAACCCGATTGGTGGGGGTCAAGGAGATTGGTTTTGTCCAAGTGTTGGGTGAGTTGAAGGAGAACACATCTTTCCAGGGTTTTAGCTAGGAATTGGAGATTGGAGACGGGTCTGAAGTTATTCAGGTCATTTGTGTCAGAACCCAGTTTTTTTAGTAATGGAGTGACTTGTCCGATTTTGAGACAATCAGGCATGACACCGGTTCTCAGGGAGCTATTAATAATCTTGGTCCAGAGCGGGGCTAGGGTGAGTTTGAGCTTTTTGGCCAGTTGGGCAGGAATGGGGTCCGAAAGGTGTGATGACGGTTTGGAGCTGGAGATCATTTTGATGATCTCTGCCTCGGAGATGGGGTTGAAGGATTTCCAGCTGTTTGGGGGGTGCTTGAGTGTGGTATCATCTGTCCCTGGGAGCGAGCTTCTGTTTGGGGGACTGCTGTGAGCGTCCAGGGAGCCCAAGATGGCCGACGGGTAAGGAGCTCCGACCGGGAGCTCCCCGGTTTTGGGATTGCCTTTTTGCACAAATCCCTGGCATAAACCCCCCCCATTAGACCACCTACACCACCGATTGGACCTCCTCCTTACCGGCGATCCTTGGAACGTTTTCTGGGATTTCCAGGGCCAACCCGCGGCTTTCGCTGACTTTCATCAACGAGCGAGATGCCCAGAGTGACTACCGCCATTGGATCCCAGCTTCCTGGCCGAACGCACGGCTGCGCGACTGAGCGGCGCAGGCAGCTGAAAGGCGCTGGACTGGAGACAGCCCCCCCCTGGGCTGTTTTGGGCCATCACCTACCTTCAAGGCTTGGCCACGGCGGCTCCGCTTCCCGCTGCGACTTCCTCCTTGCCTCGCCTCCTGTGGCTGCTGCTCTCTGCTCGTGAGCCGCTTCACCGGATGGTATGGCGAGTGCCCGCCGCGACGCTGCCGCCCTTTGCTGATCCCTGATTGACTCCCAGCAACCGGTGGAGAGACCGGTGAGTTCCTGGTATTTCCGCTCTCTCGTTTCCCCGTGACCGAGAAGTCCTTCCCCCCTGACTGGTGTTTCGGGGTTTGATGGTCCGGGTTTCCGACATTTTGTGCTGAGGGAAGATATGAAGACGACCCGAGCCCTCCATCTTGATGGCGTGGATTTGTTTCTCAACTATCCGCCTGTTGCCGATCTCTGACTTTGTTTCCCCAGCTGGACTGCCCCCTCTAACGGGACGCCTTATCCCCTTATGTCAACGAGGATCCGTCCGAGTCATCCACGTCGCCCCCCCTCTTCTGACCCTCTCCATAGCCAGGTTGCGCCAGCGCGGTGTTTTGAGGCCGGCACCCAGTGCTGTGGATTCCTTGTCCCCGACCTGTTTGGTTTATTTGTTGACTTTGGGAGCTCATGATGTTTAGTCGTTCTTGTTCTTGCGTTTCTTTTTTTCCCTGGTAGACTATGCAAAGCTGTGTTTTTTAGTACTCGGGTAACTGATGCAGTTCTGTACTACTGTTTGTTTACTGTGACTTTGCGATGTTCCCCTGATGCTCTTTCCCCCTGGCCGGTCAGCCTGACCCGATCAGCATGCTAACCCCTTCTATTCCCCCACTTCCCTCTATGCTCTATAGGACTGTTTCTATGTTTAGCTTCGCCTTGTCCTTGTTTTTTGAACTGATGTAATGAAGTAACTCTGACCTGTTCCAACACCCCCGGTGACCGTCCCTGTGATACTGTTTGTACCGGCCTGACCTTAAAATGGCGGCCGAACTCTCCCCCCGGACCACATCTTCCCCTTCCCTCTGCAATCATTTGTTTCCTATGTTTCTGCGTACTCCACATTCAGCCTATGCTCTCTTCACCCTTTTACTCGCTTTTTACTGCTAGCCCTCCCATTTTAGACCATGAGGGTAACTGATTTTGATTTTAGCTACGTTCATATTGGCAGACTACTCATATTATTTTCCTGGCTTTTTCCTACTACCTCCAACGTTAGCTGCTCTAGGGCAGTAGGCGGCTGTACCAGCGTACCTATTCTCATTTCCCCCATTCCACTGTTTAGGTCCTCCCCTACCGCTCAACTGTCCCTAAACGGCCTCCATGAATGTGCCCCTTGCCAAAGCACTCCCTCTCCCCTTGTTGGGGAAGGATCCAGCATTTTTGCCCCGGAGTCTCAGATTCCCCTCTGAGAGAGTCCACAGTGTTTAGGGTTTCTCACATAGCGGAAAAAGGCCTATAACTGCCTCCTCTAAGGTGCCCCTTGCCAAAGCACTCCTTCTCCCCTTGTTGGGGAGGGATCCAGCATCTATGCCCTTGAGTCTCAGATACCCCTCTGAGAGAGTCCACAGTGTTAAGGGATTCACACTTAGCGGAGGTTTGGAATCGTTCCCATTATTGCTGGGAACTCAGCAGCGTACACCGTGTAAGGCGCTCCCTTTGAAACCTTTTTGATGATCTCCCCTAGGCTGATACTTTTACCCTCCGATGTACTTCGGCGACCGAGCAACCTTTGGCCGATGACCGGTCGAGTTGCCCCAAGCAACTATTGAGGAGTTTGTCTCTGGTTCCCCCCTTGGCCAGCTCCTACCCTTCTGATCGTCAGACACTGTTTCTTTTCTCGTCGCCCTGTTGTGTTTCTTACCCCCTCCCTCACCTCTTTCCTCCCTCACTCTTTATCTTCCTCTTCTATTCCCTCCCTCTCTCCCTCTAATCTCTCTCCCCCTGCCTGTTTTTTCTTCCCCATACCTGATCCATGCCTTTGTAACTCATGTATTCTCCAGTAACTACGTACCTGAAACTGTTGTAATCTATGTAACTATGTTATGAAGCAATTGTACCTCCTCATGTAAAGTGCTCTGATACCTCTGGATGTAGCCAGCGCTATATAAAACGTTTAAAATAAATAAATAAATAAGGGAGAGCTCAATGTTGGCGATTTTATCATTAAAGAAATTGGCAAAGTTGTTACAAAGGTCTTTGGAGGGCTGCATTGAGGATGCAGGGGGCTTGGAAGTTTGTTGCCTGATGAGATTGAAGAGTTCTTTGGGCCTGTTTTTAGCATTGTCTAGGGCATCACAGAAGAAGGAGGCTTTTACTTTTTTGATGTGTTTTTTATATTTCCTGCGTTCTGATTTGAGTCGATCAAGGAGCATTGTGGACGGGCTGTTTTGCCAGAGTCTTTCTGCAGCTCTTAGTTTTCTTCTTTCGGAGTTTAGGTCAGTGTTGAACCAAGATCTAGATGGAATGTTCCTGGCTCTTTTTTGTTTTAGGGGAGCTATTTGGTCCAGAATGGAGGTCATTGTTGTGTTGTAGTGTGAGGTGAGTTCTGTTGCGGACATGTCGTCTGTGGGGGTGGGAAGGAGTGAAGTTAGCCTTTCTTCCAGGTCTGCAAGGGGAATCTTTCTTAGATTCCTCGTCCAGTGGGGGGGTTTCCTGAGTATTAGGTAGGCAAAGGATCGTTTGGTTGATGTGGAAAAGAATGATATGGTGGTCTGACCAGTCAACAGGCAGGGTGTGGTCAATGGTGACTGCATCTACTTGAGCAATGATGGCATCTAGGATTGAGCCTCTGTTATGGGTTTGCTCTGTGCAGTGTTGGGTAAGGTTGTTGTTGTGTAGAAGTTTGGTCAGGGTTTGGATCAACGGGTTGTTTTCCTCATTCCAGTGTAGATTGAGGTCACCTAGTATGATGTTGTTGGAGTCACGGAGTGAGCAGTGAGTTATCAAGTCGGTAAGGTGTTCTCCGAATGAGGTGGTGTTGCCTGGCGGGTGGTAGAGGAGATGGCAGTATAGTGATTTGTTATCCCTCGTCTTAATGGTGGCTGTTATGTATTCAAACGTGTTGTATTTGAAGGAGTCAGTTTCCGTTACGGAGATGTTGCTCTTGTGTATGATAGCGATGCCCCCTCCTCGCTGTTTTTTTCTGTCTTTGTTGATGATTGAGAAGCCCGGGGGCACAAGCATGTCGATGGTTGGGGAAGAGAACTCATTCAGCCATGTTTCAGTGATGAACGCGATGTCTATGTCATGGGTAAGGATGGTTTCTGCCAGTTCTGTTGCATGTTTGGTGGCCGATCTGTAATTTATAAGCATGCAGTTGATCCTACCATTGTTATTGAGTTTCTTTTCTAGCGGGCCCTGGGGATATTGGTGAGGAAGGCCGGGGGTCTTGATGTTCTAGGAGGGGAGCGGTCTCTTCCCAATCCAGTGATAACCTGGATCTTGGAGCTTGGGGTGACAATAGAGACTGTGTCATAAGAGACGGCAAAATCAATCGCCTCTTCCATGGACATTGCTGCTCTTGTTCTTTTCGGTCTCTGTGGCTGGTTCAAGAGGGGGGTCGTGTTCCAGCTGTGGCATTGACCCTTGGGAGGAATTGAGTGTTTAGTGTTGGTAAATGTGGGTATAGAGTGTGGGCGTTGGATAGACGCCAGGGGTGCAGTGAGTTTCTTTAGGATTTTGTTGAGGCCCAGTATTACCGTTTCTAGCTGGCTTTCTATCAGAGCAAGTCTCTGAGTCGTCTCCGAAGAGGAGGGGTTGGGGGAGTCTGGGTTTGGGCTGTCCTGAGCGAGGTAGTCCCGGGAAGGGGAGAGTTTGTCGTTGGGAGATTGGCTTTTGGTATTAGTGTTGTCAATGTTGTCCTTGTGGGTAGCCATGGACAAGAGGTGTGGGAAAGCACGTCGTGATTCAGGTGGCCGCCTATTGCGTGCTGGTAAAGGGAGGGGGTTCTGAGTCCTTGACCGAGGGTCAGTTTCCCTAGTAGTTTGTTGGGAATAGTGTTTAGGGGAGGTGGGGGGGAGGGGTCGGTCGGCAGTGGGTTGGAGAGTCTCATCTGAGACGTATCTTCGATTAGTTATCGGAGGGAGGTAGGTATTGTGCGCATCAAGGGAGAGGTGGAGGGAGGAGAGGTCGGTGTTCGGGGGGAGACGTAGGCGTTTTTGGCATATGTCTTGGGATTATTATGTGAGTTCTCCAAGGGGGTCAGTCTATCTGGGGATAGGGAGTTGCTCAGGTGGGAGTGGTGTGGGTGAGTGAGGGCGTTTTGCAGCGAGGGGAAGAGGGAGTCAAATGCATCTAGGTTGTCGTTGTTGGCTTGGATCATGACTGTGCCGTTGGTGTAGATTGTCTCAGAGGTGTTGCCATTACGCGTAGGACGGTTTGGGATTGAGATCGTCAGTTTGCAGCTGAAGGGAGTGCTAGTTGTTTTAGATATGTGAAGGTGCATTCTAAAAATGTTGTTCCATTTCGCGGGGCTATCTGTATGGAAAATGAGATCCATTTTCAACTGGCCTTTTGAGGAGCAGTGGTATATGCCAGCGATTAGGGTTTCTGGGTGTTGTCTGATCAGTGTGTGTTTGAAGTTTCTTTTCGCATTTAGTGAGAGGTTGCGGGGGAAGATGATGGAGAAGGAGTTAGGGCCATGTGGTTTTGTGCAATTTGGTGGAGAGGCGCAGAGGGAGGTTGAGGTGGCAGGTGTCATTTTGTCTCAGTTGGAAGGGTCGATGGCTACCCCGAGCTCTACTCAGTCTATTGATCTTAGAGGGGTAGGGCTGGGAGGTGTTAGGTGTAGGCGAGATATTTGGGTTTAGTGGTGTAGTAATTACCTCTCTGACCCTCAGGTGCAGGACAGTTGGGTAGGAGTATTGCTCCTCTGTTAGGTAGGGGTGTTATCCCTTAGAGGTCCCCCCAGGCTGTGGGTATTAGAGGGGTGGAAGTAGAGACATAGGAGTGTCAGGCCCTATTTCCCTCATTGGCGGCTTAGGTGCCGTTGTATGTGGGACTTCTCTCTGACTAAGACGGATGGGCTCCGCCTTCAGATTAGTAGTGTGAGATATCGGACTCAGTGGTGGGCGTAGGGTTTCTGTGAAATTAGCTTCACTTAAATGTGAGGCTATTGTGGGGCTGGATCTCTCATTTTCACTTGTTTATGTGGGAGAATGAGGAGCTGTGTCGCTCTATTGGGTAGTTTCTTTCTTGTTCCAGCATTAAGGCTTGTGTGACTTTGGTGAAAAAGATTTATAGATCTCTCATTTTGTTTGTTTATGCGGGAGATGAGGAGCTGTGTCGCTCCATTGGGTTGTTTCTTCCTTTTTCCAGCGTTTCGTCATGTGTGACTTTAGTGAAAAAGATTTATAGATCCAGTAATAAGGCTTGTGAGTCTTTAATGAGAAAAGATTTGTAGATGGCTTACTTGGTCATTGTGGACAGTTGGTTTACATGATGGGTCCGGCCAAGTGCAGCCTTCGAGCTACGGGCCGTTGCTGTCTTGGGGTTGTGTCTAGCGGGCCATCTCTCGCTCTCCGTTTATGATCCAATGAGCCGCCCTCTTAGGGATGAGTATCCAGGTTTTATCAGCCTCATCTCCGCGTTATTAAAGGCGTTGGAGGTGTCTGACCTCGGGGGCCGCCATCTTAGGGTCAGGCGTCTCCTTTTCTTGTGTCTCGTTCCTTGCCGTTCTTGGTGCCAGTGCGCAGACGTGGAAGATCTGTGGTTATGGGGGGTGGATTCGCTCTCTAGGTTTTCCAGGTGATTCCCCGGCGCTGATTTTTAGGGCTGGGTGTTATTGTCGACCAGAACTGCCATCTTGAGGCCAGGTGTCTACTTTTCTTATGACTGGCGCCTAGCTGTTGCTTGGTTCCTCTGGGGGACAGGCATCTGCCGTCTTAGAGCCAGGCGTCTACTTTTTTTTTTTTCAGGACTCTCGCCTTGCCGTTGCTGGGTTCTTGTAGTGGACAGGCAACGAGTTTATGTGGCCCACGTCACCCGTTGCTGCGGCTGACCCACTTCTCCCGTTGCCGAGGGCCAGGCGTCTACTTTTTCTTGGCTGGCGCCTTGCTGTTGCTGGGTTCCTCTCGGGGACAGGCATCCGCCATCTTAGGGCCAGGCGTCTACTTTTTTTTTTCGAGACTCTCACCTTTCTGTTGCTGGGTTCCTCTCGGGGACATGCGTCGAGTTTGTGTGGACCGCGTCACCCATTGCAGAAAAGTAGCCAAAGTTCAGGGCCATTGAGCCAAGAACATTTTGGACAGCCTATTATTCAAAACAAAGCAGCAATAGCTATGAATGTGGTGGAAATTGCAATAACACAAGCGAGACAGGACACTATTGATTTTGAACTCTTAGAAGGACAACTAAACACTGAACAGAAACAAATCTATATAGAAATAAACGGCAAAATACAGCATGGTTTCCTACATAAGAACAAACAATGTGAATGCTCATCATTTAAATCTATCCTACTATACATCAGGGGTCAAGCTGGAGCAGGAAACATTTTCTTAATTAAAGTTCTCACCAGTTATCAACACAGAACTACAGAATCAAATTTATCCTGTGTAGAAACCGCACCAACTGGATTAGCAGTACACAACATTAAAGGAGTTACTTTACATCAACTACTTATGCTACCTATTGAACATGATGATAAACTGGGATACCAGAAGTTATCTGGAGAAGCTTCTCATGAATTCTCAAGAGTACTAAAGAAACTCAAGCTTTTAAATATTGATAAGGTTAGCATGGTCTTAAACTTAGTGCCTGCCTTTGTACACTTGAGAATGCAACAGATTTTAAAAACAGTGTACGATGTGCTGTTTGGTGGAAAGCATTTAATTGTCTTCCATGACCTACTTCAACTTACCCCGTGAAAGGCCAACCTGCTTTCAAGGCACTTGTACATAATGAAACAAGAAATTATTTGGGAAGCTTTGGCAATGTAAATATTTGGTTAAACTATGAATACAAGTAACTAGTGAAGAATATACATCAAGCATCTGATGTGGAATATGAAGAAATTCTAAAGGACATTAGAATAGGAGTTTGGACAAAAGACAGCAAACAAGCTTTGGAAAGTCGAGTAATCAAGAAACTGTTTTCATCTCAAAACACACCAGCACAACTAATGTATAATTTCATTGCAGGAGACAAATCCATAGTATGTTTAATGCCTACACTACAAGAGTGCTCCAACTTTAATGAAGAAGTACTGAAAAGCATATTTTGGAGATTACAGCCATCAATAAAATGGAACACCAGGGCTTACCAATACTACTAATTAAAAAACTACAAATTATTTTGATTCTTTGGAGAAGTCTGTATTGAAGACTGCAGGTTTAGAAAAGTGTTTACACATGTGCAAAAACTATCAAGTTATTTTCCTGTGTAATTTGAATGTAGAGGAAGGATTAGTAAATGGTGCTATGGGTAAAGTTATTAATATCCATAATTTTCCAAACAGGGATCAGATAGAATTCTTGTCTGTAAAATGTTATCAGATTGATGGCTTAAAGCAGATTGCGCAATGTGTTGTTCGTTTTTTGCCTGTAAAGGACTTGTATATCTGATGACAGCAGTTCCCAGTGTCCCTAGCATATGTTGTAACTATCCACAAATCTCAAAGTTTAAGTGTAGACAGAGCTTTTGGGAACATCGGGAGTAGTGTGTTTAAAGAAGGAATGGCATATATTGCATTGTCTCGAGTAAGAACATGGGGCCTCATTACGATGGTGGAAGGCCCGCTACCGCCAGCCGTGCGGTGGCGGGCCCTCCGCCATCGGACAGCGATTGTCCCCCACCAAATTAGGATGGCGAGGGGAATCTGACCACGACCGTGGCGGCCACAAAGACCGCCCGCCACGGATCCACCACAGGCAATCGTTCCGATTGCCTGGCGGAGCGGTCAGCATCTGTAAAATGGTGGCAGTGCCTAGCAGGCACCGTCCGCCATATTACGATGCTGCATCCCCACCAGCCGGTGTATGGTGGTGAAACCGCCATTCACAGGCTGGCGGGGATTGCATTTGGGGGCCCATTGCGGGCCCCCCTTGTGTGGGGGGGAGCACTGGAGGGGTACCCATGGTACCCCCTACATTTCCTTGCACTGAGTGTCAGGCACTGCGTGGTGCCTGCCACGCAGTGCAGGGAAATGCAAGACATGCATTTTTACTATTGCGGCGGGTGCGGCAGCCAGCAGCACCCGCCGCAATGGTAAACATGTTAGATGCGACCGCGACGGTGGCGGTCGCATCGTAATTTCACGTGCGGGACCACCGCATTGCAGGCCGGCGGTCCCAGGCACCTCTACGGTGGCGGACGGATTCGAGTTTGCCCGCCATCGTAAGGACCCCCATTGTTTGGTTTGTATTTGATGACAAAAACGTTAGTCCTGATCGAAATTTTGTAAGAGAGTACAATCAGTTAAGAAGTCTATATGCTCCTCATTTAGGTCAATACCCTATTTATGAGAAACGGATAATGTGTCCAAAACGGAAAAATGCAAAATGCTCAACTGATGTCCAAGAAAAGAAAAGAATAGAGGACAAGGTAGAAGGCGCTAAGAAGAAAAAAATTGAAACTGAGGGAGATATTGTAGGACTCCAGTTGGAAAATAGTTCAGGTATCAAGTGCCATGCAAATATGGTTCTCAATGTGGTGTTTCATATAACACATCTTGTTAATCAGATTGAACAAAAAAGTTGTGTGATAGACATCATTCGACCTACTAAGAGTGATTATTTAAAAGGATCTTTAGAATTCAAATGTGGTATACATTTATTTCAAAATTGTACCAGCTATATTAATAATAAGAAATGTTTTCAGATGCATTTGTTTACATTAGTAGAATAAGTGTAGGTAAAGGAACTGATTAGCAAACTATAGTGAGTGCAAAGCATAGTAACACATATTTACAATGATGTTCTGTGCAGTTCTGTTCTTTTTTGTACAATCCATGCGATTAATTTTTCCCCACTGTTCGAAGATGATGCTACATACAGACCACCATGTATGGTGAAGTAGTATGAAAGCTGAGAACAGTAAAAACTGGAAAATGATATTTTTATCACATTGGAATACAGTTTTATAGTACAAGAAATATGTATTATTATAATGCTGTAATTTTCAAGATCACATAATAATATATTTTTGTGTCCTTTTGTTTTTAACAGTGGCTACAGTTTAATGTTCTAAGATGTCTCAAAATATGTTTTCTACCACAGACATATTGATTGGAGATATCCATGAAGGGTGTTTGATACATAAAGGGGTCTTCTGATAGCTTCTCATAACTTTCTTTCACCTGTTTTGTAAGTAAACAGTTTAGTGTGAAATTGCAAAATTACAGTCACTCACACATCTCATTCAAACAGATATTGTTATAAACACTCACATACCCACTACTTCATTCATACAGTCACACATCATATGTATTTAGCCATACTGGGAGGAATTCTGCACACACAGTTGCATACACTAATGCTCACTAAGACAGCCTGAAAATAATTGATGCTGCTCCTTAGATACACATTTAGACACCCATAGAGTCACTAAGAGTTAAAGTTATATATCAACATACTTCCTTAAATATGGAAAGAAACACCCAAATACGGACTGAAACACTCAATCAGATATCTACTAATTCACTAACACTAACAAGTCAACCATATACACAACTGACGCTTACGTATAACTCACCCCCAAGATATCCAGCAATCTATCTTCAAACTAACACATATCATTTCAAATTTGAGTCACTGACAACTGCTCTTGGGGACCCCTGTGCCCAGTTATATATCCAATCTCACAATCACATTGCATTTCACGTACTTATTTGCAAAAGGGTACAGCCACTAATACACCCAGTCACACACTCAGAATACCCCCTAAACATTCACTCGGATATAGAGATACACTATATGTAGCTTGGCCTGCTGGAGACAGTTCTGTACACACAGTTGCATACCCTAATATTCACTAACACAGCAGTAAGCAGTCCATGCAGTTGCTTAGGTACACATTTAGACAGCCATAGAGGCACTAATAGAGGTAGTCATATAGCAACCTGCTTCCTTCAATATCCAGACACACCCAAATAGGGGCTAACAAACTCATTCAAATATCTACTAAGTCACTAACACTAACAAGTCAACCATTTAGACAACTGTTGCTTTAAACATGTTTCAGGCCTGCTTCTGCAGAACCTGAGTATGCAGTTTCAATACTAGTCCAAATTGACTTTAAAAAGAGGTTCCCAAGCCTGAAACTCCTCTTCTAGTACAGTTCAGTTCAATAACTTTATTTCGACTTCGAGTCATAAGAGTTGCTTGCAATATACCAATGGTACAGGAATAATACAATAAAGTGCAACTCTTGATCAGAAGCTGGGTATAAGCAAACATATGTACAGCAATAGTAAGACCAAATCTGCCATCTCTGCGTTCTCTCTTAACGCTCTTATAATCGGTTCTGATACATCAACCTAATACAAATCGATGAAATAGATAACATCAGTGTCTGGTCAGTAACCCTTTGTAAAGTGCGCCTCGTGCAATAACATTATTTACAGTTAAATATAATCAGAAATTGTTCGTGTTAGCTTCTTGTCTCCGGTGCCCTCCGGTACTATACATTTTACAAGATACAAATCGTTAGATACAATATAAAAGGGTAAGACCATGATAAAATACATCAATATTTAAAAATCATCTAAATTAATCAAATCTGCTTAAAGCAAATTAAAACGTCAAAATTCAAGGTATATAAAATGCATCCTAGACGGCCACACAAAACAACTTCTTTGGAGAGAATGAAAGCCAAGGCCTAACTGGTGTGGTTGTGGCTTCACTTAGTATTCACCCTCTGAGCCCTACTTCTAATACCCCATATTTGGCCCAAGTATTTTGCCACCGCACAAGAAAACAATGGCCTGGGATCAGACTTCATGATCTTCAAAGTGGTTCTGTAGTTATTAGATCCCAGTAGCTTGCAGATTGGAGCCAGCCAATTTTTCCTCGGGTTACATATTATGAGCAGGCAAACATTACGTGGGCTATGGTCTCTTTATGGTTTTTACAGCCAGGGCACCTGAGGGCAGCCTCATTCCTACAATTTCATTTGCTGGTAAAATCAGTCAGGGGCAAAGTACCAAATCTGAATTGAATATACAAATTTCTGTCCCCCGGATGTTCTATAAAATCAAGGTAGCCTTCCAAGGAGCAATCTAGTTTGTGGGCTGTGAAAGCTAGAGTGAGCTTACCCCAAGCCCTGCTACTTATTTCCTCCTGGGATACCCACCCCCAGTAAGCGTTCTTCACATCACATTTCCAGGGGAGAAAGGTGGGATCGCTGACCTCCCATAAATCACCCATCCCAATAACTACAAACAAGATCTTAACACCTGTCAGCCAACTAATTTTATTGGCTGTATCCCTGGATTTTACATCCTCCATCGCAGGAGCATATGGCAGAAGTTCATCTTAATCCTCATCCAAAACAGCAAGGGACGCAATATTGCTTTGGAAACATGGGAATGTCTGCCCATGTCTAACATGAACAGGAGAAGAGGGGTACTCTGGGGTAGCATCCCTAGGCTTCTAAGGAACTTATAATCAAGGCTACTAAGCTCCTCTACGTGTTCCAAGCCCCATAGTTCTATTCCATACGTCACAGAGCTCAACACTTTTGCATCATATATCTGCAGGGCTGGCCCAATCGGTTTAGTATAAGATAGTCGGTGTTCCCTCCCTAGAGCCCCAGACAACTGTTTGTGCTTCAGGACCATCTTATTGATGTGGGGTTTTCATGACAAATTATCAGCTAACTTTAGGCCTAAGTAATGAAAGGCGCTAACCCTCTTGAGTAGTACACCACCAAGTCTTGGGCTGCCCCGATAGGATTTGTGGGGGTTCAGGGCCATACATTTGGTTTTAGATGTATTTATTATTAGACCTTTAGTATCGCAGAACTCTTGAAACTGGTTTAGTAATCGTTGTAACCCTACAGGTGTTTTGGATACCAGCAGGGTATGATCAGCTAAAAGCAGGGTAGCAACATTTTCTTCCCCTAGTGTAGGAGCCTCAGTAGGTATTGCACTAAGGAACTTTACCACACTGTTATTATATAAGGAGAATAGCATTCGAGCCAAGGCACAGCCTTGACGAATACCCTTGTTGACGGAGATTGAATCGGAAAGCTGGCCTTGCAAGCCCCAACGGACCATGGCAATATTCTCTTCATGCAGGCGAATGAGGAGAACTACAATTTCCTCTGGCAACCCTAGATCTCTAAGAGTTTGCCACAAGTTGTACCTTGGGACAAGATCAAATGCCGTCTTAAGGTCTATCAAGGCAACATACAAACTACCTTTCCCGACTAGCACTATTTTCCAACAAAGAAGAAGAAAACAGAACACTTGATCTATGGTCCCTGTTTTCTGTCTTAAGCCTGCTTGATAAGGGGGCAAAATTTCATTATCGTTGACCCATTCCTGGATTTTACCCAGGAGAACCCTGCTAAAGTCCTTTTGCATTGCATCATGAGGCTGATACGCCTATAGTTACCGGGAGAGGACTTGCCACCTTTTTTTAATATTGGGACAACTTCTGCTTCCCTCTGGGATAGGGGCACCATTGGCTATGGCATTAAATGATGCATGCATATAATGCGTCCAGCCGGGAGTATTCCAGAGGAAAAGATCACCTGGTATCCCATTCGGGCCCGATGCTTTAGATGGAACAATGGCGCTAATTGCAGCCGAAATATCTTTCTTAGTAAAAAAAGACCCCTTTGGTCTGGAGGCTCCTACTAGCTGATGTAACTAGTGGCTTAGATGCTTCATGATCGGTGTACAGTGTAGAAAAATGGGTATGCCAAGCAGAAGACGGAATATGATTATCTGGCTCAGCATGGCCTATCACATCACCCCGCGCCATCAGTAACCAAAACTTTGTACTATCTCTACCTTGGTCTGCCATCTGTCTTTATCCCATTCCCTCTTGGCTTCCCACAGTTCTAGCTTGTAGGCCTTCCTAGCATTCCTTGTCCCCTCCGGATCTCTAGCTTTAACTGCTTGTAGCAAAAATGATCTGGAGTGTCTACAAGCCATATTATACCATGTGTGTGTTCTACTCTTAATTGGCCTCAAAGGCTTGGTGTGCTTTGCAACTGCAAAGTATTGGCCAACTAGTTTAAAGAAGCGACAATGGATAAATGTTGCTTCCAGCCTCCCTTCTTTCGTTGCCTCCTGTGCCAAGACTTCAGCTGTGAATGTCGCCAGATCACTCTGTATACCCCTTAGTTTGTCCTCGTCAGTGGCTAACTTGTACCATTTAAGACGACGCCTATCATTAGTAGGACAAACTTCCTTAGTTGTCAGCCCCTGGGTCTTTGGAAGAACAGTTGTGATGCCCCGCACTGATAGCATTGATAGGCAAAGTGGATTGTGGTCGCTGTCTATCGTTTCACCAACCACCATATCTTTTACCATACACCATAGCCTCGGGTCAAGCAAGATATAGTCAATACGACTTTGGCATCAAAATCTATTGAAGGTGTTAGCCCCAAATTTATCTGAGTTGGTCCTGCCGTTAGCTGCCATAAGACGAAATTCCAGGGCCACAGCTTTAATTCGTAGTATTATTTGAGTCCACTTTTTAATCGGTGCCAGATCCAGGGTAGGGACCGACCACTTCATCTCTTCCTCTAAAGCTTCTAGACTCTCGTCCTCATCTAGCAGTTCAAAGGCTGTGTTAAAATCCCCTGCTATTATTAGGGATGGGGAGGGATTTCTCTTGCTCAATAGATCCTACAAAGTTGTAATGGTCAACAAGGGTCTACCCCCTTTGGTACCTCTTACATAAACATTGTAAATGTCAATAGAATTAGACATGCATCCATTAAGGCGCATTCCCATAATATCTGGGTCACTCACCTGTAGTTGTATTATGGGCCTAGCTTGACCCATATTAATAAACTCCCCGCAGGATGACCAATTTAGTTTTTGATTGCTGGTACAAAAAAACTAGCAAAGCCTGTCTTATATACTGGAGTAATACTCCAGGTCTCTTGGAATAGGCACCACTAACAACGGTCACCTGCCCATATGTAAAATTCATCAAAAGGCCCTAGGAGAGGGTCCTAGAATAATATTCCAGTACCTGGGGCTGACAAGCGCATAATTTCAGACAAAAGATAAATTAACCAAATTATTTTTTTTTTATTTTCATAGTATCAAACATAATTATCACATTTCAAAAGATACATAAATAAGCCATACAGAATCATCTATAGATATATAAACATGTCCCACACATAACAGTCATAAACATCAATCATACTAACACACACTCAAAGTGACGTACACATTCATTCCTCAACAAAAACATATCTTTAAAACATTATAAGTCGCTCCAGGTGGTACAACTGCCACTTGATGTTTTAAAATGGAGCTTTCTCGTGTATCCTCCAGATGATAGGTGGAAATAGGGTCCAAGGACACAAGAGGAATTAAGCGCCAACGCGCGTTTCGGTGAAAAGCCCGCAATGTATCTTTTGAAATGTGATAATTATGTTTGATACTATGAAAATAAAAGAAAAATAATTTGGTTAATTTATCTTTTGTCTGAAATTATGCGCTTGTCAGCCCCAGGTACTGGAATATTATTCTAGGGCCCTCTCCTAGGGCCTTTTGATGAATTTTACATATGGGCAGGTGACCGTTGTTAGTGGTGGTTTTGCTTGAATTTTCCCCTGCCCCACCTGCCTTTTACTCGCCCGCAGGGGTCCCCCTTTGTACTGGCTCTTGGAATAGGCATACATCAAAGTTCTCTATCAGATCATTGCAGTGCGGGAGCGATAGCTTGCTCTTAATACAAGCCACATTCCAGGAGATCATAGAGAGCGATGTGGATGTCTGATTGCTCGATTGGTTATATGGGCTTGGGATTGCATTTGCCTTGCTCCTGCCTACGGGAATCAAGTTTTCAATCAGTTTATTGCATTATGAGGTTGCTGGAATGCTGCAGGGTAGACCCAAATGCACCTCCTTTTTCCTACTACCAGAGGAAGAGCTGACCGCTGTAGTGGGCTCTATGGGATTTGAGGTGGCCAATAGTGGCGTAGGAGATTCGCACAATACAGCTTGACTGACACTGGAAAAGGGGCCGTCATTCCAATTGCTTTGTCCAGATAGTCAGTCGAACTCCATCAATGGTGACTCAGATGACAGTCCCTTCTTTTGGCAAGTGGCCATCTGCAGCTGGTCTGCAGGTAATGGGCTGCGTCTAAACTGTATAGTCGGAGGTGGTAGTGAGCTAGTTCTGTACTCTAAGGCTATTAGATTCTCAGCTAATCTTTCATTAGCCAATGTCCGCTCTAGGCAGTCAGTAGGGAAATGTGGAATCTCATGCCTTCTAACCCTGACAATATCTTCCCTAATTAGGGACCTACAGCCTCTTACATGCCGTATCCAATGAGTCACCTTATTTTTCAGGGATTCTTCACCCCCAGCCTTCTTTATGGAGATAATTTTTGGAAATTAGTCATGAACACTTTGCAGGGATTATCAGTTGTTGAGTGCCAAACAAGAAAAGGTCTTTGCTCTGTACATGTATCAATCAAAGACCCATCAAACCCAACCTTCCTAGGCCTGATGAAGAGCTCCCGCCCCGCTTCTGGCTCACCCCGGTCTATGCTAGGTGGAAAGACCTTTTCCCTGATTCTATGTGTTGTGCTTCTTCCCTCCAATGCAGCCTTTTGGTTTGATGTAAAAGGCGGAGCGGCCTGCCTATTAATCCTAGATGTTTCATGGTTTTTGCTAATAGCAGGCCGATTAGGCAGGTTGTCCCGAGCCTCAAGGAGCGAAGAAGTCAGTTTATTTAGGGCCATTAATTCTTTCATAAATTCTTTCATCATCCCCATGAGATCACCAAGTGTGGATTTCAGGGCGGTTACCTCAGCTTTTAATTCGTTGACACTGTCAAGGACACTAGGAATAGGGGCTGTGATGCTATTGATATGACTTAAGGAGCACTTCTCAATGCAACTGTCTCTGGTTTTAATGGGGCTCTGCAAAGTGGCGAAGCGATTACTACATACAATAGGCGAGTCTACAATATTATTGAGATGTATATCCGAATATGTGTCCGGATAAATTGTGACTACTGTTTCTAAGTGAGCGTTTAGCCATTTTGTAGTAGGTGCAAGATCCTCTTTTCACTTTGGCCTCGAAAACATCTTTGGGATAATTTGGGCATTACCATGGTTGAGGGATTAGAGGAACTATTGGAACAGCTTACACCAACCTCAGCACCAGATACATCTAGAAAACCCTCACATTCAACCAAAAGGCTCTCTATGCGATCCAAGACACAATTACTCCCAGGGTGCTTGACTAATTTCTTAGCTTTCTTGGCTTTCTCTAAGCCAGACCCACCCCCTCCCTTCACCGCCTTCCTTTTAGCCATTTTTTTTAGGAAAGGACAGTCACAATAGAAATCTTATAGACGACTGTGGACCAATAGGACAGTCTTAGAGATGGTATACTTTGCTTAGTCTTAACGGTATCCCAGTGGCTAATAAGTGGATTTTAAATGAATTTCAGATATCAGTACCTTGTGGTCCAAAAGACAGGTGTTAGAGGGGTGGCCCAGCCCAGCCTCTTCCGGGCTCTGATGGGCGCAGACGGGCCCGAGCCGGTATAAAATGTACCTTCGGGCACACAGCAGCAGACGTGGTGTGGCGACTGTGGGGGAGTGGGTGTATGAGATATTTTATGGTGGTATAAGTGGGAGTGTCAGTGGTCCGGTAGATGATGTCATCAGTGATGTAATTTGAGATGTCATTTGAAATGTCATCACTGATGTCACTAACAGTGTCATGAGTATGTAAATAAGTGAGGTCATAAGCAGTGCATTGCGGGGTATAAGTTATAGTTAGCCCAGGTAACTATAACTGCTGATTTCCTCTGGTTTTGTATGAGTGAAATATCAGCCTAACTATAATGTCCCTGTTCCTTCTTTCTGCACTTCTTTTGTTTCTTTCTGCACCTCTCACTTCTTTCTGCACTCCTTGTGCATCTTTCTGCACACCTATTCCCTCTTTCTGCACCCCTCTTGCCTCTTTCTGCACCTCTGTTCCTTCTTTCTGTACTTCTTTTGTTTCTTTCTGCACCTCTCTTGCTTCTTTCTGCACCCTTTTTACCTCTTTATGCACCCCTCTTCCCTCTTTTTGCACCCCTCTTGCCTCTTTCTGCACCTCTGTTCCTTCTTTCTGCACTTCTTTTGTTTCTTTCTGCAGCTCTCTTGCTTCTTTCTGCAGACCCTTGCCTCTTTCTCCGCCCCTCTTCCCTTTTTCTGCACCCCTGTTGCCTCTTTCTGCACCTCTGTTACTTCTTTCTGCACTTCTTTTGTTTCTTTCTGCACATCTCTTGCTTCTTTCTGTACTTCTCTCGCCTCTTTCTGTACTCAAATGGGAAGGGCAAGCTGTCAACTTTAAAGGTCTGCTTGATCTTGTGACTGAGGTATATGTCTACTTGTATATGAATTCTCACATGTGTTATGCATGTGAAGATGGTAGCTTAAAAAGTGGGTAGCTTCTTCTATAGGTGGTTAAATGTTCTCAGTTCTGCTCTGTCATTCAGTTGCACAGGCAGACATGTCTTATGTATATAGGTGTTATAGAGCCCCTCAAATATACTATTGAATACCCATGTGCCCTGTATTATGAGCGGAAAGAAATACATACACCTTTTTGTACACATATTTAAAGAGTATGCTGTTTGAAACACAGGTATTCAAGTATTTCTATGTTTATTTTTATGTAACATGTCACTCGGTAAAAGCAGAGATACGCATGCATAGCTTCACAAACTTGGTCAGACTTACAACAGTGATATGCTTAGGATTGCTGTTTTATATTTGGTAGGTAGGCCTAACATTCTGAGCAGTCGATTGATAGTGAACCTTCAAGAGAAAAGTGAGGTTTAAGGCATCTTGGGAGAAGGATTAGTGATTAGGCTACTTTGTATGAGTCTGTTGTAAGGTACAGTCAAAGTAGGCCTCTTTCTGCACCTCTGTTGCTTCTTTCTGCACTTCTCTTACTTCTTTCTGTACCTTTCTTCCTCTTTCTGGACTTCTGTTGCCTCTTTCTGCTCTTCTCTTGCTTCTTTCGGCATCTTTCTTCATCTTTCTGCACATGTCCTACCTGTGTAGGCATATTTAGGAATTAGCATTTAAAAAACCTTAGAAATTCACTGAAAAAAACAGAGGTTTCAGGGACGTTATAGTTAGGAATTAGCATTTAAAAAACCTTAGAAATTCACAGAAAAAACCACAGTTTTCAGGGACGTTATAGTTAGTTGGACATTTCACTCGTACAAAACCAGAGAAATTCGGCTGTTATAGTTAGTTGAGCTAACTATCACTCACGCCCCCGCAATGCACTGCTGATCACGTCACATATTACATCACTCATGACATGATCAGTGACATCACTGATGACATCACTGATGACATCTCAAATGACATCACTGATGACATCATCCAGAGACTGGGTGATTTTAAAAGTTTAAGAATGTTAATTATAGATACGCAAAGGTGTATTGAAGAATGAGTAGGTGTATCAGTGTCTGAATGGATGATTTAAAGGGTGCGTGACTGACTGTTTAAGTGAGAGATTAAACGTGTCTTAGTGAATGCATGGGTGAATGACTAATCTGTGTAAATGTCTGTATCAGTCTGTCAGTTGGTGTGTAAGTTGCTGCATGGGTTGGTGAGTAGCTACATGAGTGTCTATATGGGTTAATGATTGGTTGTCTGATTACCTGTATGGGTGCCTGAGTGTCTGTGTGGGTGTGTGGGGTGTGTGTGACTCACTGCTTTGATGTGTGAGTGGGTGATTCAGTGGGTGTATGGGTTCATGAGAGCATCTGCGAGGGGCTGTATGGGTGAGTGAGTGTGCATATGGCTGTGTTGGGGAGTGAATGGATGTCTCAGTGGGATATGTGTGAGTAACTACATATGTGAAAGGCAGTATATGTGAATGTTGGAGTATATAAATGACTATATGTGAGAGTGAGTGATTGTGAGAGTGGCTGTATGGATGAGTGTGTGCTTGTGTCACTGATTGTATAAGAGAGTAAGTATGTGTTAGTATCTGTATGAATATGTGAGGTGGTGTGTGTATAACTGTATTGGTGAGTAAATGGCAGTGTGATTGAGTCTTTGGGTGACTGACTAGGTGTTTGAGTATCTCTGTGGATTAGTGGCAGTATGTGAGTGTCTGTATGGGTGTATGAGTGCATATATCAGAGGCTGTATTGATGAGTGACTGTGTTTATGAGTAACTGTATCGGTGAGTGAGTGGATGTGTGTTGACCTATGAATCAGTGAGTGGGTATGTACTAATTGGTACTGGTGTGTCTATGCTTTTGAGAAAGGTAGTCTGTATTTTAGAGTGGATGTATGAAAGGTTATACTAGGGTGTGAGGAGGTGCGTCAGATATTAAGTGGATGATGTCATCAGTGATGTCATCAGTGATGCCATTTGAGATGTCATCAGTGATGTCACTGACCATGTCATGAGTGATGTAATATGTGACCTCATCAGCAGTGCATTGCGGGGGCGTGAGTTATAGTTAGCTCAACTACCTATAACGGCCGAATTTATCTGGTTTTGTACGAGTGAAATGTCCAACTAACTATAACGTCCCTGAAACCTGTGGTTTTTTCAGTAAATTTCTAAGGTTTTTTAAATGCTAATTTCTAACTATAACGTCCCTGAAACCTGTTTTTTCTTTCCAGTGAATATATATATATATATATATATATATATATATATATATATATATATATATATATATATATATATCACAAAAACTCTCTCCTTAGAAAGAAAAGCCGCACTCACAACGGTGGCATTCAGATGAATTTAATTTGATGCAGCGCTGGCAGTCCTGACGCGTTTCGGTCACATTGACCTTTCTCAAAGGGAAGCCACTGGCATCTGCTGAAAACACACCTACAAGGCGATTGCTTCATTTAACAATTTTTGCCCCCTGGTGGACGCCCTTATGGGCCATTTATTAAAGCATGCTGGTACTTGTGGTGCGTTACTCAGTTCAAATCATTACCCTCCAGTGGGTGATGCCATAATATATTACAATTTGCTGTATTTTCGCTCACCGTTGCTCCCTCGCATACCTATATATATATATAAATTATCTACTGGCGGTCGCCAGTAGATAGTTATAGTTACAACCTATTATCCATAGGAAATCCGCGACATTCTATTTGAAATAACTCTCTTGCCGGTTTACGTATCTTCGCAAAATTTTCAAACTTTGTGGGGCGCTCCGGTCCGCTCCTACCCTGAAAGTCTCGGGGGATTCGTCAAGCGGGGGCCGAGAAAAAGGGGGGTCCCAAAACGCGTTTTCCCCATGCAATTTTCCATAGGAAACTTTAGACACGGCTACAGCCCGAACTGCTGAACGGAATTACACCAAATTTGGCAAAGAGGTAGTTCTTGGTTCAGAAAGAACCCTTTTTGTTAAATGGTGTAAATCCGTTCAGTAGTTGCTGAGAAAATGAAAAGTAAAAAAGATAGATATATCTAGGGCCGCGGATCCTCCCGAGCACGAGCTTTATGTTAATTGGCTGTCAACACTCCAAATCAGGAAGTGTTGGCAGCCATTTTGTCCCTCGGTAGAACCGAGGGACAGAAACAAGTGCGCAAAGCGCACAAAGGGGGCAGGGTAGAAACACCCTGACCCCTAGGTCTGCTCAGGGGTCCCACAAGGACCCCTGGGCAAAATTTTTTTTTTTTTTTTAAAAATCGGCAGGATGCGCTCAGGGAGCGCGAACCCTGCCGAAAAAAAAAAATCGAGCGCGGTCTCTCGCGCTTCGATGTTAATTGGCCCCGGGTGGGCCAAGTCCCGGGGGCATGCTGGGGGGGTTAATTTTATGTGTGGGGGCCTCTAAGGGCCCCCAAGCCCCAGGGACCACCACCCCCGGGGCTTTATGTAGAATGGTGCGGGAGGGCTCTGAGCCCTCCCGCAGCCCCGGGGACCACCACCTCCCCGGGGCTTCTTTTTTTAATTAAAAACCTGTGTGGGGGCTCCAGCCCCCACACGCCCGGGACCACCACCTCCCGGGGCACTAAGAAAAATTACAATGGGGGTCCGTTTTGGACCCCGGGGACCACCACCTCCCCGGGGCTGTGCACTGAATGGGAGGGGGCCGTGCGGCCCCCTCCTGGAGCCCTTGATGGCCCTGGGGACCACCACCCCCAGGGCCGGCTCCTGCAGTGTCCCGGGGTGCCTACCCCGGGACACTGCTGTTTGCAATGACAGGACGGGAGCCTCGCGGCTCCCGTCCTGTCATTGCAAACTGCTTTGGATATTGGAAGCGAGAGCAGGAAACCTGCTCTCTCTTCCAATATCCAAAGCCGACTGCTTTCCACATGGGGAGCAGCATGTTAGCTGCTCCCCATGTGTAGAGCAATGCCGGCTCCCGTAGGACAGGGGAGCCGGCGGGACTGTGGGGGATTGGGGACCCCCCACAGTCCCCAACGAGAGGGCCAGCCCCGGGGGATGGGGTCCCCGGGGCAAGTAGTGGCCCGGGAGGGGGCCACGCGGCCCCCTCCCCAAAAACAAAAAAACAAAAAAAACGATCGGGCCCGCAGGCCCCGCCCCCGCCCCTTCCTTCACCACTCTGCAAACGCGCCCCTGGCGCGTTTGCAGAGGGGAACAAATTCCCCTTGAATACTGGGGGTCCCTGGGGCCAACTAGCCCACCAGGAACCTCCAGTATGCGCCAGGGGCTGCCTTGCAGAGAGGTGTACAGAGGCCACGCCCCTTTTTACACCTCTCTGCAACGCAGCTCTATGGCGCTTTTTGGAGGTATATGGTGGGCTAGTTGCACCCCAGGGACCCTCAGGATTCAAGGGGAGTTAATCCCCCGACTTAAAACGCGCCACGGGGCGCGTTTGCACAGTGGTGAAGGGAGGGGCGGGGCTTCAGGTGACATGTGTGCAAACAGGCCCTGTGGCGCGTTTTAAGATGGGGAATTAAATCCTCTTCAATCCTGAGGGTCTCTGAGGCCAACTAGCCCAACAGGTACGTCCAGAAAGCGCCACAGAGCTGCGTTGCAGAGAGGTGTAAAAGGGGAGTGGCCTCTGTACATGTCTCTGCAACGCAGCCCCTGGCGCATACTGGAGGTTCCTGGTGGGCTAGTTGGCCCGTAGGGACCCTCATGATTCAAGGGGACTTAATCCCCCAACTTAACACGCACCACGGGGCGCGTTTGCACAGATGTCACCTCAGGCCCCGCCCCCTCCCTTCACCATTGTGCAAATATTCCTCTAAAATCAGCCGAAATCCGAATTCCGATTTACTCACCTGTTATCAGGAGAGACCTCAGTGCTGCATCTTTCAGCCCAGTACTGATCCTCAAAAGTAATTTTAACCGTACTTACCGGTAACTTGAATTTCCTTCATAGGCTAACATTGACTGGTTTCACTTGGAAATTCTTCTAAGTGTGGAGTTTTGGAACTTTAAAATATTCCTCTAAAATCAGCCGAAATCCGAATTCCGATTTACTCACCTGTTATCAGGAGAGACCTCAGTGCTGCATCTTTCAGCCCAGTACTGGTCCTGAAAAGTAATTTTAACCGTACTTACCAGTAACTTGAATTTCCTTACATAGGCTAACATTGACTGGTTTCACTTGGAAATTCTTCTGTGTGGAGTTTTGGAACTTTAAAATATTCCTCTAAAATCAGCCGAAATACGAATTCCGATTTACTCACCTGTTATCAGGAGAGACCTCAGTGCTGCATCTTTCAGCCCAGTACTGATCCTCAAAAGTAATTTTAACCGTACTTACCAGTAACTTGAATTTCCTTCATAGGTTAACATTGCCTGCTTTTTGCTGAAAAAGTTTCTAAGTGTTGATTTTTGAAACATACAAATATTCCTCTAAAATCAGCCGAAATACGAATTCCGATTTACTCACCTGTTATAAGGAGAGACCTCAGTGCTGTATCTTTCAGCCCAGTACTGGTCCTGAAAAGTAATTTTAACCGTACTTACCAGTAACTTGAATTTCCTTCCATAGGCTAACATTGACTGGTTTCACTTGGAAATTCTTCTAAGTGTGGAGTTTTGGAACTTTAAAATATTCCTCTAAAATCAGCCGAAATACGAATTCCGATTTATTCACCTGCTATCAGGAGAGACCTCAGTGCTGCATCTTTCAGCCCAGTACTGGTCCTGAAAAGTAATTTTAACCGTACTTACCGGTAACTTGAATTTCCTTCATAGGCTAACATTGACTGGTTTCACTTGGAAATTCTTCTAAGTGTGGAGTTTTGGAACTTTAAAATATTCCTCTAAAATCAGCCGAAATACGAATTCCGATTTACTCACCTGTTATCAGGAGAGACCTCAGTGCTGCATCTTTCAGCCCAGTACTGATCCTCAAAAGTAATTTTAACCGTACTTACCAGTAACTTGAATTTCCTTCCATAGGATATCATTGCCTGCTTTTTGCTGAAAAGTTTCTAAGTGTTGATTTTTGAAACATACAAATATTCCTCTAAAATCAGCCGAAATACGAATTCCGATTTACTCACCTGTTATAAGGAGAGACCTCAGTGCTGTATCTTTCAGCCCAGTACTGGTCCTGAAAAGTAATTTTAACCGTACTTACCAGTAACTTATATTTTCTTCCATAGGAATCCATTGTCTGGTTTTCAGCAGAAAAGTTTCAAAGTGTCGATTTTCACAAACTACAAATATTCCTTAAAAATCGCCTGTATGACTTAAACGCATTCTTTCAACTGTTTACAGGAGATGCACCAGTGCTGGATCCAGGATCCAACACTGAGTAAGAAAAAGTAACGATAACAGTTTTTACCTGCTAAGTGAATTTCCTTCCATAGGATAACATTGGTGATTCTATGAGAAAAAGTTTCTAAGTGTCAACTTTTAAAATACAATAATATTCCTTAAAAATCACGACTGTAACCAAAACGCTTTTACTCAACTGTTTACAGGAGATGTACCAGGACTGAATCTAGGATCCAGTCCTGTGGTTAGAAAAGTAATCCATAAAGTAACTAATTGCATTTAACTAGAAATTCACATTGAGCTGAATGTTGCATTGTGTTTGAAAATGTGTTGCCCATTGCAACAACTGTAACTACTGTACTTAAAAGTCTATTGCCTATGTGCAAAGTATTTAAACTAAAGTAATTCATTCTGAGAAAGTATTTTTTGTAATGTAATGTATAATGTAATTACAATGTAATTTAAAAAATAAAATATGTAAAAGAAATTGTTTCTAAAAATGTAGTAAATCAGTATGAAAAAAATTAATATAAAAATTAATACATTTAAAAATTGTCATTTAAAAACCTTTGAAATTCACTGAAAAAACCGTAGGTTTCAGGCACGTTATAGTTACAAATTAGCATTTTAAAAACCTTTGAAATTCACTGAAAAAACCATAGGTTTCAGACACGTTATAGTTAGAAATTAGCATTTAAAAAACCTTTGAAATTCACTGAAAAAACCAGAGGTTTTAGGGACAGTTATAGTTAGTTGGACATTGCACTCGTACAAAACCCGTGAAATTCCCCCGTTATAGTTAGTTCAGCTAACTATAACTCGCGCCCCGCAATGCACTGCTGATGACGTCACATATTACATCACTCATGACATGGTCAGTGACATCACTGATGACATCACTGATGACATCTCAAATGACATCACTGACGACATCATCCACGTGATAATCTGATGCAGCTCCTCACACCCTAATATAACCTTTGATACACCCAATCTAAATTACAGAGTGCCATTCGCAAAACCATAGACACTCCAACACCAATAACTACATACCCACTCACTGATTCTTAGGTCTACACACACACATCCACTCACTCACCCGTACAGTCACTCATACTTATGGTCACTCAGTACAGGACTATCATATGCACTCTTACTCCTATATAGACACTCAAACACCGCCACTCATCCATAGAGGTACTCACACACCTAGTCAGTCATGCAAATAATTAAACACACTGGCATTTACTCACCTATACAGTTATACACACACCAGCTCACTTAATCATACAAATACTAGCACATTGTTACGCTCTTATACAATCACTGATACAAGCACACACTCATCCATACAGCCACTATCACAATCACTCACTCTCGCTTATAGCTATTTATATACTCCAATACACATATATACTGCCTTTCACATATTTAGTTACTCACACATGTACCACTGGGACATACATTCACTCACTAACACACTCTTACACACACTTACCCACCCATACAGTCTATCACAGATGCACTCTTGAAACCATCCACCCAGTGAATCACCCACTCACACATCTAGGCACAGTCGCACACACCCCATCCACACAAACACTCAGGCACCCATACAGATACTCATAGAACCAATAAATAACCCATATAGACACTCATGTAGCTATTCGCAAATCCATGCATCCACTTACACACCAACAGACGGATACAGACATTCACACAGTTTAGTCACTAACCCATGCATTCAGTAAGATACGTTTAATCACTCACTTGTAGAGTCAGTCACGCACGTACTAAATCATCCATTCAGACACTTATACACCCACTCATTCTTCAATACGCCTTTCCCTATATATATTAAACATATTTAAACTTTACAGAAACACACAGTCACTGGATGATGTCATCAGTGATGTCATTTGAGATGTCATCAGTGATGTCATCAGTGATGTCACTGACCATGTCATGAGTGATGTAATATGTGACGTCATCAGCAGTGCATTGCGGGGGCGCGAGTTATAGTTAGCTGAACTAACTATAACGGGGGAATTTCACGGGTTTTGTACGAGTGCAATGTCCAACTAACTATAACTGTCCCTAAAACCTCTGGTTTTTTCAGTGAATATATATATAACCACAACTTTCTGGAACAGAAAGACGATGACTCCTGTGTAAAAGAGGTTCCAAACACTTTATATCACCCTTAGAGGCAGGGCTGCGGTGTGCCATGTATCACTCGCCTTCAGTCCTTACGCGTTTCGGCTTTGCGTTAAAGCCTTGATCACAGGTAGGCGTCCATTAAACCGATATGAGAGTCACATGTTTATTTAAGCCAGGTCGGACTATCTGATTGGTCTATAGTCCACCTATTGTAGTGTCCTGTTTAACGGGCGCATTTTCAACAATATGGTGATTCCGCTTTTCCTGCAGATTTTTAATTATTGACAAAGGCCTCGTTGGGCTGAAACGCGTTGGTTGGAGCCAGTTAAGCTAACAATAAAAGCTTTAAAACTGGAAATTGGAGTGCGTTGCATCTTTGGAGAATAATTTAATATTGGGCTTGGATTCAGCCCCATCGCGATTGCACCCGCTCACTTGAGCGCGCCGCTAGGAGAATCCGATTGTGTGGAGAAATATATATATATATATATATATATATATATATATATATATATATATATATATATATATATATTTATATATATATATATTCACTGAAAAAACCATAGGTTTCAGATATGTTATAGTTAGAAATTAGCATTTAAAAACCTTTGAAATTCACTGAAAAAACCATAGGTTTTAGGGACAGTTATAGTTAGTTGGACATTTTACTCGTACAAAACCCGTGAAATTCCCCCGTTATAGTTAGTTCAGCTAACTATAACTCGCGCCCCGCAATGCACTGCTGATGACGTCACATATTACATCACTCATGACATGGTCAGTGACATCACTGATGACATCACTGATGACATCTCAAATGACATCACTGATGACATCATCCAGTGACTGTGTGTTTCTGTAAAGTTTAAATATTTTTAATATATATAGGAAAAGACGTATTGAAGAATGAGTGGGTGTGTAAGTGTCTGTATGGATGATTTAGTAGGTGCGTGACTGACTCTATAAGTGAGTGATTTAACGTATCTTACTGAATGCATGGGTTAGTGACTAAACTGGGTGAATGTCTGTATCCGTCTGTCTGTTGCTGTGTAAGTGGCTGCATGGGTTTGTGAATAGCTACATGAGTGTCTATAAGAGTTATTGATTTGTTGTCTGAGTATCTGTATGGGTGCCTGAGTGTTTGTGTGGATGGGGTGTGTGCGACTGTGCATAGATGTGTGAGTGGGTGATTCACTGGGTGGATGGTTTCAAGAGTGAATCTGTGATAGACTGTATGGGTGGGTAAGTGTGTGTAAGAGTGTGTTAGTGAGTGAATGTATGTCCCAGTGGTACATGTGTGAGTAACTACATATGTGAAAGGCAGTATATATGTGTGTTGGAGTATATAAATAGCTATAAGCGAGAGTGAGTGATTGTGATAGTGGCTGTATGGATGAGTGTGTGCTTGTATCAGTGATTATATAAGAGCGTAACAATGTGCTAGTATTTGTATGATTAAGTGAGCTGGTGTGTGTATAACTGTATAGGTGAGTAAATGGCAGTGTGTTTAATTATTTGCATGACTGACTAGGTGTGTGAGTACCTCTATGGATGAGTGGCGGTGTTTGAGTGTCTATATAGGAGTAAGAGTGCATATGATAGTCCTGTACTGAGTGACCATAAGTATGAGTGACTGTACGGGTGAGTGAGTGGATGTGTGTGTGTAGACCTAAGAATCAGTGAGTGGGTATGTAGTTATTGGTGTTGGAGTGTCTATGGTTTTGCGAATGGCAGTCTGTAATTTAGATTGGGTGTATCAAAGGTTATATTAGGGTGTGAAGAGCTGCATCAGATTATCACGTGGATGATGTCATCAGTGATGTCATTTGAGATGTCATCAGTGATGTCATCAGTGATGTCACTGACCATGTCATGAGTGATGTAATATGTGACGTCATCAGCAGTGCATTGCGGGGCGCGAGTTATAGTTAGCTGAACTAACTATAACGGGGGAATTTCACGGGTTTTGTACGAGTAAAATGTCCAACTAACTATAACTGTCCCTAAAACCTATGGTTTTTTCAGTGAATTTCAAAGGTTTTTTAAATGCTAATTTCTAACTATAACATATCTGAAACCTATGGTTTTTTCAGTGAATTTCAAAGGTTTTTTAAATGCTAATTCCTAACTATAACATGTCTGAAACCTACGGTTTTTTCAGTGAATTTCAAAGGTTTTGTAAATGACAATTTTTAAATGTATTAATTGTTATATTAATTTTTTTCATACTGATTTACTACATTTTTAGAAACAATTTTTTTTTACATATTTTATTTTTTAAATTACATTGTAATTACATTATACATTACATTACAAAAAATACTTTCTCAGAATGAATTACTTTAGTTTAAATACTTTGCACATAGGCAATAGACTTTTAAGTACAGTAGTTACAGTTGTTGCAATGGGCAACACATTTTCAAACACAATGCAACATTCAGCTCAATGTGAATTTCTAGTTAAATGCAATTAGTTACTTTATGGATTACTTTTCTAACCACAGGACTGGATCCTAGATTCAGTCCTGGTACATCTCCTGTAAACAGTTGAGTAAAAGCGTTTTGGTTACAGTCGTGATTTTTAAGGAATATTATTGTATTTTAAAAGTTGACACTTAGAAACTTTTTCTCATAGAATCACCAATGTTATCCTATGGAAGGAAATTCACTTAGCAGGTAAAAACTGTTATCGTTACTTTTTCTTACTCAGTGTTGGATCCTGGATCCAGCACTGGTGCATCTCCTGTAAACAGTTGAAAGAATGCGTTTAAGTAATACAGGCGATTTTTAAGGAATATTTGTAGTTTGTGAAAATCGACACTTTGAAACTTTTCTGCTGAAAACCAGACAATGGATTCCTATGGAAGAAAATATAAGTTACTGGTAAGTACGGTTAAAATTACTTTTCAGGGTCAGTGCTGGGCTAAAAGATGCAGCACTGGGTTCTCTCCTGATAACAGGTGAGTAAATTGGAATTCGTACTTTGGTTGATTTTAGAGGAATATTATAAAGTTCCAAAACTCCACACTTAGAAGAATTTCCAAGTGAAACCAGTCAATGTTAGCCTATGAAGGAAATTCAAGTTACCGGTAAGTACGGTTAAAATTACTTTTCAGGACCAGTACTGGGCTGAAAGATGCAGCACTGAGGACTCTCCTGATAACAGGTGAGTAAATCAGAATTCGGATTTCGGCTGATTTTAGAGGAATATTTGTATGTTTCAAAAATCAACACTTAGAAACTTTTTCAGCAAAAAGCAGGCAATGATATCCTATGGAAGGAAATTCAAGTTACTGGTAAGTACGGTTAAAATTACTTTTGAGGATCAGTACTGGGCTGAAAGATGCAGCACTGAGGTCTCTCCTGATAACAGGTGAGTAAATCGGAATTCGTATTTCGGCTAATTTTAGAGGAATATTTTAAAGTTCCAAAACTCCACACTTAGAAGAATTTCCAAGTGAAACCAGTCAATGTTAGCCTATGGAAGGAAATTCAAGTTACTGGTAAGTACGGTTAAAATTACTTTTCAGGACCAGTACTGGGCTGAAAGATACAGCACTGAGGTCTCTCCTTATAACAGGTGAGTAAATCGGAATTCGTATTTCGGCTGATTTTAGAGGAATATTTGTATGTTTCAAAAATCAACACTTAGAAACTTTTTCAGCAAAAAGCAGGCAATGATATCCTATGGAAGGAAATTCAAGTTACTGGTAAGTACGGTTAAAATTACTTTTGAGGATCAGTACTGGGCTGAAAGATTCAGCACTGAGGTCTCTCCTGATAACAGGTGAGTAAATCGGAATTCGTATTTCGGCTGATTTTAGAGGAATATTTTAAAGTTCCAAAACTCCACACTTAGAAGAATTTCCAAGTGAAACCAGTCAATGTAAGCCTATGGAAGGAAATTCAAGTTACTGGTAAGTACGGTTAAAATTACTTTTCAGGACCAGTACTGGGCTGAAAGATACAGCACTGAGGTCTCTCCTGATAACAGGTGAGTAAATCGGAATTCGTAGTAAGGCAGATTTTAGAGGAATATTTGCACAATGGTGAAGGGAGGGGGCGGGGCCTGAGGTGACATCTGTGCAAACGCGCCCCGTGGCGTGTTTTAAGTTGGGGGATTAAGTCCCCTTGAATCATGAGGTTCCCTAGGGGCCAACTAGCCCACCATGAACCTCCAGTATGCGCCAGGGGGCTGCGTTGCAGAGAAGTGTAGAGAGGCCACACCCCTTTTACACCTCTCTGCAACGCAGCTCTGTGGCGCTTTCTGGATGTACCTGTTGGGCTAGTTGGCCCCAGGGACCCTCAGGATTGAAGGGGATTTAATCCCCCATCTTAAAACGCGCCACGGGGCCTGTTTGCACACATGTCACATGAAGCCCCGCCCCTCCCTTCACCACTGTGCAAACGCGCCCTGTGGCGCGTTTTAAGTTGGGGGATTAAGTCCCCTTGAATCCTGAGGGTCCCTGGAGTCCAACTAGCCCACCATATACCTCCAAAAGCGCCACAGAGCTGCGTTGCAGAGAGGTGTAAAAAGGGGCGTGGCCTATGTACACGTCTCTGCAAGGCAGCCCCCTGGCACATACTGGAGGTTCCTGGTGGGCTAGTTGGCCCCCAGGGACCCCCAGTATTCAAGGGGAATTCGTTCCCCTCTGCAAACACGCCAGGGGCGCGTTTGCAGAGTACTGCAGGGAGGGGGCGGGGCCTCCGGCACGATGCCGGTCGTTTTTTTTTTCTTTTTCTTTTTTTTTTTAATGGGAGGGGGCTGCGTGGCCCCCTTCCCTTGCCCACTTTTGGCCCCGGAGACCCCATCCCCCGGGGCCTGAGCATTTTTTTTTTTTTTAAATTTTTTTTTTTAAAAACGGGAAGGGGGCCGCGTGGCCCCCCTTCCCTGGGCCTGTATTGGCCCCGGGGACCCCATCCCCCGGGGCATGGCCTCGATTTTTTATTTTTTTTCTTTGGAGGGGGGCTGCGTGGCCCCCCTCCTCAGGCCATTTAAGGCCCCGGGGACCCCATCCCCCGGGGCCGGCCTTTCCCTTATTTAAAAAAAAAAAAATTGAACTTTGGGGAGGGGGCTGCGTGGCCCCCTCCCGGGTCACCTATGGCCCCGGGGACCCCATCCCCCGGGGCCTGGCCTCACGTTGGAGACTGTGGGGGGTCCCCAATCCCCCACAGTCCCAGCCGGCTCCCCACCTCCTGCGGAAGCCGGCATTGCTTTTCCACATGGGGAGCAGCTAACATGCTGCTCCCCATGTGGAAAAGCAATTGGTTTGCATTTTGAAAGAGAGAGCAGGTTTCCTGCTCTCTCTTTCAAAATGCAAACCAAGTTTGCTATGACAGGACGGGAGCCACGAGGCTCCGTCCTGTCATAGCAAACAGCAGTGTCCCGGGGTAGGCACCCCGGGACACTGCAGGAGCCGGCCCTGGGGGGTGGTGGTCCCCAGGGCCATCAAGGGCTCCAGGAGGGGGCCGCGCGGCCCCCTCCCATTCAGTGCACAGCCCCGGGGAGGTGGTGGTCCCCGGGGCTTGGGGTCCGTAACGGACCCCCATATTTAAATGTTTAGTGCCCCGGGGAGGTGGCGGTCCCCGGGGCATGTGGGGGGCTGGAGCCCCCACACAGATTTAAAAAAAAAAAAAAAAAGAAGCCCCGGGGAGGTGGTGGTCCCCGGGGCTGCGGGAGGGCTCAGAGCCCTCCCGCCATCATTTTTAAATAAAGCCCCGGGGGGTGGCGGTCCCCGGGGCTTGGGGGGCCTTAGAGGCCCCCCTACATAAATTAAAACCCCCCCACCATGCCCCCGGGACTTGGGCCACCCGGGGGCCAATTAACATCGAAGCGCGGGAGACCGCGCTTCGATTTTTTTTTTTTTCGGCAGGATCCGCGCTCCCTGAGCGCATCCTGCCGATTTTTAAAAAAAAATATATATATTTTTGCCCAGGGGGTCCTTGTGGGACCCCCTGAGCAGACCTAGGGGGTCAGGGTGTTTCTACCCTGCCCCCTTTGTGCGTTTTGCGCACTTGTTTCTGTCCCTCGGTTCTACCGAGGGACAAAATGGCTGCCAACACTTCCTGATTTGGAGTGTTGACAGCCAATTAGCATGCAGCTCGTGATCGGGAGGGTGCGCGAATCCGATGCGGCCATAGATATATATGTACTTTTACTTTTGATTTTCTCAGCAACTACTGAACGGATTTACACCATTTAACAAAAAGGGTTCTTTCTGAACCAAGAACTACCTCTTTGCCAAATTTGGTGTATTTCCGTTCAGCAGTTCGGGCTGTAGCCGTGTCTAAAGTTTCCTATGGAAAAATGAATGGGGAAAATGCGTTTTGGGACCCCCTTTTTTATCGGCCCCCGCTTGACGAATCACCCCGAGACTTTCAGGGTAGGAGCGGACCGGAGCGCCCCACAATGTTTGAAAATTTTGCGAAGATACGTCAACCGGCAAGAGAGTTATTACAAATAGAATGTCGCGGATTTCCTATGGAAAATAGGTTCTAACTATAACTATCTACTGGCGACCGCCAGTAGATAATATGTATATATATATATATATATATGCAAAATGGCTGATCAGAGTTTCATCAAATTTGGCAAAAAGCTAGATATTGAAAGTGTGTTTTTGTGATATGCTGTAAATCTGTTCAGTAGTTTCTGTGAAATTAAAGCTCAAAATTATACGTATGTTGGTGAGAGGCTCCTGGGACTACAAATTAAAAAATAGAGTCTTCTCAATGGACGAGTGAGATTTTTTTCTTGGCCTCCTGCCCCAGTTGGAGCAAAATGGTTCTGAGGGAACTTGAGCTCTGATGGGCTAGCTACAACAGTTTCAGAAATGTAGCAGCTGCCATTACAGAAAACAAGGACTCAGCCCCATTGTCCTGAAAATAAAAATGAAAAAAATATAGAATGGGTCAGGGTAGGAGTTACTCTGACCCCTGGGCCATGTGGGGGGTCCCAGATGCCCCCAAACTTTTGCCAAATGTACTAATAAAATGCTTTTTTGGGGTCACCGCAGTACCAAAGGAGACTAGTGGGACTGAGAGAGACCCCCCCCATAAAAGATAGAAATTAAAGCACAGCCTTTGGGCTGTCCATAGCTCTTTACAGAGAGATGCACTCTCAGTACACTATAAAGCCCCATCAGATGGGCAAGCCCCTACAATGTGCAGTCGGTGCTCAGTACACAAACTGTGCTTAAAGCCCACTCCCCCGGAGACCTAAGCCCCATTATTTGGCCAAGCTCCTACTACGCACAATCTTCACTCAGTGCAGAGACTGTGTGTAGAGCCTACTCACTCCAGACATGCAAGCACTATTAGATGGCCAAGTTCCTACTATGCATAGTCAGCAATGGGTGTGCAGACTGTGCGTAGAGCCCACTCCATCCCAAGAGCTAAGCCCCATTAGGTCTGCAAGCCCCTACTATGCACAGTTTGCCCTGAGTGCACAGACTTAGCATAGAGTCAACTCCATTCAGACATGCAAGGGGTATTAGGTAAGGGTGGGTGGAATTTGCGGAATTGCGTTCCGCGAAATTCTGCGAAACGGCAAAAAATCTCTGCGAACACGCGGAATTTCGCGTGCTCGCGGAGATTTTGCTGCGCCCCTTTATATCTGTAAGTGCTTCCTGTTGAGGATTAATTTTTGTGACAGGAGCATCGTGCCAGCCCAGAATGAATCCTGCCCTGCATATTTATCCAAGAAGATGAGTCCGTTTTGTGCAATACCTCTACTCAGCTGGAGTACTTTCTACTGGCTAATCAGTAAGTGCTACCTCGTTGGGTAAATGTATAGTGCCTTTCCTACACTACACTACAGCTGCGTAAAGGACCTGAAGAATTTTCCCCAGTGACCTGTGTGTCTGTAACTTTGCCACCGCGCCGAAAGCACCGGGGTCCTTTGATTAAGCTGTCCATCATAGTGGGGAAAGGGCGGGAAGACGGTGCATACCACTAGTGTATGTGGGGCGAGGCCAAACGGGCGGGGCTTCTAGGCCCGTTCACATGCCTCTTGTTTATAAAGGGTCAGAGCAGGATCTCAGCGGCAGACGAGGAGAAGGAACCTCCTGGTAACAGGAACTACACGAGGATTGCGCTCGAGAAAATCAAGGATGCAGAGACCTCCATCAAGGATTACAGCTAACTTTACAGGGTGGAAATGGAGAGAAGGCACATCTGCTTAACCACGCTCACGAATTCTACACGAGGATTGCGCTCGAGAAAATCAAGGATGCAAAGACCTCCATCAAGGATTACAGCTAACTTTTCAGGGTGGCAATGGAGAGAAGGCACATCTGCTTAATCACGCTCACGAATTCTACACGAGAATTGCGCTCGAGAAAATCAAGGATGCAAAGACCTCCATCAAGGATTACAGCTAACTTTTCACGTTGGAAATGGAGAGAAGGCACATCTGCTTAACCACGCTCACGAATTCTGCACACCTACCCTGCATATTTATCCAAGAAGATGCCTCCGTTTTGTGCAATACCTCTACTCAGCTGTAGTACTTTCTACTGGCTAATCAGTAAGTGCTACCTCGTTGGGTAAATGTATAGTGCCTTTCCTACACTACACTACAGCTGCGTAAAGGACCTGAAGAATTTTCCCCAGTGACCTGTGTGTCTGTAACTTTGCCACCGCGCCGAAAGCACCGGGGTCCTTTGATTAAGCTGTCCATCATAGTGGGGAAAGGGCGGCAAGACAGTGCATACCACTAGTGTATGTGGGGCGGGGCCAAACGGGCGGGGCTTCTAGGCCCGTTCACATGCCTCTTGTTTATAAAGGGTCAGAGCAGGATCTCAGCGGCAGACGAGGAGAAGGAACCTCCTGGTAACAGGAACTACACGAGGATTGCGCTCGAGAAAATCAAGGATGCAGAGACCTCCATCAAGGATTACAGCTAACTTTACAGGGTGGAAATGGAGAGAAGGCACATCTGCTTAACCACGCTCACGAATTCTACACGAGGATTGCGCTCGAGAAAATCAAGGATGCAGAGACCTCCATCAAGGATTACAGCTAGCTTTTCAGGGTGGCAATGGAGAGAAGGCACATCTGCTTAGCCACAACCTCGCTCACAGAATTTGAGCTTCAACTCGGGCACCTGCTTTATTTATACCCGAATTCCGTTCCGCTCGCGGATCGCGGAAGTTTTGACATTTCCGCGTTCCGCGCGGAACGCGGAAATGCCGAAATTTCGCAAGTTCCGCGAGCGGAACGGAATTTGCCGCCCAGGGTTAGTATTAGGTGGGCAAAGCCCTACTATGCACAGTTAGTGCTGAGTGCACAGACTGTGCATAGAGCCCACTCCCTCCACAGACCCAATCCACATTGGGTGGGCAAGACCCTAGTATACGAGGTCAGTGCTGAGTGCTCTGTCTGTGCATAGAGCCCACTTCTTCCAGAGATCCACGCCACATTAGTTGGGCAAGCTCCTATTACACACAGTCAGCGCTCAGTATGCAGACTGTGAAAATAGCAAACTCCCTCCAGAGATCCAAACCTCATTAGGAGGGCACACTCCTACTACAAACGGTCATTGCTCCGTATGCAGACTGTGCGTAGAGCCCACTCCATTCAGATACCCAAAGTTGTAAAGTTACCACTTGGGGCCTGATTCTCAGTTGGGCAGAGTGATAGCTACAATGGAACTACCACCCCACTAAAATTTGAATTCCCCAAGGGCAGAATCCACTTGTGTCTCTGTGTAAAGGTTCCTCCTGCTTGAAGAAGTAGAAACCTGTACATGAAAAAATAAATGAAATCGAGAATATAAATTGAGGAAAGGGTCAGGTAATTCCAGGTCCCAGGTGTTATTCCCCATTCTGCCAGGCGAAATTCAAAATTGCTTGGTACGGGGTGGAAGTACAAGCTTGAAATGGCAATTCTGTCACCAGTTTTCTTCTGTCCCTCTAAACAGTCTATATGTTGTGCTACAGTTGTGTTAGTAGTTCTATCTAAATAGTTAATTTTATGGATTGGTTCTAAGACAGACAGTCCACTAGGGCAGGGTTTCTGTGGAACCAAAATTTCGGCAACTGCTTAGAAAGTAATTGCTAACATCTTATAGGCTGCAATAGGATTTCTACCATTCATGTCTGGGACTTTCCGTTAGTTGGCACCCGATACTTGAAATGAAGGGCCCAAATACCATGTTGTAAGTATAGCAGCAGAGACGTCTCTACTTGTCATTTGAATTAAATTATTTTGCCTACTATGCCACCAGTTCACAGTCCAGCAGAGATTCAATCAAGTGATAGTCAGACAGTGCTTCTCCTCTCCTATATTTTCCTCCTTTATCACAACTTCTATAACTATCATCTCTAATGTTATCCCCTCTAGTATTTTTGACACCACAACTTCCTCCACCAACACCACATTGTTTTCTACCATAACACCTCCATTTTCAGTTGAGAGGATGACCATTGTCTCTACTGGTCATGGGGCTAAATCAGTTGTTCTAAGTCTGGCAGGGATTTCCCTTGGAGAGAATACATTCTCCGTAGAACATTTCTTGTGTCCTATTTCAGAAAATCCTCACCTCCTAGGTGGTTAAGGAGGGTCTCTTGAGAGGACAACAAGAACCGAAGCAGATAAACCTGTTCACACCTACCCTTCATTCCCTTCAGAGGCCAAATGATTCTCTCTTTGACTACCCACAGTGGTTGTAATGCTGTTGAGCGTAGAAAGACGGATGGATCCCAGTTCAATATAGTTACTTTCTTTACTTCGGTTTCCCTGTCCTAACCAGCTTTGGATTACTTCCTCAGTACCTGAATACAAATGCAAACCTTTCCTACTCATAACATTATGACTTCTTTTTCACATTTGTGACAAGTTTTGTTTGGAAATCAAGGAGGTTTCCTATATTAATCTCATAATTTGATTTAGAAAAGATAGTTATTAATGCAGAGATGCTAATATTGGAGCCTCAGCTGGCGTCGGGTTTGAAAACCACATGGTAGGCAGTGGCGAGAGTGCACACATCCTAACCTGGTCAATTTAAAGGGTAATATTCTGCGATAGTTCGCATTTCTCTGTAATTGCCTGACATCCTACTAAGGCAGTGGCTCCCAAACTTTTTTGACCTGTGGCTCCCTTGACCTAATCGGCTGTTGGCCGTGGCACCCCACCATTTTTTTACCGGTGGGCGGGTGGGGGGGATGTAAGCCCGACCTCGGGAGTACTTCCTGTTGTCTTCCTTAAAGTAATTGGGACGCAATGAAGGTATTATAATGGTTGGAATGCTTGAATTATTAATCTCATCCACTGGCAATCACTTTGGCTGCATCCCAATCCATCGTTTTTCCCCCCAACATAGTGCCTGGTCCCAAACCCTTATTTATGCCAGCTGCTGCTTTCAGTAGCTTTTGGTACTGAGACCCGCTCTGAGAAAATGGAACATTGAGTTTGGTCTGTCGTAATCAGTATCACCAGCATTATTTTTATACTAAAAAAGGCGGGCTCCTTATGAGTGGCTTCACCAACACCGACCCAGAGTGATGCATGTAGGTGCAGGACTATGCGTCTCAGTACCTGCGCAAAGGCTTCTCGCCGCCGCGCAGGCCTATGCGGAGAAAGCTATGTGCCTGGCTTCAGAACTCATTCACCGCTAGCAAGAGAGGAGCTGGAGTGAACCAGGGCAGGCAGCTACATGGAAGTGCAAAAATAATCTGTCAAACGTTGTGTGCATGCAGATGTGTGTGTTTGTGTGTGAGCATGTGTGTGAAAGTGAGCGAGAGACAGGAGTGAGTGACTGCTATTGTGACTTAGAACGAGTGAGACTGAGAATGAGGGCAAGTGAGTGATAGTGCATTGCACTGAATCAGTGTGAGTATGGAAGTGAGAAAGAATGTGAGTGAGTTTAAAATGAGCATGAGTCAGAGCGTGTTTGTAAGTGTGCTGTAGAGCTTGCGAGTCTGGTGCTGACCCTGGCATTCGTGGCGGCAACTTTAGTTGTGTTTCAAGCCGCTACTTTAATGGTGATGTGCAGTGACAGGCTCCATGTAAAGGTTAATAGGTTCTGATCAGACCAATCCAAATTAAAGTCTTCTTCCTACACCCAGAATAACATGGTTCGGGATAAATGACGTTCAGACCCAGAGGGTAATTCCAAAAACATAGCGTACTCCGGAGTTATTCTACATCACCCAGACGTGGAAATATCACAAGCCATCCCGTGTGGGCAGTTCCTTTACCAATCACACTCAGACCTTGCGGCGCTAACTAGAATACTGAGCGTTCAGCTGGCTACTTACTACTTAAACTTTACCTCACTCAGGCACACAAATATCGTAAACCACCCCCGGGCTGCCACCGATACATTTGACTTCACCTCGAGCAAAGTTTCTGCACGCACAGTTTGAAACAGTACCGGAAAACCACAAATGCCTTCATTAAAGCAAATGACGGCTGGGCCTTTATCCGCTGCTTCACTCATGCTCCGACCACAAGTTACACAGCATTAAATTTTAAACTGCGTCCAAGCCCCGCCAAATGACGGACGGCTGAGGGCCGTTTGTAGCAGACAATGAATGAATGAAGCTACTCCGTCCAGGTCCCGTTTTACCTAGCTGAAAACGCTTAGCAGTTACTTGGTCACCAATGGAGTTTAAGCACGTCGTGTATGTTTTGAAGTCAGTGTGACTGCAGAGGCAAGTTGTACTTACAGATGAAATGCTTGTTAATAAAAATCTATTGATGTGAAATCGTCCTATCATATTGACAAAAACATTTTCACTCCCCCTACGCTGCGGCTGCAATTTCCCACATTGTGCGCGCGGCGCCCCTGGCACCTCATTACGGCGCACCGGGGTGCCGCGGCGCACAGTTTGGGAACCACTGTACTAAGGGCTGGATTACGAGTCTGGCAGTCCACTGACCGCCAGACTCATCGGGGCGCGGCAGAGGCAGTCTCCCAACTGCCCAATTATGATTCGGGCGGTCGGTCCGCCACAGCCCCGCCGCAGCCACCAGGGAACCACCATTCCCTTCCGGTGTTGCGGTGGTCAATAGGCCACAATATGCTTGGTGGAAGTTTCCTCTCCGCCGGCAGTGTCATGGAGGTTTCTCCTCCATGAACACATGTGCCTCCTCGCAAGTGGATGCACACAGGGGGGCACAGCATGTGCCCCCCTGTGTGCATGCACACCAGTTCCTCCACGGCAACTGACTTTTCAGTCCATGCAGTTCAGGATCTGTTTTTGGCATTCCCATAACGGTGCCCATTTTCAGGGCACCGACGTGGGAATGTAAAAAAAAAGCCCACCAGACACGAGGAATCTCCTAATCTGGGGAGTGGGCTGACCACAGCTTTGGTAGTGCGGTGGCAGGGCACACCCGGCATCGCACTGCCAAAGTCGTAATCAGGCCCTAAGTGTCATCCCAGTCACAAAAAGAGCAGCTTCAGAAGTCCTGGGAAACCCGTTATAACATGGCCATATGTAGGAACTGAGTTAATTTCAGCAGATATCAGGCCCCAGCTGAGCTCAACAATGCAAACGGTCTAACAAAAATATCTGTGTGTGTCCCATAGACTGGCAGACTTCCTTAAAATGCCAATTATTAGTGTGGTGCACCTTGCCATAGCTATTCGAATTTCGCCGTTACATAGTATTATTATGCATACTTATTAATTTCTAATATCAACGTTTTTAATTGATTTGTACTCTGTTGGAGACATTCAGCTTTTAATTGAAGCTGAAACTGAACGTTTCTTTTCAATATAGTGTCTGTATTTTTGCTTGCTACGACCCACTTGTAAATAAGAGTCGGACTAAAGCTTGTTTGAAAAGTACGAACAAAGGGGCATATTATCAACAAACTGCGATAATTATCGCCAAGCGCGATAAGCGTCCTTTTTTTTATCGCCGTCGATACCCGGATATTATTGCCGTGGTAGCGACGTATTAACAACGCGCCGCTACCCAGCGATAGTAACCAATCCCGGCGCTAATGGACAGCGATACATCCTTAGCGCCAGCGATAAAAAAAAGGACGCTAAGCACAGAAAAGTAGCGATAGGCCAAATAGCGCCGAAATCAGCCGGGAAATTGGCAGCAGGCCTGCATGTCACACCAATCAAGCGCCAAAATTCCCCATAAAAGGCCAACAAGCAGTGAAAATAAAAAAATAAAAATGGAGAATACACCAGAAGCCAGGAGAGACATGGAGGAAGCCGGGACAAGTGCTGAGCCCACCAACAACCCCCCAGCTAGCCAGGAGGAGCAGACAGAGACCCAGTAGAAGGCCAAGAGGAAGAGGAACCCCAGGTTCAGCCACCAGGAAAATCAGGTCCTGTGTGGCCTGGTGGCTGAACACCAACAGGAGCTATTCATCAAACGCTCAGTGACATTGGCCAGAAAAAAAGAAATATGGGAAGACATTACGGACAAGGTGAATGCTGTTGGAGAGAGGAAGAGGAGGGCAGTGGACGAGGTCAGGAAGCGCTGGAATGACAGTAAGAAGAATACTAAGGAAAAAATTGCAGCCAACCGGAAGGCAGCAAATGCCACCGGAGGAGGGAGTCCAGCGCCCAGCTGGAGCTGGATGAGACGGAGGAAATGGTGGCCCAAGTCATCACTGATGAAACGGTGGTCGGAGTGCCGGGTCAGGACACTGCTGAATGTGAGCAGACACAACCACAGGGTGAGTACCAACCATGGAGTGGGTGGATGGTGGTGGATGGGCACAATCGCACTCATGCACAAAAAATTGCATTGCAGACCCACAATCACTGTGGACCAGGTCCCAGATAGCCCTGTGCATGGTGGCATGGACACAGATCACCTGACTCAAGCCAAAAACTTGCAAGACACATATTCCCATGCACCCAGACTTTGAAATGTGCACCGTAAAGTCAGCCAAACACAGTCCAGGCACAACATCACATTACAAAATAAGGGAACATCAATTAGCAAAGTGCCACATCACCCAGAGATGCGGAGGGCTTGCAAAATGCCCACCTTGCATCATCAGAACCCATATCCAATTCAGCAGCACAAGGCAGCATCTCCCAGACGCCCAAATGAGCATGCCGTGTGAATGTGACAGATCACGTGCACCAGTGAGCATGCCAACAACAAGCACAGCACACCTGCAGACATTGCGCATGTGTCTGACTTGTGTGCAAGGCCGTGCATGGCCATCAAGGGTGACTGTGGTGGCCATACACAACCCTGCACACAAGCCAAACACATGCGCAAAGTTGCAGGTGTGCTGAGCTTGTTGTTGGCATGCTCACTGGTGCACGTGACCTGTCACATTCACACGGCATGCTCATTTGGGCGTCTGGGTGATGCTGCCTTGTGCTGCTGAATTGGATATGGGTTCTGATGATGCAAGGGGGACAATGTGACAACCTCACGCATTGCCAAGCATCATGCCCCCTTGACCGTCCATGCAATGCAGTTCTGTGTACTGCAAGTGAGCAAGCATCCAGTGAGTCAGCATACTGGCAACACATGCTATCTCACAAAAAAATGAACATGTAGTCCGATGGCTACAATAGTCATATGACTAAATGCACACACATTGTGAATACATAGTGACTGCAGCAGGGAGGTCTAAGGCAGTCACGTGTTAATACAAGCTCATGACCCCTGAGAAGCTACCCCCTTTGGACATACGTAAGTACAAATGGGAGGCTGATGTAGGGAGCGAGAATCCGGAAAGGGCTCGGGCTGAGATAGTGGAGCGGGCGTGGAAGAGCACCAGCAATGCCTGCTTCCAAATGCACCATTTCAATGTCACACATCGTGCTTACCTCACACCGGCAAAAATAAAAACATATAACAACACTGACTCAGATGAATGCCAGAGGTGTAGGGGTGAAGGGGCAGACCACCCTCAAATGCACATGAAGTGTCCACTCCTGGTTACTCACTGGAATGACGTACTTGCACTATTGAAGGTAGTGACGGATAGGGAATTAGATATGGCATTGGGGACATGTATACTGCATTGGTTTCCCCACACAGCTAAAACTAAAATCACCACAAAGTTCATAGATACAGGACTGGTGGTTGCCAAGAGAGAAATCACGAAGCACTGGAAGGCGAGTGGGCCCCCGAGCTCAGATCGCTGGAAGATAGATTCCATCCAATGTGCAGACTGTGATGGAATGGCTCGGCTACAATTGGCAAAGAGGATGGGGAGTGATGGAGCACCCGAGGCAGCTAGAGCGTGGGGACACCTGGTGGGACGATCAAAAGAACCATACGCCGAAAGTGATGATGACGCTGACCTGGGAGAGATGATGACAGGGAAGGCCTCCTCCAGCGCGTAGAAGTAGCCATGTGCCACCATTAGCGATATGCAAGATACGTGAATCCAAAGTGGCAGCATGCACAAGGTGCAATAGTCTACCTAATGAGATCACTAATCACGCATGACAAGTGGTAATCGATGAGTGCAGAGTAATGGGGGATGTGACATGCCTGGAGGGAGGGTGTATTGGAATTTAGGGCATGGATAGACTTAGTAGGAATAGTCAAGTTCCTCAATCTGGGACCCATAGAGCATTGGACATAACTTCCTTTGTTACATGAATCATATTTTCCAAGGACATTGTGGAAAATTGCCTTAAGGTTGAGCTGAGATCATCTGTTTGCACAAATGTATATTAAGATCAGTGGAGGGGGACCAGGTCTGTGATTTGGGAGATGTCAATGCCCTGCTGCCTAAAACTTCATCAGGGTTAATTTTAATGTAACAAAAATCTAAAAGTACTAAATGCACACATGGGCAATGTTATGCAATGAGCAGGGGGGAAATACCTGCAACACCACGGTACATGAACAATGCATATCAGCAATGTGTTTCACAAAGCTGTACTCCTTCACTCGTTGTTGTGATAAACTCACACAACAACAATGTGCCCGTAAAGAAGTATGCCAAACAAAGTATGAGCACAAGCAAGGATAGCAAATTTGCAAACAACTAATAAATAGGCCAAAATGGCACACCCAATGATAAGGTCACATTTCACTCACCCACCCCCAAGTGTACACATCTGTCATACTGAAAACAGCATTCCTCCTCTGTCACAATGTGAGTTGCCCATCCCACGATCATGTGCATGTAAACACATCTGTTTGGTAAGTCAACTGTGTCAGTGAACAAACATCCAGTAATGTCAAATCATCACACACACGCAAAGCCAGGACTTGAAAATCTTGAACCAGGACAGCATGTATCATCCATGTCATCAGCTGCGTGGCACATACACAAATACACATCAACATGCCAATTGCATCTGTTGTGAGTGTGGCACTGACAAGGCCTGAGCAACATAAACACGCATCTGTAAATCAACTAAAGCAAAATCCTGTAACACACACCAGTAGTGTCCCGTATAGGGCGTGCTGCCGGGCGGTGACGTAGGGCAGGGTGGGGTGTAGTAAACACCAGAATACGGATGAATGCATGTAAGTAAACAGTTAAATCCATCAAACGGATCCATTTGCGCACACTGCATTGCCAAATGCGATGCAGGGCACCCAACTACATCCCTCTTAACTTTTTAAATGTCCACTGACATGCATACATCCATTTTCTGGTGTCTACCACCCCCCACCCTGCCCCTCCACCGCCCCACGTCCCTGCCCGGCAGCATGCCCCATACGGGACACTACTGCCACACACACACCACATGTGGGATCAAAGTTGCGGGTAATGGGTGTTGACACCGTCTGAACAGACAGTAACAACTATTGCAATACATGCTGCACCACACTCAGAATGGGTAATCCAACAGAAGTGCAGTAAGCAATACATGCAAGATTGAACATGACTGACAGAATGCACACAAGACAATTCACAATAGCCCTAGCTACATAGATGCACATGTGTCCTACATAGTGCAGCCATGTCGAATAAAGAAAGTAGGGTCTCATTGCCAATGTGCCAAAAGGGTGCCCTCCTCACACATAACTAATCTCACACAAAACACATGCACATGTGCAGTACCCTGCAAAGCTGCAGGTCTGTGAGCCACACTGACAAGGCAAATGACAGGGCATGATGAATAGCATACCTGCTGGGCAAACATATTTACATGGTGCAGGACATCTCACTGATGTGGCGGAGTGTGGACCATCCCCTCATAGGAGCAGGGCACACTCTGACACATCCTTCTGAACACACAACCCCTGATGTGACCCAGACATCTCATGACCTACTATGCACAAGTGTCACAACTCTGGACAACACACATAGGGGCACATGCATCAAGGTAGGCTTTTGCGATTCCTTAATTGCGATTATTAAGGAATCGCAATTAAGGAATCGCAAAAGCCTATGCATGTAGGAATCGCTATAAAAATAGCGATTCCTAAACATTCCTTAATTGCGACTCGCTAATTGCGAGTCGCAATTAAGGATTACCTCCCATTAATTCCTATGGGCCTAGAGGCCCATAGGAATGAATGGGAAGACATTCTCAATTAGCGATTCGCAATTAGAGAATCGCAAATTGAGAATGCAATTTCAAGGGTGCCAGGGTGTCAAAATGACACCCTGTTGCACCCCTGAAATTGTGATGTGCACCCATGTTGCGCACACACATGCCCCAAGGGCATGTGTGTGTGTAACCTAAAACTTAAAAAAATGCATTTTAGAGCATTTTTCGAAGGTTTTGCAAATTACAGACAAGTTTGATTTGTCTGTAATTTGCGGTCCCAAATAGCGAAATCGCTATTTGAAAGTGCTTCTAGCATTGCATTTAAGGAATCGCAAATTGCGATTCCTTAAATGCAATCGCAATTTAGGAATTCGCAATTAATTGAGAATTCTTAAATTGCGCATAGGAAACACTTTCATGCATCTCCAAAGGCCAATTTGCGATTGCAAACGGCCGATTTTTGCGATTCGCACCGTTTGCGATCGCAAAAACCTTTGATGCATGTGCCCCCAAGTCACCACAGCGTACAACATCTCTGCATTGTACATTCACAGAAGTCAAAGGGTCATTGTCTGAAAGGGACGAGGGGCAGTAAAACAAAAGCAGCAGGTGCCACCATCACACAATGCAGTGCACACACATACAAATCTGAGTACATCAACATTGACTACTAGGTGTTACGAACTGCATCACTCACACAACTTAACAGAGGACACAACAGGTAGCGCCTGTGTGTAGACACTGTCCTGAAACAAATCTCATATTGTTAAAATGTATGATGACAATGTACAAGTACAAGCTCACATCCGTGATGCCCTTGAAAAGATCAACATCCTGCTAATCATAAGCATCTCATCCAAAACTGTCAGAATGTACAGTCTCCCGCAGTCTGTTTGCAAAGTTAACTAATGCATGCTCCTACATGTAACACACTTTTAAACTGTATCTCCCGTTCCACTTGTAGAGGGAGAGACAACACCTCATGGACAGCAGAATGACCCACCACTCACGGTTGACTTGGACGATTACACCACCATCAACCAGGAGGAATTCCTCCAGATGCTGGACACCCTTGACCCACAACCTACAGGAGCAGGGCAACCCAGCAGCATTGCGCAAACCCCACCCCCTGCACAAACCATCCAGCAGCAGGCACCTCCCACCACAGCTGCCTCGCAGGACCTTGACGACACATATCAGGCCTTTCACCGCCATGTGCTTGAGGTCCAGCGGGAGACGCGTGACCAGGTGCGGTTGGGGTTTGAGAGCCTGGCAGCCAAAATGGACGACATACGTGGGTGTCTGAGTCCCATCAGGGACCACATGCAGAGGATGACAGACATCCACAGCCCGCTCAATGCTCTCCAACGCTCCCTGGATGACATTGCTGTAGTCCTGACACAGAGACTGGACCAACTGTCTCAGCAGGGTGGCTACAGTAGTGTCAGTGCCGATTTGTCCAGGATAGCCCGGATAATGGAGAGCAGGGAGCGGCGTGAAGAACAACAGTTGGCTGCCACGGCTGAACACCAGCGCAATGTAGCTGGGATCTACCAGGCCCTGCATCTGCTCGTCACCTCAGTGCTGCCCCAAGCTCTGGCACCAATAGTTGCTGCTGCTGGCGGCTCCACATCCTCAGCTCCGCCCCCTGATGTGTCTGTGCCTCACAGTGCTGCACCCTCCATACCACCACCCACATGTGAGCCACATGACACATCAGAGGACGAAAATGAGGATGAGTCTGCCATTATGGTAAGGAGAACACAGAGCAAATATTGATGTCAGAAGGCCGGGCTTTCCTTGGTATTCTTCTTACTATCATGCCACAGAACGACCCCTTCCATTGTATTCCAATGTCACCCAACACTCACCTTGGACCTAGACATGGACTTCCACATCAGCTCTTTTTTGTGACAATGACAATGCAAACTCCGCCTCTTCCCTCTGATCCGTCACTCCCAAAGGACTCTGTCTGCCCCTCTAACGGGCATATATGCAATGTTGGTTTGAATGGGCAAGTACTGGTCCTGTCTACCCCCTTTGTACTGTAAATAAATATTTTCTATTCACACAGATGCGTGTTTACATGACCAATCAAGCATTTAACTTCGTCAATAATTCATGTCCTGTGAATCCACAACAAGGAGCACCAAGGGAAATACAAGCTAGGTACATGTGTCACCTGACACGGATAGGCAGTGAGATGAGCCTGTATGTGTAAAATTGCTGTGCCCACCTTGATCAGATTCCACAATCTAGCAATATACCAACTCATACCCACGTCCATTCATTAGACAGGCATGTGTGAACAAATGTACCAGTCTGTCTCAGGACACAAGTAGTGTCACCCTGAACAATAGCAAACCATAATCTCCTGGCATATCTACTTACACTGAACATGGTGTACAAATCTTGTTGTGATGTTGCGCATTGCACATCACAACCCCAGATGTTGCACACCAGAATCACATTGATGAGGAGACCTAAGGGCACATGTCTAACATATATATATGGAACAACAAAGTCTGCCTCACTGAAGTGTAGTCCACAATGGTGACTATAGCCAAAGTGCTAAGCGTCAGTCAGCCCCTACCTGTGCACAAACAATGCCCAACAATCTTGGAGCCCTCTCATGCTGTGCCCACTGTGAGCATATTGGTCAATGTGTCTACGGATGTCTGTCGAACTGCACTCAGCACATAGTCTGATTCTGTGGCTACATTCCAAGGGTGTCATCACAATGAGTCAATGCCAAAAGTAACAGCTGTGATGAGTGCCCATGACACTGTCGGTACAGGGAGCTATGCAACATGTCACCACTTGTGTGCAGCAGAACAGTGTGCATGCAAACAAACGTCAACTGTGACAAAAGCATAACTCAACTAATTATGGCAGTCCGAAAAGGAAGATAGTAGAAGTAAAGTCAGTATACCTTACAGTGCAACTCCTAAATAACATTTGTGAATGACCTCAATAGTAAAGTCATAACTCATTGTCACGTAACTCATGTGATTCACAAACACTGTTGTGCCATGTGACGTTACCAATGGACACACAAATGACCTTCATCTTGCATGTCATGGAGATTGAGCTGCCATGCACAGGGACAGGTAAGGCAAAGTAAGCTGATACCCTGGCACCACGCATCAAGTGTGCCAAGGGCTATGCAATGTATATGGACTCAGAGCCCAGAGCATCTGATATGCATGTGTCATACGCTATATGTGTTACTTGGTGCATACATCCATATCCATGATGGCTAACTGTAGCAACTTCTATGTACTCACAATTCAATGTCCCTACATTGTGTTGTAAGTTTCCAACAATGTGCAGTTCAACCCTGTGCGTCACACTTAAGATGTAGAACGTCACATAAAAATGTCCCCAGACTAAGCCGTAAACCATACTTTACAATCTGTCAGACATGCAAGTTCACTGTGCTCACATATATGGTATCCTGACACAATCCATCCTGCGAAGTAACAGGTCATGACCATAGTTACACATTCATTGATTTGGCCATTGACGGCATGAGTTGCATACAATGGAATAAGCCCCACTCCCCCACATCATCCATGATGTAAGTGCAAACTGACAAAATTAAATAACATAATTTATTGAACAAATATAAAATATTTAAATTCCCTTCACTACCACTAAGAACTAATCCTAACACTAAATCTAAACTAACTATTAAAATGTACTTTACTGAACTCCATACCCTAACTATACCTCAACACGCTAAAACAGTTACCACCTCAATACCCCACCCAAAGGAAAATGAAACTTATCCCCAAATACCATATAAATAGAACTTAAAATATATAAACGTAAAAACTAGCACTAACTAGGCCTACACTAAAACTACTCTACCTAAAACGAACAGAACATCACAAACACTAGCCAACACTGAAACATACACATCGTGGCAATGGAGAAGAGGGGGATGGGTCACAAAATGGGGAGGAATCACTGCAGTCCAAGGTGTGTCCGGATATCATGCAGGTTCCTGTTGAGGTACAGCAATTCCCTCCGAATGTCCAGTAGCATCGAATTGTTTGCAGCAAGCATCCTCCTGTCCGTGGCATTAAAAGGTTCAACCTGAGCTGCAGGTGCAGGTGGTATTGGCACCTGTGCGGGTGTGGTCGGAGGGGGAATTACAGGCTGAGACCCCACACTGGGACCAGAGGGTACGGGGAGTGCCTGGCTGCTGGGTTGTGCAACTTCCTGCAACGGATTCCATCTTCCGGCCTTCCTGTCATTCCGGTACCTCCTCGCCATCTGTCGGAAACCTCTGGCAACCTTCTTTACATGAAGGTACCGCTCCTTGGCCACCTGGTAGGCATGTTGCTCCGCAGGTGTCATGTTGTCTGTAACATATAATAACTGTTAATTCCAGTACTTCAGAACATGTCAATGTTCACCATTAAATCGTAAATCAAAGATTAAATTAACATGTGAGCCAACACACCAGTGTAACTATGTTAAGTCAGAGACGGACATGGTCAACCAAATATTTAAGCAGCAATGATTCACTACATGCTGTGGAGACTGACATGACAGTGCATGTCATGGAACATGTACTGTCACTACAAAATGAGACTGACACAGTCAAAACATGGCACCATTGGACACCCTGACTGCGGCTGACATGTACAAATGCCTGGAGGAGGGAGGCTTAAGCCCTCCGTGTACAGAACCACCCTCATCCTGTCCTGTGACACACAGCTGCATCTAATGCACAATGCACATGTGCACCCATGTGTGTCCACCAGCAACCGTGTGCAGGTCATCAGGTCCGCACCAACACAGCCAGTCTTGCACAAGATTGCAAGGGTGTCTGTGTGCAGGTGTGCTTGTCAAAGTATTGTAATGTCACACTACATGCACAGGAACAAGACTGGGACAGCCCTACTCACACTTCCAATCGTGCAGCACACATGGGAACATGGTTGGTGTATGACCGCTTACATTGACGGCATGCGCTGTCCCTCACTCCACCTTTACTACACAATTCCTGATGTTCTGCCACTGAGAGGGGGAGACTTCATTTCACCCAAATTGTCACACATGCATGTCTTGTGACCGCTGACCTCACTCCGTAGTGAATGAGAACACGCATGCCTTTGAGACGAAAACTGTTCCAATGCACTCAACATTATTACTGCACCCTGGGGTCATGTGCGTCGTGTCATTGTCATGGCTAATGTTTACACACAGATGGTGTCGTTGAGCCCTGCATTGTGAAATATATGGGAGTTCAAATAATGCATACCTCAAGCGTGTTATGGAAATGTGTGTGGAGTAATGTCACCAATTGTGACAGAGGAGTATGTACACATGATCCATAGTCAAGCATGGAATGTCCCCACGGACACAGCCTGCCCACACCAATGCAGTGCACAAAGATGCAATTGCAGTTAACATGCACATCTTTGCTATGTGTTTGTGTAATGTGCCATTGATATGTATGACTCTCAGCTACACACTGCCACTTCAGTGAAGCTGCTATGCAGCATACATAAGAGAGCACTGTTCAAACATGTCTCTGAGCTTGCACCCCTGAAAAGCACTGCCTCCTTGTGCACAACTTAACACCCACTGCACGCACCTTTTACGATAAACACAGCATGTAAGTGTGCCTTATTGACAAGGCAGCGTAACACTACATCGGCAATAAGCCAATGACCCGATTGACAACACCACTTCAGTGGAAGTGACGCAGTGGCGGCGTTTGGGTATTAAAGATATGCCCCTCAATTGGAATGGGTATCACTGACTGTTGATGGGCAAACTCACAACTGTGAAACAGATGCATTGCCCCACCTTCACCTACCAATTTGGACACTAATCTGACTTACACAATGCATCTTCACATTGTGGGTAAGGGACATGCGATACACACCCATACTGCTTATCAACAAAGTGTAGCATTTGTAACAGACATCCATGGCACAGCAACATGACACTATATTATGTACATACTCACCAGTGGCGTGTGGGTCCCTGAATCTGTCGATGTCCCCCTGTGTTATAGGCTGACGACCATCTGTGAGACAACAAATGTTAACATGTGTTGTTACCAGATGTAAACAAACATCACATATACATGATGAAATTAATGACAGTAACTGATGATGCAACATGACTGTGGTGTTGCCTTTCATGTTGGCCACATGACTGTGACTACTTAGACTGCCATTCACGCAGGGACTGTGAATGCAGAGGCGGACCACACAATACATTACTGCTGGCAGACATGCACATATGAGTCGTGTGACACAATGTCAGGGCCCCATTACTACACGGACATGGGATTAATATTGCTCTGTGTACAATTGCATCCCTGCAGATTTCAACGGGCAGTTACCCAGAGATATTTGGGGTATGACACTCTGGAGATGTCCCATTTGCGTTGTGTCTTTTTGACCTCTCCAATTCATACTCACACATAAACCATGTACAGGGGCAGCGTAGCTACGGTTCAACAAGTTATGTAGGACTGCTATTTCCACACTACATTCTGGCCAGCACACAGCTCACGCGCACAATGGCTTGGCATGTACATGTACAGTCACCCTTACTGTACACAAACATACATCAATCAGCACGCCGGTTTGGCACAAGTGTGCCAGCTTTGGCACCACACTGTTAAGTGTTGATCCAGCGCAGTGGGTCACCCTAAATAGCCCCCTATGCTTGTCGGCATGGTGCAGCGTTGTGCCTCTGATGTGACCACATCATGTGTAAACACATTGCACCTCACACATCACTCATCAAATGTCATGGAATTGGACCCCTCCTTCATGACGTGCGCTGCGGGGACAGACTAGCAAGGCCACTGACTAACTGTCAGTGAAATTGCTCTGCCAGCCTCGCAGCTCCACCATTGATTGAGGCCTCCCCCAAGCACATGCACTCTCTGGAGTGTGCGTTTGAAGCCCTCCTCCGCATGCAGGTTCACCTGTGCATCGACCCTGGTGGTCAATTGGAGCTCTGACTCACGCATTCAGCTCCATCATTCACTCTTATCAACTTGTTACTTCACTTATTTCCACACTCATACCTAATATATTGTTTGTCACTATCCGGCTTCCTGATGCGTACTCTGTATTCCCTCTCTGCCGACTTTTCATCCTTCCACGCCCCTTTCTCTGCTACCGCTGCTGCCCCCGTGGACCTCTCGCAAACTCCGTCACCAACATCATCTCCCTGCATGCCATTGTGTCCCCCAACTACATCACACTGTGAGTCCTCAACTTCCACCTCGACAGACCACATTGCTCCCCATCTTCAGACATAGACTTATGAAAATGGGTTGACCACATACACACACCTCGATGGACTTGAACATGCACCCCCCCACGTGCCTTGCGACCCTTACAAATGAGTAGACACTCACAATAAGCATGTGCCTGATGGAATGTGTCCCACAGGTGACCTACATTACAATGTGGGCTTTACAGCGCTACATGTTTTCTACCCGGTCAGTACAACTAAAATTGATGTTACCACTTGCGCTGGATTGCGCTCTACAATAAGGGATCTTAGGATTGAGTATTCCAACACCTTCCCTTCTGTTGCAAACACTGTAGTGGGGAGACTAAATCATGCAATTCAAGAGTCCAGTGCATCATGGGCATGTCTTTTGGACGTCTTTCAATGTATTACCCAAGTTGCAACAGTATCACGGTGTTAAGACAGCATTATGACATCATACCTTCATGTCCCACACGTCAATTGTCAATGTACGTAACAGTATTCAGGGTTAAAATAGTGTTTGTACTTACCACCCTGTATGCCAGTCATGACTCTGGTGAAGTCCAGGATGTCGGCCTCACGTGCCAGCATGTCCTGCCAGCGGTGCTTCCACTGGCGCACGTTCCTGTCCACTCCAAAGCAACGGAGCATCTGCACCCGCACACGCTCCCAACGCACCTTCCGCACTGCCACGCTGTACCCTTGCAGGATACGTCCACCCCTCTCCAACATCGATGGCAGGTTAAACTTTACCAGCCACAGGAAGCCCCCCAATGCCCCCTCAGACATCCTTCCCGACCTGCCCACAGACGGCATCTCCCTGCACACCAGTGACCCCTCAACCCAAAGAATGCTAACCCACTAAAAACAATGAAGTGAGATACCCCAACACAAACACACAACAAGACTCAGGACAGGAGACAGTAACACTATTTAAAACAATTAAATATAAGTTAACAGACACTTTTACAGGACACAGGACACAGCAACACTCTCACAATCTCACACCAACAGCACAAACCACCAAACACCTCCTTCAATCTGAGCAATAACCAGCAAAGTGCTCAGAACAGAAAGTGAAAGTGAAAGTGAAAGACACTCCTCTGGTAGACAGGAAGCATGCATACATCACTTCCTGTGTGTTTGCGGCCCGTTTTCTAGTATGCGATGATTATTTGCACACAAATAGGTCGCTAATGTGCTCTTGTTGTAAGTGAATTGTGTATGCAGCCCGTTTTTGGGAATGCGATGTTAATCTGCACGCAAACCGCTCGCAAATGTGCTCGTTGTAACTATGTAGTGTGTGCGGCCCGTTTCTGGGAATGCGATGTTGATCGGCACGCAAACAGCTCGCTAATCGGCTAGTTGTGACTATGTTGTGTATGCGGGCAGTTTCTGGGAATGCGATGTTAATCTGCACGCAAATGGTTCGCAAATGTGCTGATGTCGGAACTACATTGTGTATGCGTGCCGTTTTGGGAGATGCGATGTAAATCTGCACGCACTTAGGCCGCAAATAGGCTTAGGTTGGTACTGTATTGTACAGTGGGTGTGTCTAGCGATGTATTTTACATGGCACATGTGTAGTTAGTCATTGTGTTTGCGTGTAGATTTGACGGCAAGTCCAATTCCAAACATAGATGGACAGTCAGAGGAAATGTCTTCTCAAAGCCATTGAATACAAGCTGGAGATTCTTTCGCACAATGAGGGCAGCCTACATTTTGGATTTCTAGACAGGTGACAGACTAAGGGGCATATCATCAAGGCCCGGCGATCAATATCGCAAAGCGCGCTTAGCGCTTGCATATTTTTTGCCGGCTAACTCTGGAAATTATCGGCCGGTTAGCGTGTTATCAACATCGCGCATCGCTGATGCGATACAAATTCCAGAGTTAGCTGCCAAATGTGCGATTATCGCTGGAAATCCTGCGATAATCGCACAACGATTGGCAATACGTCGTTGATAGGGCAGACTTAGCCATTATATCCACCTTCCATTGGATATGATGGCTAAGTCAGCCTGAAAGCAGGCGTAAGGAAGGTAGCGATAACCACGGTTGGCGCTACTTTTCTTATCGCTCTGCAGGTTAGCGTTCACAATGTTGATAGGAGAAATGTCGTTAGCGACATTTCTCACGTTGTTTTGGCGAGGAACGCACACTTTGCTTCTCATTAGAGATGCAAAGCTGGGCGTTAAGGGAAGGGGTGCTACGGCAAGGAGTCACGCGATAGCGTGACCTTGTTCATAGTGCGATTGCATTATCGCCGCTTTTGGCCCGTAAACGGACGCTAGAGCGGCGAATGACTTTCTCGGGGCCTTGATGATATGCCCCTTAATGTCACGTAACATGACTCATCACCAGATCACTAGCCATTTGCACTTACATTCATTGAATTGATGATGTGTATTGTACGTGCACTACTCACCTGTGGTGGTCGGAAGGCAATGAGGGTGTGCACAGATCAATCAGTCCATGAGGGTGGTAATTAAGTGCACAACTCACCCGTGAAGCTCACAAGGCGCTGGGGGGAGTAAGTGTGCAGCTCCGTCTACGGCAAATTGCCATGTTTTGTTGTCCCTCCTGAGAGCATGCAGGGTGGTAGAGCGTTTGGTGTTGACTGTCATCTTGTTGCAGGATTTGCCAGCAATGTGGGAGAATGCTCTTCCTCCCACTCTGGATTAGCGGGTCCGGGGTGAGTCTGCGTGGCCAAGGTTTGCTGAGCATCATTTCCTCTTGGGGAGGTTGAAGGTGACTCTCTTGTTGATGTATTTGTGTCCGATGAAGAGGTGGGATGATTTGTATGTGTGGGTGGGTGGTTTTTTGTTGACTCTTATCTCGAGGTTGATCCAGTGGAGGTTTTGTATGTTCTGTCTTTTGTGTTTGTGACGTGGGGTTGTGATGACGGGTATGTCTGCGCCCTTCAGGATGTTTTTGTGCTTGTGTAGTAGTGTTTTGTTGATTCCTGAGTTGAGGGCGTTGCCGTAGTCCAGTCTGCTGGTGATAAATGCGTGCTTTTGGTTTTTGATGCATTTGGGGGTTATACATTTGGATGTTTTGCGTAGGATCCGTAGGCAGTTCTGGCTGTTGAAGGCTATGGAGTTGATCTGGAGGGTCATGGTGACGGAAGAGTCGTGGATGATGCCGTGGTTGCGTGTGTGGTCTGTCGGTGTTGGCAGGCTGACGTGGGCAGAGAGCCACCAGGTGTTGTCCCATGCGGATGTGGATGGCCTTAGGATGAGGGTGTCAGTCTTCTCTGAGTAGAACTTTAGGCAGATGTATTTCATCCAATCTGCACTTTCCAACATTCATTCCTGGGAGCAGAGTTTGTTGTATTTTCTGATATTCGTGAGGGAGTGGATGAGCTGTGTGTTGTCTGCGTAGGGGACTATGCTGAGCCCATGCTGTCTGACGATGAAGGTGAGCGTGTCCATGTGGTTGTGTTAAATTGTATGGCTTAGGGACGATCCTTGGGGTACTCCGCAGTTGATCTCTGTGGGTTCGTGGATGAAGGGGGGAGTCTGATCCTGTGGTTTATTACGGAGAGGAAGGAGTGGATCCAGGAGAGGGCGGTTCCTCATATCCCGGTGTTGTGGATTCTGGCGGGTGTGGTGAGTTGTGAGACGGGGTTGAAGGCTGCAGAGAAGTGTTATAGGATGTGTTCCGCTAGTTGACCCTGGTCAAGTGGCATGCGTATGTCGTTGTTGGTGGTGAGGTGTGCGATCTTGGTGCTGTGCTTGCTGCCGTACCCAGACTGAGAGGGGGCCCTGATGGATTTTTCTTCAGTGAAGGCACTCATCTGCGGGTTTATGTGTCTCTTGGTGACTTTGTCCGCAAAGGGTAGGAAGGAGATGGTCCAATAGTTCTTCAGGTCTGTCGGGTGATTCCACCGATACACAGATTTGTTCGACAATGAGATTGGTCTTGATGTGCTTCATGAAGGTGTTCAGGGATGGTGCGCATGTGGGGTCTGCTGATGGCTCATACATGGGCTTTGCGGCTAGGTGAGTTTATTTTATCTTATTTGACCCCCTTTTCACGCCCAAATTTCATATTTGAGCCCCATTTCACAACATTGTAATGATATTTTCACACAGACTGGACATTCATCATCATTGTTTACCCCATACGCCCACATACATTTCAAGATTTAAGACCGAGTACACCCAGTAAATCTTGATTTACGTACTGTATGACACACTCATTGAGTAATTGTGTGCCACAATGTACACCTTGTGAAGTCAAGTTGTGCACAATTGACACACTATGGCATCTCTGTAATGAGGTGACATACCCGCCATTGTTTGACTTTTGTGGTCATGATGGCTATTTTTGAGCAATGTTAACGTTTCATTTGTTTTATACTTATGCAGGGGAGTGATTTGCAGACAGGGTATATGTGTTAAGTTTGTTTATTGTCACAAACAGTTGTTGTGGTAATGTTCCCAAAACATGACTCTGTTGTAGTCAGTCACAACGTGATGTGCTCAAGTGAAGTAATTGTTTATTATCCTGTCCCTTCGGGCAATTCCTGCTGCAGTGGCTGTGGGGTGTGGTCCACCTCGGTGATCTTCCTCATCATCCTGGTCATCGTCCGGTGCTGCAGGAACTTGGATCCAGGGGGCCTTGGTGCGCACACATATGTTGTGCAATACACAACATGCTAGTATGATTTTGTTTACCATTTCAGGGCTGTACAGAAGTTTGCCACCTGTGATATCCAGGCAACGGAAACGTGACTTCAGCACGCCAAATGTGCGCTCAACGATGCCACGGGTGCGTCTATGTGCAGAATTGTACTGCCTCTGTGCCTGGGTGGTGGGGTTTCGTATGGGTGTCATCATCCATGGGCAGAGAGCATATCCTTGATCACCTGTCACAAGTAAGAGGGAGATGTGTCCATTATTCATTATGCATACTGTGTTGGCAATGTTGACAGAGGCATTGTACATTTCTCATTTTAGCAATTCTTTTATTTGCGTTGGCCATGTGTTGCTACTGGCTATTTAGCGGCATCAATGCTAAGTACATTGCCTCAGTGTTGGTCCTACAGACGGCCATTTGGCTGGTGTGTGCTGCAAGGTAGCATCCTACCATCTTGCAATGGCACTAATCAGCACTCCTCGCAGTCAACGCCATGTGAATGTTCTAATGACATGGGCCACGCCAGACACAGCTCACATTCCGATCTGCGTCTGGTGCTGTCGACAGACCTGTGACACCACACGACACATGCAATTGAATATCCAGAGCTTACACATGGCAACAGACAGCAGACCCCTCACTTGCAGGGTCCACTGAGGGCATTGACGGTTTGCACACACCATCTACAGCATAACATGTCACAACGTTAACTTCATGGACTACATCCTCTGTCGCAAGCAGAGCCTCAAACTCACGTAACACACATACTCAGTGTCAATTGCACTCTGTGAATTGTTTTACAACATCTGATTGTCCATACACTTCACCACACTGATACATATGGCAGGGCACACCTTTGCACACTTCTTGTAATTTGCTATGTTTTTGCAGTTGCCAATACAAATTCTACACACATGTTGTGGCCACGGACACATCCACTTACTCATTGTGCAACCACATGACACACCATATCACAGATGGGACAATGAGACTTTTGTGTAGCTGGGTTAGCGATGAGATGCTACACACCACCATCAACAGCAGCACCAACAACACTGCAGTCAACACCGATGGCGCAAGATAGTTATTTCAGGACACATTTCTCCACCTGCGCATACACATTTGCCACACTGTGCAACTCCGACATTCCACATGCATTGCTACAAGCCTGGTTACTCCACAGCTCTGAGTTGACACACTGATGAGACATGGGGGAGTACTTGTGCGACATTTAGTCAACCACCATGTGTCACCAGCAACAAGGACACCAACATTATGTTCATCCTCACCAATACACCAACACACCAGACTGGGATGCCAGTGAGGTTAACTTTGATTTGCGACATGGATGTTCAGAAGCTGGTGGGTACTGTACGCAGAGGAGCCTGGGGATCTCATGCTCATACACAATACATCAGCATGTGACACCAGGTGGTGTGCCAATGCCTTTTGCAGCCCCCCCCCCTATCGGTACCTAGGCAACGTATTGGAATCATCATCCTTGATGGTACGACATTCTTGTGGATTTTGTGCATGTAGTGTGTCCAGTTGGTACCTACCGACTAGCAATGAAGTTCCATATATGCGATTCTGGAAGCGCTGGTTTATGAGGCAGTGTCGGTAGATGAATGCATCGTGCACACTCCCTGGAAATTTGGCTATGACATTTGTGAACAGTCCACGGTGATCCGCTATTGCCTGCACATTCATTGAATATGTGTGCTTTCTGTTGCGGTATATGTGTGCGCTGTCCGCAGGCGGCACAAATGATACATGTGTGCAGTCAATTGCACCCAACACCTGCGGGAAGCCAGCGATGGCATAGAATCCTTGCTTGATTGCAATCTGCTCCTGCATGGTGTTGGGGAAGTGAAGGTGCTGGGGTATCAGGCTGAGTATGCCATCCAAGACAGTGGGGAGGAAGCCTGAGAAGGCTGCCTGTGATACTCCACCAACTCTGGCTGTTGTTGGTTGGAATGTCCCAGAGGCCAAGAAGTGCAGCACAGCAAGCAGTTTGGTCTGCGGAGGGATGTTTGTTCTCCGCTGTGTTGGTGGCGTCAGCCTGTGGGCAATGAGGGTCAGGATATGCTGGATAGTTGTCCTTTTGAGCCTGTAGTGGGCTATGACGTCCTCTGGCTTTAAATCAGCAAGGTGGACACGTCTGCGCAGTGCCCGCTGTCTTCTTTGTCACTGCCTCAGTGGGGGTGGTCCTGGGGGGGGTTGCATTGGCGGTGGTTGTTGTTGCCTTCGTGGGACTCCAATCTGCATGATGACTACCTCCATGGCTTCTGTGGCTGTTCTGAGGGAGCTCTGGCCTAGTCTCCCTTATATATGTCCACTTATCTGCAATTTAAGTCAGGTTTGTATCAGGTGTTAAAAACTGGAGCTAACGTGGGTTAGCGTGAGTTTTTTTGTAGCTACGCGGTTCGGCGATAGCGTTGTTGATAGTGCGAAGCAGTGTTAGCGACATTTTTAAGGGAATTTTAGTCAGGCACGCCTACTTTGCATCTCATTAGCGGAGTTTATCGCCGGCGTGCTCGGCGATACATTTTGTGGGTACTATCGCGGGAAACTAGCGCTAATAGGGGTTAGCGACGCATTGTTGATAGGGCGTTGGGATTATCGCCGCTTTATCGCCTAAAAGTGGCGCTAACGCGGCGATAAAGCCCTTGATAATATGCCCCATAGACTGGCACCCAGCAGAGAATGCTGGGAGCTGGCCAGCAGGTCAAAATGCTCCCTTCGAGGGCTACAGCTGCCACTATAAACCCGCAAAGATAGCATTAATTGGCTACCAGTGCCCTGCATACGACTCGGTCTTACTTTTTTTTACTTCTTGCTCCGCAAGGGGATAATTACGTCTATCACCACCGCAGCAGTCCTGTATCAGCTGTCTTTCGTCATAGGCAAGCCTTTCTGTTGAGTTGTGTCAGGCCCTCGCTTTTCTTTCCTAACAGAAAAGTCATCTTTAACACCCATTGAAAAGCAAGTATTTTCAATGGTGGTCAGAGCTGCTTTCATTCCCCTTTAGCGAAGTAGTGGGGGTGAGGGTGGTGTCACTGTGCGTCAGCGGGAACAGCACTGGATTAACATGAAAGAACGCCTAAACTGGGCTGCTGCTGCAGTAGACAGGAGCTATTTGTCACACTGAAGACCAGTAAACTGAAATCACCACTTGCTGCTAATAGACTTGTTGTTCTTACATTCAGGGCAATAACGGTTATTAATTGCCTTTCCCTTACTGTGGGCCCTTACTCGTGCCTAAGGGCCCATTACGGCCATTATTGCCCGCTATTGCGGGTGATAACACCGAATTAAAATTAATTGCTTAAGCATTGGACAGCACATCTTGCTCCTATTACAGAAATGTCAACAGTATGATTTCACTAAAGGCGTTGACATACAGGAATAAAAGGTGCTTTTACGGAATAGTATGTTAAAATGGCCTAAGAAAAGTCACTACAAACATGTATTGTACACTTTTAATTAATCGTATAAAAATATCTTTAGTTTAGCATTTGCATGGTTTTAAAATTAGTTTTTTTTATTTCTACTATCTACTTTTGCAGATCATGTTCCCTTCCGGGGCATTTGTCAGAGCCGATGTTAGTGACTGGGGAATGAGCTTGACGGTGAGGGCGCCGAGCATTAACTTTAATGGAACCAGAGGTTTATGTGGCATATTTGATAACAAAGGTCATAACGACTTCCATAGGGCTGATGGGAGTCCTTTACTCTTACACACAGTGGAAAATCTTGAAGACTTCATTGAAGACTGGAGGTAGGAAGCTTCACAATTTAATGTTGGATGTCCAATAAAATATATGTAAATGCGTCTGAAGTTCTCATTTTCTGCATAAAAATGTTTAAAAGGCTTAATAATTGCAATCGCTTTTTGAATAAAATATTCACCCCTACGCAGGGCATGGAATGGGCCTTGTTTAATCGCGGCTTGGATAAAGCAGCGCGCTCTTTAACCTGAAATTATTTTTCACATTTTTAAATGCAAAAGTAATGACTGTTATAAAGATGATATTGCAGCATGAGTTTGAGACATCGCTGGCTTTGATGACTCTACTGTAAGTAAAGGGGCCACATTGAATTAATACCAGTCCTATATCCTCATTGTTTTTCGGTGAAAGGAATTCTTGAGAAATAATTGCATATTTAGTTACGATTTTAACATATTATTCGATCATCTGTGATATGTTACTTCAGTACAACTTTGAAAATATAACTAAGAAAAACTAGCGTTGAATCTGAATTAAAGAGTGTTGGCTGTTCCTAAAGCATAGCATAGAATTGTTACATTAGAAACCCCTCTAAATGTAGCCTATTTTAAAATTAACTTAGCTAGATCAAGGGCTGAATTTCGTGTACAAAGTGCCCCAAACAGACTTGGGTCTTTGATCTTGCTACAGTAAATTTTAAAAGATATTTGTGTAGCCCCAAATGGTGCTTGAATGTATGTGCGTTCTTTTGATTTTTATCTGAAACCTTTCGTGGATTCCAAAATTAAAGGTAGAATAAAATGAAAGCTACCAGAGGCCAGTCGGAGTTTGCAAGATTCCAGTTGCTTTTTATCGCACCAGTTAATTAACGATACTGTGGATACATTATATATCAGGTGCTTTAACTAGCTTTCTATTACGAGTTTCTGGGTATTAGCACGCGGAGTTGGGTGTTTACTGCACAAAAATCTGTACTGTAACATACACTTATCCCCTGTTAATTCCAGCAGGTTTGACCTGCCAAAATACCATGAAGGGCGGAGATATTTGAAACATTTAATGCACAGATGGAAAATACCACCGAACTCGTAATTTCAACCCACGCGCAAACAGGGGTTTACAAACGGGTCAGAAAACACCAACCCATTCATAATCAGGGAATAGGCACCTAAAACTTCAAACTTGCCTAAAATTCTAAAGAAGTATTACATTTTGCGCCATATGTCTACATTTACTTTTATTTTCATCCTTTAACTGTTAAGGTATAAAAAAATAACTCAGTGCTCTCATATCTTAATAAAATAATAAATCCCTAAGCATACATATCTTAAATAGGGAGTTTACACCGAAGATTATTTGTTAGTAAACCAGTCAGTATACAAACTACACACGGTGGGTATAAATCCAAGTATCTCAAAGCTACTACAGAGAAACATTTAAATTCAGTCTAGCTCAGGAACCAGAATTGGTGGTCGCAGGCACTGCGTTTCAAATTAAACTCCACGTGTAAAAGAGATGCAAGTACACAGTTTCATTAAAGTTCTGAACACGCCCTCCTTAATAATCGAACCTCCTTTCACAGATTAACACACATTTGATAATATCAAGAGGAAGCTTAACATACTACATGTCTGCCAGATTTCATGCATATTTTCAATTGGTGAAAAAGCTGTAAGTAAATTAAAAAAGGCTTCTCAATTGTCAAGACATGCAAAAGTGTAAACTGTTTGACAACTGTCCACCTGCTGAACCCAGTGGCTGTGGAGCATGACCTCGTATCTGAGGCTCAATCTTTAGTTGCAGAAAGAGTGGATGCAGCACATCGCTAAAGTCAAGCTATGCACACAGTACCTATGGTTAAAAGGAAATGCATGGACGTGGCCAGGTGGAGCGTGGAGTATCACGTAGGCTCGAGGAGCTATGCTCCACCGCGATCCTACACCACTCAAGTGCACCCCAAATTGGAAAGCAGGGACCCTAATGCAACATTGATGTAAGGAGAACCACCGTGACAGTGCAGACAACGCAGCTCTGTCTCCCTGCAAAGCGCCAGCACATGCCTCCAGAGACCCACCACAATACGAGCCCATCCACCAGCTCGATCCTTGGATGCCGTGACTGCTTGGCCAGGTCGACGTCAGTCGACAGCGACAACCTTCCGGAACAGCTTGCCCCGGACGATGACCTCAAGTGTCTGCTGGGCCCGGGGGAACCCACTTGAATGTTAGTGGCTTACGTTCATGCAGCGAGGGTCCCACCCAATGTGGACGCCGGTGACCCTGGGCCTCTAGTGGCCCTCTATTGGCAGGGAATGTCTGTGGGGCCCCCATCCGAGCTGCCTGATTGTGGGGCCCCCCTGGTGAAAATGACTGGACCCCAGACCGGCTCTTACAAGATCCGGTGGGGGTTGTGGACCTGTTGAGACTCAGACCCCGCTCCTGGACATAACGGTTGAACTTAAGTAGTGCCCCGCGGCCTACTTTCACTTTCAGATCCAAGCCCCCCATCCATATTCAATGCTGTCCACTGCATGCCCTGAGCCCTGGAGGGGGGAATGAGCCTGCTTCTGCATTGCTGCCTTGCAACCTTGCCCCTGTGGGGCCCCCACGAACAGCCTATGTCAGCGACAGGGAGTAGTGGGGGCTCGCCTTCACTGTTGGGAGCCGTCAAGGCACTTGGGCCGCTTTGGGAACCAGAGCCCTGCATGCCTCCGGCCACCTTCGACTAGATGCCACAGCCTCCTGTGCCACCCCTGATGGGACCGCACATGCACCATGAGTGCCTTGCTCCAGAAGTGCATACCCGAGGATCCTAGATGCCACAGTCAAGTCCCCTCACGCTGGGTGCCTTGGGTTTCATAGTCCCTCCTGGCTCACATCCTGCATCTTGAGTACAAGCAACTCGCATGCCCATCCATGTTACTTCCACCATGGTCAAGTGCAAATGTACCAAAGACAGCATGGTCACAGAAATGTGGACATGCCAGGCAGCAGGTGATGGAACGTGTAAACCACCAGACTCATCAGCGGAGGGCAAAGCAACCCCAGCCACTTCCCTCTCTGAAATTCTCTCTGAAATAGGATCCATTAAGTCTGAATTTAAATTCTGCATATGGGAGCCGCAGAGAGAGGTTAGTGACATGGGAGATTGGGTGGACCATTTAGAGCATACTTCAGATGCTCACGCTGAAGATCAGGAGACACTCTGGAGGAGTCTGTATGCCCTGGAGGAGCAAAACATCAACTTCCAACTGAAACAGTAAGACCTCGAAAATAAGAGCTGTTGAAACAACATGCGACTCAGAGGCATTCTGCAGGGGCTGAAGTTGATGACATATTGGGCTTTGTTAGAGATCTACTCCAGACTGTCAGAGGTGGCAACAGAGGTGACACAGGATTACCCCCCACCCCCCAGGCTGGACTGGGCCCATAGGGTTTCCCTGGCTGCCTCCACATAAGTCCCACCTCCGAAAACCCTAGTCTGTGTCCACTTCTTCGAGGAGAAGGAGGGCATCATTCCTGCAGTGCGAGGCAAGGTGGATCTGATCTTCTGTGGTGCAATGATTCACCTATTTCAAGACCTATCACTTACCACATTGCGGAGAAGGAGAGAGTTTCATGCAGTCACAGCAGCCCTAGCGGAGCGCAATATCAGATATCAAAGGGGCCATCCCTTTAGCCTTATCTTTTAAAGGGACACCCAGCGGAGGATGCGTTGTTCAATGCAAGAGGCCCCTCACTACTGGGGCTCCTCCTGGACCAGATGACCGAGGCCCCAAAATGCAAGCAACAGCCAAATGATCCAGAGTTAAGCACCTTCACCAGCAAACACCAGCCCCGCCACAATAGTCATAAAATAGCAGACAACATTCAGGCAGATGTCATATTGCAGCTGCTCCAGATGAACCAGTACTCACCCTCTCAGGGGACATCCAGCCCAGGAACTGTCTCCTCAGAGGAGACCTGAACACCCACGCTACTCTGATTCCACCACTTTGGACACCTGAGAGGGCCGCTGGTGTGCTCTAGGGGCGTGAACTCTGAAAATCTTCACCTCCCCTCTTGTTCACGCCATAAACGGCGGCCTCGCTCCTCTGGAGCCCCTCCACCATAATGACTTTTCCTTCAAGAGGGACTGCACCCTCAGTGGGTTTAGGACTTCCTCCCACAATATGGACAAGGACACTCCCCAGATGGGCCGGGTTGGCTGAACAGTTTTTGAAGTGTTTCCTTCTCTCCCTTTTTGTTTCTTTTCTCTTGTTTCTCTCCTAACCAGGGATGGGAACCACGGGGAGGATGGACACGCACTGAACAGTGATTCTAGGCCTCTCTCAGATATGTACCTCTTCTCCCTCGAGCCTTAACACACCCTAACCTAGGGTAGACATGCGATCCACCGCTGCATCCAAACTACTCTCATTAAATGTGAGAAGTCTCAACTCTCTTAATAAACAATGCCAAGTTTGGCACTACCTGACACAACATGACCACCATCATCTTCCTGCATGAGAACCACTTACTGCAAGCAGACCAGCACAAGGCCTTCCCCCTTCAGTATTGGGTATCCTTCATGACTAAAATGTCAGTGGTGGTGGTGATGTGTAAGCCACACGTAGGGAGCACTGATGTCTTGGTGACGTGGGACCCTGGGGAGAGATTTATCAAAATAACCCTTTGACAGACTTGCACCGCCCCCCACCCTACTCATTATCTATGCTCCAGGTTTTCACAGGACACATTTCTATGCACTACATTGCGAAAACACCTTCGAGGTGCCTCGGAGATATCATTGTTGGGGGTATTTGAGTCTGGCCTGGGAACCTGCCAGGGATAGGAACATGAACACCTTCCAGGGCACTGGGGCAATGTCGGCCCTCCTAAAGGAGGAGATCATTGAATTGGGTCTTCTTGATGCATGGCGATACCTCCACCCGGATTCCAGAGACTACTCATTCTACTCCCATGTACATTCCTCCTACTCGTGTATAGATTACATCCTGATTACACACTCACTACTCCCCGCAATAGACACTGCCAATATATCTGACATCTCGATTTTAGAACATACTCACATTGAGCTTAAATGGCTGTGAGACCCTTGCACTTTCAGCTGTCTCAAACCCTACATTCTCAGGGAACTGGTGAACAAGCTGCTATATGGCTAGCCATAACTAATTACTTTGATCATAACTCAACCCCGGAAATCTCTGACCATACCTGCTGGGACAATTTTAGGCTTACCATTCGGGACACTATTATTGGCATTGAGAGGGGAAGGACCAGGGAAGCTAGATTAGTTGAGGACTCCTTAACGCAGGAGATAAAAGACTTGGAGGCCCAAGACAAGCAACAACCCTCCAAACTCCTTAAACGCAAACTGGTGGTGGTACAGCATCAGCTGATACTCCACAGGGCCAATGTTGCCCCTGCTGACAGTGGGCCAAAAATTCTATGAAGAGAGGGATAAAATAGGCCCCCTCCTTGCTTGCAAACTTTGAGTACAGCATGCTAGGGTACATTATGCTCAGAGGGATAGAATGGAGTCGGGGGGCAGGGCGCTGAAGGAAAAGGATATGCAAAATGCCTTTCAGACATTTTATCAGAAGCTTTACTCACAGGACATGATACAACCGGAGTCCATATGACGCTTCCCAGACCAATGTGAGTGGCTACCCATCCCCGCCCAATATGTGGACCGTCTTGATGCCTCATTGATGCAGCGGAGCTTCAGAAAGTGATTAAGGCAATGCCCGGATGGCCTCTCTCGAGAGAGTTCTACAGAACCTTTCTGACTCCTCTACAGGACCATCCACGTGCCCTCTACAAATCTTTCTCAACTAGTAAAGGCTTAACTTCCACCATACATTACCCTGATCCCTAAGCCTGGTAAGGGCCAGACCGAATGTGTATCCTACAGGCCTACAGCACTTCTAAGTGCTGATGGAAAAATGTACACAAACATCCTGGAGCTTCGCCTGGACCCTCTTCTCCCCTGCTTGATAGAGATGGACCAGGTGGGGTTCGTCTGCGACTGCTGGGTTGCTGACAACATTCATCGACTTGCCCACCTGATAGGAAAGGCACAAAAATGAATGACCCTAGCTCTACTCCAATAAGTAGATGTGGAGAAAGCCTTTTCAAACCTTGATTCACCTGATAGAAGAGGCTCACAAAAGGAAGATCCCAGCTCTGCTCCTATCCCTAGATGCAGAGAAAGCCTTTTCCAGCATTGAATCATCTGATAAAAAAAGACACACAAAAGGAAGATCCCAGCTCTGCTCCTATTCCTAGATGCAGAGAAGTCCTTTGACCATGTCAACTGGCTCTTCCTCATGGAAGGACTCCGCAAACTGAACCTGGGACAGGTCACTCCACCTCTAATGACTAGGCTGCATAAATGTTGTTGAAATGAACATCCTTTGCAGGGCTTTGTATTTGTACCAAACGCTTCCTATGCCCATGCCCGCATGAGGCATAACTCTCCTACAAAACCACCTCTGGGCCTTTCTCTGGGCAGGTAAAGCATCATGCATCTCCAACCAGGTCTTGATGCTCCTTAGAAACTGGTGTGTTACTGCATTCCCAATCCCCTGCAATATTACTGGACGGCCCACCTCCAATATCTTTCGGAGTGGATGGTTCCATATGGACAGGTTGGCAGCATGTCATTCACTATGGGATCTAGCCTGGCTCCTGTGTGCACCATCCAAGCACTTATGCAACTACACTGACTAAGATGGCCCTGGACATCTGGAACCAGATAGCAGTTAAAAGGGCCTCACCACCTTCTATACCCTAACACTCCCATTGCCAGGAGCCTGGATTTCCCAACATCACTCCCCCCTTAGCCCAATCCCAATTTATGAGAGGGTTGACTGCATAATATTTAACAATCTTTTCCAGGGCGCGCACATTAAATCAATTGAACAAAATACGAGCAGGAGTGCCAGGTACCTAAAAAGTCACAACTCCAATACTACCAGCTCAGACACTGGGCCCTCCACCCTATTAACTGCAGGACTGCCACAAGACAACTCACGCCCTTTGAAAAGTTGGTGAGGGTGTTCACCTTGAATTCCACTCCAATATTCCTCAATGGCTCAGGACCCTTCAACTCTTTGATTATAATTAGGGCTTCCTCTCTTCTGGGACCCTTTGAAGCCACAGCCACCCTTCCCACCCCCTTCTCTCTTAATGTCACTCTCTTCCATTGTTTTCCAATGGGCCTCCTCCCCCTCTCCCCCGCTAGTTGTGGGGCCCTCCCTATCTTCCCCTTGATTTGCGATAACCCCCTCGGGTGATTAGATTTTGGGGGTCTCTGTTGGGGGGGAGGTGGACTATCTCTGGGACCTACTGCAGTGGATGGGATGCATTATGTAGCGATATGCAGGCCCTCTGTTGTATTCCTTTATTCTTTCCCTGTGCAAACTCAATAAAAAGATTTCTTTGAAAAAAGCAAATGCCCTACATTTCATGCTTAGGAGGCAGCTGGACTGTGTTGTTGGCAAGACAAAAGCCAGCTAAGCCATACAATTACATCTAGTGTCTATGATCTATCACTTTATCTAAAAGATCATTTATAGAGAGAAGAATTCACCGCTAGGATGTACTGTGCTGTCAGAAAAAGAATTGATGGGATTTAGAGAGTCAACCGACAATAGCATAATAGATGTTTTGATCCAACAGGGAGTTTTTAATATGACTGTTGAACTCCAGATGACTGAGAAGAGAACAAGGTTAGAAATGAAGAAAGCTCCTCATCCTGACAAAGAGGTGTTGATAAAATCTGCTAACCTGTCAAGAATACCTGAATTTGAGCTGGGCAATGAGATTATGAGAAGAAAACCACGTCACAAAAGGGGCATATAATTGAAACCAATTTTCCAAGAAATAGGGTAGGGATTCTTTAAAAATGTAACTTAGTGTAAAATGCGCAAAGACTGAGTTCTAATTCTCGCTCATGCCGAAATCCATTGTAGATGTCAAATGTACATAGCCACAGGTTCAAATTTCTTGATGCCATAAAGTACCCTGGCAGCTGAGTTTTGCATGCACTTCAGTCTAATAAGATGTTTAAATGGCAGACCTAGATAAGAAAAAATGCAAAAGTCCAGCTTAAACTTTATCATTGCATTAACTGCCACGATCTTGTGTGAAAAGCTTTAAAGTTCATTTTTATGGATGGCCCTTTGCCCATACGTAATGGTGTAGTCAAAGCCATGTGAAGTTGGCCCTCGGAGCAAGGAGAATGGACACAAGGCATGGTTAAAAGTCACTTTTGTGTTAGTGCCCTCAAGGAACAGATGAAACCTGATTGCAGGAGACACAGGGGAATGGAAACATGCATTTTAAAAATGGCATTTTAAGCGGCACTCTGGATAGAAATTAAAACCTATAAACAAATGAAATTCACAGGGGTTCGATTAAACTTTAGGTTGCCTAAACTTATCAGAGAACTCACCATGATCTTCTACATATTGCTACAGATGACAACTCTAAAGACAACCTTGGTGACATCAAATAGTACATACCATTTGCATCATCAAAGATATTATTTAAGCCCCAAATGGTTGCTCTTTTTCTTATCAATAATTTAGAAGAATTTTAAGGGTACATTTCAAATGTTATGCATAGCAGAAAAATAAGGCAGTGGCACTGAATGTAGGACCAGCCCGAAGAGTTCGCTGGGCATAGCCCTGGGTCAAGCCTAGTGGCTCTTTGGTAGGATTCAGTGATTGCAGGGCCTAGCATACCCTTCATAAATCAAGGGTTCAGTTCCTGATGTCTCATAGGTGATGTGCCTCTTCTAAGGTCTGGTCAATGTCAACAGTTCCAACATTGAATCAATATAGTGAAAGATGATTTCATTCCTATTGATTTGAAAATATTTTTCCTTCTCTGTTTGTCTGAGAATACCTCTTTTTACATGTATTACGCTGCAAATCTTTATTAAAAACAATTATCTCTCTTTCTTTTCCCTCCATCCTTCTTATGCAAATTATGTAGCTGTCACTATGCACTCACCTATGGCATCACTTTGCCCTGTATTTTTTGACTGAATATCAAAGGTAGGTGTTGATCTAACACAGTAACGAGTCACTTGTGGCATAATGGTTAAGGACTTGGACTCTCACTCTGAATAAAAAGAGTTTGATTCCTGGCTTTTCAATGATGTGGTGTCTCCTCTAAGGACTGGTCAATTACAAAGTGTTCCAATGTTGAACAGACATGGTAAAAGATGATTTCTTATTTATTTGAAAATATTTTCTTTCACTTTGACTGAAAATACATCTTTAAAAGTAAATCGAGCCCTAAAGCTTTATACAAATGTATCTCTCTCTCTTCCCTCTTACTTTTAAGAATAACAGTTTCGTTCTTGGTGTCTTAATGTCATGTGTCTCCTCTAAGGTCTGCTGAATTACGAATAGTTTCAATGTTGAATGAATACAGTGGTAGGAGATATGGGGCCACATGTACGACCAAATCATTTTGCGACATTCTATTTGCGACATTTTGTGATTCACAATTAAAAAGTTTCAAAATGCAATGAACTAATGTGTCTCAAACAAATTTCACAATTACCAATGGGGTCGCAATTGACCTACCTCATCAATATTCATGTGGTAGGTTGCAATTTGTGACCCCTTGGGAATCACTAAAAACACAAGGATGATGCCTGCTGGGAACAGCAGCCCACCATGTCTGTGTTTGCTTTGAAATAAAGAAACTTTTTTCTTAAATGCAGCCCTTTTTCCATATGTGAAAATGGACTGTGTTTGAAAATGAAAAATTAAAAATTTCTGTTTCATTTTTTAAGAGTAGGCACCAGTCCGTGGGATATCTGCCTGCTGTTGAATTTTTTTCTGCTGCCAATAACAAAGGGGAATGTGTCCCCTGAGGACCCCTTCCCGTTTGCGACTGGCTTACCACCTACTTGAAGTAGGTGGTAAACTATGATTGTTCTGAGACCTCATTCCGGTCCCAAAACAATCGTACACCCCCCTGTGACTCTCTATTAGGAAAGGACCCCCTTCCTAATATTGACTCGCAAACCCTATTTTGTTAGTCGGTAATAGGTTATCAACTTGAAAAATACGGTTACTATATGCAAAAATAATTTTTGGCGAACACAAGCGGCCTGATTCTCCATTTGCGACTGCTAAAAATGGTGGTACATGTGGCCCTTTTTCTCTCTGATTCGAGAATATTATTTATTTTCATTTTGCCTGAAAATACTTCTTTTGAAGTACATCATGACTTAAAGCTTTATAAAATATTCTTTCTCTCTTTTTCTTCCCTCCATCCTTTTCTGTAAATGACATAGTTTTCAGTAAACACTCAGCTATGGTACCACATTGCCTTGCAATTTTGGATTGCATGTCAAAGTTATATTTTTGTCTGACATAGTAAAGTGCAACTTGTAGCTTAATGATTAAGGTCTGAGAGTTTCACTCTGAAAATATAAGATTTATTTCCTGGAGTCCCAATGTTCATGTGTTTTGTCAATTACAAAAAGTTTCAACTTTGATAGAATATAGTAAAAGATGATTTCTTTCTTATTAAATTTAAAAAACCAAATTTGTTTTCCCTTTGCCTGAAAATACCTCTTTCTAGCAATAGTACACCCCAAACATTTATAAAAACTCCTCTCTTTCTCTTCTGTCCATTTTTTTCTGTAAACAATGTATATGCAAGTGTGCACCTACCTAAGGCACATCATTGCCTCAAATATTTGGATCAAATTTCAAAGTTATAGTTCAAACTAAATTAGTTTAGAGTCATTTGTGCATTAGGTGAGTATACATTGACATCTACATCATTTACAGAATGGGATAGAGGGAAGAAAGAGGGAGAGAGAAAGAGAAAGAGGTTGTTATAAAGCTTTTGGGCATGATGTACTTTAAAAGAGGTATTTTCAAATCAATAAGAAATCATCAACATTGGATCTTTTTCTAGTTGACAAGACTGTTCCCTCATTGCCAGCTTTTTCATGGCAGGCCACCTCACCAGCACGGATTTTGTTGTCTATGGACCACCAAACTCGTAATGGCCCCCTAAGACTTTAATTAGCAGACCACAAGTAACACTTTGCTATATCGTATCTAAATATAACATTGACAATTGATCCAAAAGAAATTAAGCAATGGGTGAGGGTACACTGACAGCTATATCATTTACAGAAAAAAAGGATAGAGGAGAGAGAGAGGGATGTTTTTATAAACATAAGGGGTATCTTATACTTCAAAAGAGGTATTTTCAGGCAAAGTGATATTAAAACATACTTTCAGATCAATATGAAAGAAATCACCTTTCATTATATTCATTCAAATGTGTAACTCTTTGCAATTGACCAGACCTTAGAGGAGACACATTACCATTGCAACACTTTAAAGAGAACCCTTAATCTTCAGAATTAGGGGCCGATTCCGATTCGGGCCGGAAATCTCTCCGACCGAGCCGGTCCCGGAGAGATTTCCGACCGAATCGGACTCTAGCAGTCCGACCGAACGAGTACGATGCGCACGTATGCTATCGGACTCGATTCGGTCGGACTCCCATTGAAGTCAATGGGAGCCAGTCGTACGACACGTACACGGGCTCCCATTGACTCAATGGGCACGACACGAACAAGGGCGCCCCCTACAGCGTGTTAGCGTCGATGCGGGTCGCGCCGTACATGCACGTGTAGGGGGGACCCATGGGTCCCCCCTGTGTGCGACTCGCGTGCCTACGCTTCCAGGGGGATCCGACACGGACCCCCAAAGTGCGGCTCCGAAAGCTCCTTGGAGCCGGACTGCGCGAGTCGGTCAGAGCGGTCGCGATGCGCATCGTACTTACCCGGCCGGGGAACGTCTCCATAGCGCGGTGCGAGTCGTCCCCGTGCGAGTCGGTCGGAGCGGTCGGGTCCTGCGTACGAGTCGGTCAGAGATTTCGCGAGCGCACGCATCGTACTAGCTCGCCCGGACGCACGTACGATTCGGTCGGGAAATAGGGCTCCGAATCGGATCCGGTAAAGCCGAATCCGATTCGGAGCCCTACCGGCCGAGATCGGAATCGGCCCCAAAGAATCTAAGACCTTACACATTAAGACACAAGTAAAGTTTTGCCATGTTAAATCATAACTTATCTTTGATATTCGATCCAAAAATAGTAGGCAATATGGTGTCATAGATGAGTCTACATTGACAAATACATCAATTATAGAAAAGGAGCGAGAGAGAGAAGTGTTGACAAAGCATTGAACCATGATATCCTTAAAAAGAGGTCTTTTTAGACAAAGCAAAAATAAATCATTTTTTAAATCAAAATGAATTAAATCATCTTTCACTATGTTCTTACAACACTGGAACTCTTTGTAATGACCAGATCTTAAAAACATACATTAAGAACTCATGTTTAGAAAGAACACATGTTCAGAAATGTACAAGTACCGAATGGAGATTGTTATTGACCTCAGGAATCCAGGTTTTAACATTTAGGATTTGTTTGACCTAAGTGCACGTTGGAGAGGTTTGACAAAGGATATAAGTCAGTAGGTTTAAACGTGATACAAACTTTCAGTGAGGGACATGATTTGTGAAGTGGTATCATTGGCAACAATGAGCTCTAGATTGGTTAGATGAGGACTGGCTCGATGGTAATCATTATATATAAAGTTGCCTGCTCTGGAAATCTACATTGATTCAGGGATTGATTACTATGTAAAAATAAATATGGAAGATAGTAATCTCTGTGAGTCATTGCAAGATTTCTGGTATAGTTGTTCAAGAGTAATCAAACTGGAAGAAGGACTCAGTAAGAGTTAAGTGCGTCACTGCTGTTTGTAAAAAGGCCCAATGGAAGGCAATAAGAGGAACGGTGCTGGGAGTAAATGGAAATGTGTTTGCTTTCTTTGAGTAAATAACATAAATAAAAAAGATTGGAGTATAGATTTTTGAATAAATAACATAAATAAAAAAGATTGGAGTATGGATTGATGTGCCACTGGTCCGAAGCCGATGGAGGGAGAGGGTGCTCATAAGTAGATATATAAAAATCAAAGCTTACAGGGGAAGCTATAGTTAGGAAATTGATTTAAGATCCGTAGAAATTCACTTTAAAAAAAAAAGGCTACAGGGAGATTATAGTTAGGGAATAGAATTAAAGAAAACGTGGAAATTCACTAAAAAAACAAAGGTTACAGGGACGTTATAGTTAGGTTCCAATTTTACACATCTAAAACAATAGAAATTCAGCAGTTATACTTATCTCAAGTAAGTATAACTCGCGCCTTAAGGAAACCATAACTCACACCCCACCATGCACAGTTTTCTCATCAATAATTTCACTGTAAAAGTTGCAGTGATATTATCAATGAGCTCATAGAAGATGTCATGAGTAATGTAATATGTGGGGTAATTAGCAGGGCATGTCGAGGACCTGAGTTATAGTTACCTTAGGACACAAGCTGCAGTTACCTGAGATAACTATAACTGCTGAATTTCTATGGGTTTGTATGTGTAAAATCTGAAACTAACTATCACGTCCTTGTAAACTTTGCTTTTTCAGTGAATTTCTATTTTTTAATGCTATTTCCGAACTATAATGTCCCTGTAACCGTTGTTTTTTCAGTGAATTTCTAAAAAAAATGTAATGCTATTTCCTAACTATAATGTCAATATAACCTGGGAGTGTGAGTGGTTGTGTGGGTGTGTAATTGGATGTGTGAGCCTGGTGGGTGTGTCAGGGCATACGTGAGTGACGGTGTTGGTATCTGAGTAGGTGTTTGAGTGACTGTGTGGGTCTGTAAGTGGTTGTGTGAGTGGCTGTATGGGTGAGTAAGTAGATGTGTAAATGTGTGAGTGGGTGTATGACTGCCTCTGTGGATCTGTGAGTGGGTGTGTGAGTGGTTTATGGGTCTCTGAGTGGGTGTGTGAGTGGCTCTATGACTGTGTAAGTGGGTGTGTGATTGGTTTTCTAGGTTTCTGAGTAGCTGTGTGAGTGGCTGTATAATCAATCAATCAATCAATCATGTCACTTATAAAGCGCACTACATACCCGCGAGGGTCTGAAGGCGCTGGGGGAAGAGGGGGGTGGTGCTGCTACTGATCGAAGAGCCAGGTCTTGAGGAGTCTTCTGAAGGCCAGTAGGTCTTGGGTCTGTCGGAGGTTGGTGGGGAGGGTGTTCCAGGTCTTGGCGGCGAGGTGGGAGAAGGATCTGCCGCCGGCAGTTGTTTTCCGGATGCGGGGGACTGTGGCGAGGGCGAGGCTGGTCGAGCGGAGCTGGCGGGTGGGGGTGTAGAAGCTGAGTCGTCTGTTGAGGTAGGCTGGTCCGGAGTTGTGGAGTGCTTTGTGTGCGTGGGTGAGGAGCTTGAAGGTTATCCTGTTGTTGACAGGGAGCCAGTGCAGGTCTCTCAGGTGGGGTGTGATGTGGCTGCGTCGGGGGATGTCGAGGATAAGATATGCAGAGGCGTTCTGGATGCGTTGCAGCCGTCTCAGAAGCTTAGCCGTCGTTCCTGCGTAGAGGGCGTTTCCGTAGTCCAGCCTGCTGGTGACGAGGGCCTGGGTGACTGTTTTTCTTGTTTCGGTGGGGATCCACTTGAAGATCCTGCGGAGCATTCGGAGGATGTTGAAGCAGGATGAGGAAACGGCGTTGACCTGCTTAGTCATGGAGAGGGTGGGGTCGAGGATGACCCTTAGGTTGCGTACGTGGTCGGTGGGTGGCGGGGCTGTTCCCAGTGATGTTGGCCACCAGGAGTCGTCCCAGGCTGAAGGGTTGGAACCAAGGATGAGGACCTCCGTCTTGTCCGAGTTCAGCTTCAGGCTATATAGGTATGTAAGTGGGTGTATGAGTGGTTGTATAGGTGTGTAAGTAAATGTGTGAGTGAGTGTTTGTTAGTGCATGTGTGATTGGTAGGGTGATTCTGGGAGTGGGTGTGCGGTTGGGTTTGTGGGTCTCTCAGTGAGTGTGTGAGTGACTGTACAGGAATATGAGTGGGGGTGTGAGTGGTTGCCTGGGTGTGTATTTGGGTATATGAGTGGGTGTATGATTGCCTGTGTGTTTCTCTGAGTGGCTCTCTAGATCTCTGTGTGGTTGTGTGAGTGGCTGTATGGTTGTGTGAGTGGGTGCACGAGTAGCTGTGTGGGTGTGTAAGTGGGTATCTGAGTGTGTGGGTGTATTTTTTTAACAATTGGGATCTGGATCCACTGTAGATTCACATTCGGGCTGTGCTGAGGGCCACAGTGGATCTTCGGATCCTCACGCACCCCAAAATAATTTCTGAACCATTAGACAGCTGCAACTTTTCTCTCAGGTTACAGCCGGCCAATCACGGCATTGGTGTTGGAGCGTGAATCCGTGAATAAACCACGGTGGATCTGCGAAGTATCCACATCACTAGAGGCCTATAAATCTTTTTTTTAATAACTCCGAAACTACTGAATAGATTTACAACAAATCACATAAAGGGTTTCACTCTGGACCAAGAGCTAGCTTTCTGCCGATTTTGGTGTATTCCATTCAGAGGTTTGTGCTGTAGTTGTGTCTAAAATCTGTATGGGGAATTGCATGGGAAACACAGATTTTTTGACCCCCTTTTTCTCAGCCCCTGCTTGAAGGATCATCCAAGACTTTCTATGCAGAATGTGTAGGGCACATTTTTGGGAAAGTTTCGTGAAGATTTGTCAAATGGTGCCAAAGATATAGTCAAGTCAAAAAAAAATTCCTATGTAAACTGGGTCCTAACTAAAACTACCTACTGGTAACCACCAGTGGGTTGTGTGTGTGTGTGTAAATAAATAAATACATAATATATCATAATAAATAATAATTATACTCATGAAACAAACTATGGTCATGTGGTCAATACCCCAGGTAAAAATACATCTTTTGTACCTGCTTGAATAAATACTTCTTGGAAATCTTAACCGGAGTGGCTCTTCTATATATATATATATATATATATATATATATATATATATATATATATTATCTACTGGCGGTCGCCAGTAGATAGTTATAGTTAGGACCTATTATCCATAGGAAATCCGTGACATTCTATTTGAAATAACGTTGGCGCCGGTTGACGAATCTTCGCGAAAGTTTCCAACTTGTTGGGGCGCTCCGCTCCGCTCCTACCCTGAAAGTCTTGGGGTGATACGTCAAGCGGGGGCCAAGAAAAAAGGGGGGTCCCAAAACGCGTTTTCCCCATTCATTTTTCCATAGGAACCTTTAGTCGCAGCTACAGCCCGAACTGCTGAACGGAATTACACCAAATTTGGCAAAGAGGTAGCCCTTGGTTCAGACTGGTGCCTTTTGCTTAAATGGTGTAAATCCGTTCAGTAGTTCCTGAGAAATTCACAAGTAAAGTCACATATATATCTATGGGCGCGTCAGATCCGCGTACCCTCAGCGCACCCTGCGCGCACCGTCCCGATCACGAGCTGCATGCTAATTGGCTGTCAGCTGACTGTCAACATTCCGATTCAGGAAGTGTTGGCAGCCATTTTGTCCCTCGGTAGAACCGAGGGACAGAAACTAAGTGCGCAAAGCGCACAAAGGGGGCAGGGTAGAAACACCCTAACCCCCTAGGCCTGCTCAGGGGTCCCACAAGGACCCCCTGGGCAAAAATGCATTTTTTTTTAAATCGGCAGGATGCGCTCAGGGTGCGCGAATCCTGCCGAAAAAAAAAAAATCGAAGCGCGGCCTCCCGCGTTTCGATGTAAATTTGCCCCCGGGTGGGCCAAGTCCCGGGGGCATGCTGGGGGGGTTTATTTTATGTATGGGGGGCCTCTAAGGGCCCCCAAGCCCCGGGGAACACCACCCCTGGGGCTTTATCATAAATGGTGCGGGAGGGCTCTGAGCCCTCCCGCAGCCCCGGGACCGCCACCTCCCCGGGGCTTTTTTTTTTAAACCTGTGTGGGGGGCTCCAGCCCCACATGCCCCGGGACCACCACCTCCCGGGGCACTAAGAAAATTGAAAATGGGGGTCCGTTTTGGACCCTCAAGCCCCGGGGACCACCACCTCCCCGGGGCTTTCAAAATGTAGGGAGGGGGCCGCGGGGCCCCCTCCTGGAGCCCTTGATGGCCCTGTGGACCGCCAGCCCCCAGGGCCGGCTCCTGCAGTGTCCCGGGGTGCCTACCCCGGGACACTGCTGTTTGCTATGAAAGGACGGGAGCTCTTTCAAAATGCAAACCAATTGCTTTTCCACATGGGGAGCAGCATGTTAGCTGCTCCCCATGTGGAAAGCAATGCCGGCTCCCGTAGGACACGGGGAGCCGGCGGGACTGTGGGGGTTTGGGAACCCCCACAGTCCCCAACCAGAGGCCAGGCCCCGGGGATGGGGTCCCCGGGGCCATAAGTGGCCCGGGAGGGGGCCACGCAGCCCCCTCCCGAAATAAAAAAATAAAAATAAAATTAAAAAAATAAGGGCAAGGCCGGCCCCGGGGATGGGGTCCCCGGGGCCTTAAATGGCCTGAGGAGGGGGCCACGCAGCCCCCTCCATATTTTTTATTTAAAAAGAGGGCATGCCCCGGGGGATGAGGTCCCCGGGGCCAATAGAGGCCCAGGGAAGGGGGCCACGCGGCCCCTTCCCGTTTTTTTTTTTAGAAAAAAATAAAACAAAAAAATGCTCAGGCCCCGGGGATGGGGTCCCCGGGGCCAAAAGTGGCCGAGGGAAAGGGGGCCACGCAGCCCCCTCCCATAAAAAAAAAAAAAAACGGCATCGTGCCGGAGGGCCCGCCCCTTCCCTGCAGTACTCTGCAAACGCGCCCCCTGGCGCGTTTAAGAAAGGGAAGTAATTCCCCTTGAATACTGGGGGTCCCTGAGGCCAACTAGCCCACCAGGAACCTCCAGTATGCGCCAGGGGCTGCCTTGCAGAGAGGTGTACAGAGGCCACGCCCCTTTTACACCTCTCTGCAACGCAGCTCTGTGGCGCTTAATGGAGGTAGCTGGTGGGCTAGTTGCACCCCAGGGACCCTCAGGATTCAAGGGAGTTAATCCCCGACTTAAAACGCGCCACGGGGCGCGTTTGCACAGTGGTGAAGGGAGGGCGGGGCCTGAGGTGACATGTGTGCAAACAGGCCCCGTGGCGCATTTTAAGATGGGGAATTAAATCCCCTTCAATCCTGAGGGTTCCTGGGGCCAACTAGCCCAACAGGTACATCCAGAAAGTGCCACAGAGCTGCGTTGCAGAGAGGTGTAAAAGGGGTGTGGCCTCTCTACACGTCTCTGCAACGCAGCCTCCTGGCGCATACTGGAGGTTCCTCGTGGGCTAGTTGGCCCCTAGGGACCCTCATGATTCAAGGGGACTTAATCCCCCAACTTAAAACGCGCCACGGGCGCGTTTGCACAGATGTCACCTCAGGCCCCGCCCTCCCTTCACCATTGTGCAAATATTCCTCTAAAATCTGCCGAACTACGAATTCTGATTTACTCACCTGTTATCAGGAGAGACCTCAGTGCTGCATCTTTCAGCCCAGTACTAATCCTGAAAAGTAATTTTAACCGTACTTACCAGTAACTTGAATTTCCTTCCATAGGATATCATTGCCTGCTTTTTGCTGAAAAAGTTTCTAAGTGTTGATTTTTGAAACATACAAATATTCCTCTAAAATCAGCAGAAATACGAATTCCGATTTACTCACCTGTTATCAGGAGAGACCTCAGTGCTGTATCTTTCAGCCCAGTACTGGTCCTGAAAAGTAATTTTAACCGTACTTACCAGTAACTTTAATTTCCTTCCATAGGCTAACATTGACTGGTTTCACTTGGAAATTCTTCTAAGTGTGGAGTTTTGGAACTTTAAAATATTCCTCTAAAATCAGCCGAAATACGAATTCCGATTTACTCACCTGTTATCAGGAGAGACCTCAGTGCTGCATCTTTTAGCCCAGCACTGACCCTGAAAAGTAATTTTAACCGTACTTACCAGTAACTTATATTTTCTTCCTCAGGAATCCATTGTCTGGTTTTCAGCTGAAAAGTTTCAAAGTGTCGATTTTCACAAACTACAAATATTCCTTAAAAATCGCCTGTATGACTTAAACGCATTCTTTCAACTGTTTACAGGAGATGCACCAGTGCTGGATCCAGGATCCAACACTGAGTAAGAAAAAGTAACGATAACAGTTTTTACCTGCTAAGTGAATTTCCTTCCATAGGATAACATTGGTGATTCTATGAGAAAAAGTTTCTAAGTGTCAACTTTTAAAATACAATAATATTCCTTAAAAATCACTACTGTAACCAAAACGATTTTACTCAACTGTTTACAGGAGATGTCCCAGGACTGAATCTAGGATCCAGTCCTGTGGTTAGAAAAAGTAATCCATAAAGTAACTAATTGCATTTAACTAGAAATTCACATTGAGCTGAATGTTGCATTGTGTTTGAAAATGTGTTGCCCATTGCAACAACTGTAACTACTGTACTTAAAAGTCTATTGCCTATGTGCAAAGTATTTAAACTAAAGTAATTCATTCTGAGAAAGTATTTTTTGTAATGTATAATGTAATTACAATGTAATTTTAAAAATAAAATATGTAAAAAAAAATTGTTTCTAAAAATGTAGTAAATCAGTATGAAAAAAATAAATATAACAATTAATACATTTAAAAATTGTCATTTACAAAACCTTTGAAATTCACTGAAAAAACTGTAGGTTTCAGACATGTTATAGTTAGGAATTAGCATTTAAAAAACCTTTGAAATTCACTGAAAAAACCATAGGTTTCAGACACGTTATAGTTAGAAATTAGCATTTAAAAAACCTTTGAAATTCACTGAAAAAACCATAGGTTTCAGGCACGTTATAGTTAGAAATTAGCATTTAAAAAACCTTAGAAATTCACTGAAAAAACCATAAGGTTTTAGGGACAGTTATAGTTAGTTGGACATTGCACTCGTACAAAACCCGTGAAATTCCCCGTTATAGTTAGTTCAGGTAACTATAACTCGCGCCCCACAATGCACTGCTGATGACGTCACATATTACATCACTCATGACATGGTCAGTGACATCACTGATGACATCTCAAATGACATCACTGATGACATCACTGATGACATCATCCATGTGAGAATTTAATGCATCTTCTCACACCCTAATATAAGTTTTGATAAACCCACTCTAAATTACAGACTGCCATTCTCAAAACCATACACACTCCAATGCCAATAAGTACATACCCACTCACTGATTCTTAGGTCTACACACACACATCTACTCACTCACCCGTACAGTCACTCATACTTACAGTCACTCAGTACAGGACTATCATATGCACTCATACACCTATATAAACACTCACACAACGCAACTCATCCATAGAGGTACTCACACACCTAGTCAGTCATGCAAATAATTAATCACACTCCAATTTACTCACCTATACAGTTATACACACCAGCTCACTTACTCATAAAAATACTAGCACATTCTTACGCTCCTATGCAATCACTGATGCAAGCACACACTCATCTATATAGCCACTCTCTCAATCACACACTCTCACTTATAGCCATTTATATACTCCAACACACATATATACTGCCTTTCACATATGTAGTTACTCACACATGTACCACTGAGATATACATTCAATCACTAACACACCCATACACACACTCACCCACCCATACAGTCCATCACAGACGCACTCTTGAAACCATGCACCCAGTGAATCACCCACTCACACATCTATGCACACAGAGTCACACACACCCCACCCACACAAACACTGAGGCACCCATACAGATACTCAGAGAACCAATCCATAACCCATATAGACACTCATTTAGCTAGTCAGAAACCCATGCAGTTGCTTACACAACAACAGACAGACGGATACAGACATTCACACAGTTTAGTCACTCACCCATGCATCCAGTAAGATACGTTTAATCACTCACTTATAGACTCAGTCACGCACCTACTAAATCATCCATTCAGGCGCTTCTACACCCACTCATTCTTCAATACGCCTTTCCCTATATATATTAAACATATTTAAACTTTACAGAAACACACAGTCACTGGATGATGTCATCAGTGATGTCATCAGTGATGTCATTTGAGATGTCATCAGTGATGTCATCAGTGATGTCACTGACCATGTCATGAGTGATGTAATATGTGACGTCATCAGCAGTGCATTGCGGGCGCGAGTTATAGTTACCTGAACTAACTATAACGGGGGAATTTCACGGGTTTTGTACGAGTGCAATGTCCAACTAACTATAACTGTCCCTAAAACCTTATGGTTTTTTCACTGAATATATATATATATATTCACTGAAAAAACCACAGGTTTCAGGGATGTTATAGTTAGTTGGACATTTCACTCATACAAAGCCAGAGAAATTCGGCTGTTATAGTTAGTTGAGCTAACTATAACTCGCGCCCCCACAATGCACTGCTGATGACGTCACATATTACATCATTCATGACATGGTCAGTGACGTCACTGATGACATCACTGATGACATCTCAAACGACATCACTGGTGACATCATCCAGTGACTGTCGTTTCTATAAAGTTTAAATATGTTTTATATATATATATATGGCAAGGTGTTTTGAAGAATGAGTGGGTGTATAAGTGTCTGAATGGATGATTTAGTAGGTGTGTGACTGACTGTATAAGGGAGTGATTAAATGTGTCTTACTGAATGCATGGATTAGTGACTAAACTGTGTGAATGTCTGTATCAGTATGTCAGTTGGTGTGTAAGCGGCTGCATGGGTTGGTGAGTAGCTACGTGAGTGTCTATATGGGTTATTGATTGGTTGTCTGAGTATCTGTATGGGTGTTGAGTGTCTGTGTGGGTGGGTGGGGGGTCTGTGACTCTGTGCATAGATATGTGAGTGGGTGATTCACTGGGTGTATGGGTTCAAGAGTACATCTGTGAAGGGCTGTATGGGTCGGTGAGTGTGTGTATAGGTGTGTTGGTTAGTGAATGGATGTCTCAGTGGTACATGTGTGAGTAACTACATATGTAAAAGGCAGTATATGTGAGTGTTGGAGTATATAAATGACTATATGTGAGAGTGAGTGATTGTGAGAGTGGCTGTATGGATGAGTGTGTGCTTGTATTAGTGATTGTATAAGATACTAAGTATGTGTTAGTGTGTGTATGAATAAGTGAGGTGGTGTGTCTCTAACTGTATAGTGAGTAAATGGGAGTGTGATTGATTCTTTGCATGACCAACTAGGTGTGTGAGTAACTTTATGGATGAGTGGCAGTGTTTGAGTGTCTGTATAGGTGTATGTGTGCATATGATAGTGCTCTATTGATGAGTGACTGCATATATGAGTGACTGTATGGGTGAATGAGTGGATGTGTGTGTAGACCTAGGAATCAGTGAGTGGGTATGTAGTAACTGGTATTGGTGTTTCTATGGTTTCGAAAATGGTAGTCTGTATTTTAGAGTGGGTGTATCAAAGTTTATATTAGGGTATGAGGGTATGAGGAGGTGCATCATGTGGATGATGTCGTCAGTGATGCCATTTGAGATGTCATCAGTGATGTCATCAGTGATGTCACTGACCATGTCATGAATGATGTAATATGTGACGTCATCAGCAGTGCATTGCGGGGGCGCGAGTTATAGTTAGCTCAACTAACTATAATGGCCGACATTCTCTGGTTTTGTACGAGTGAGATGTCCAACTAACTATAACGTCCCTGAAACCTGTGGTTTTTTGCAGTGAATTTCTAAGGTTTTTTAAATGCTAATTTCTAATGATAATGTCCCTCAAACCTATGGTTTTTTCAGTGACATTCTAAGGTTTTTTAAATGCTAATTCCTAACTATAACGTCCCTGAAACCTATGATTTTTTCCATTGAATTTCAAAGGTTTTTTAAATGCTAATTTATAACTAAAATGTCCCTGAAACCTATGGTTTTTTCAGTAAATTTCAAAGGTTTTTTAAATGCTCTTTTCTAATTGTAATGTCCAAAAAATGCCTTTTCTAAAAATAATGTGATGTTTTCTCCTTTCTAAAATATGCATTTACCTTGTGGATTCGCACATCGATCGTGTACCAGTCATGGTGGGTGCGCAAATCCAGGAATTTTGCCGGCATATTGGTTAAGTCATGTACGGTGCGCGTATGGTATGTGAAGAGTGCGTGGTTCTAGACCACGCGCAACGTCACATGCGTATTTCTGGGTGTCGCACCGGGTGCGCGAATCCATCGCAAATCTTTAAGTTTTAAAAGTATATGTATATAACTTTATTATATATATTATACCAAGAGATTACTTAATATAAGTGTAAATATCATATATTTGTAATTGTAATAAAGATATATTATTGTTAAATATATTTTATGGGATTCGAGCCGGGAGCACGCCGGTTGCACGCAGGGTGCGCAAATCCCATGTGACTTCAAAAGAAACAATTTTATTGGTTTAGAAGCTTTCTATTCTAGAACTTGAAGGACCCCACCCATTTTTTTCATTCTTCCAGGAGCATCTTTTCAAGAAACACCTCTTGTGTTTTCTGTGCCTCTTTATTTGATTTTTTTGGTGTTTATTTCCAAGAAAGGAAATGGCATGTCAAAATCCACCACAGGATATTCCTGCAGATGAAGAGGACCTGGAAGAACCCATTAAGAAAAGGAAAGAGAGCATTGTGTGGGCTTTCTTCTCTATCCCGGAAGGAGAGAAGAAGGTGAATGCTCACAAAGTCACCTGCACTCTTTGCAAGAACGTCTTATCTCGTGGATCAGAAAAGAAGTATTCCTGCGGGACTTCATCAATGCTCAAACACCTTCAGACCATGCACCCAAACCGTCTTGCGCGTGAATAACATTGGCGCCAAATGCAAGAGTCTCAGCAAGATGATCAGGTTGCAGGACCTAGTACTTCTGAGGGATCCACTACATCCACACAAATTGTTCCAGAGTTTGCAGGACTGGAACAGTACTGCATAAAGTGTAAGAAACTTCTTTGTGCAGGCAAGAAATCTGTTGCAGCTATTGTTGTTGCTGCAAAGAATCATCATTGTTAATTTGTTTTTTGTTTTTGCAATGTTTCTAATTGCAAAATGTTTTGAAAAGTTTTTTTAGTTCATTTCCTTGGTTTTTTCAATCTTTTGTTTAAAAAAAACCCCCCAAAAATTAATAAAAGAGTTTATAAAACACAAAAATAATTAAAAACAATAAAAGAAGAAAAATTGTTCTTTTAGAACCGCCTAATTGGTTAAAAATAGACAAACTTGTATGTGTTCTAAGAATGACTGCAAGTGTAATGTCTGAGTCATTGTATGAGTGAATAAGTACTGTCGGAGTGAATGAATGAGTGCAGCAGTATTGCCTGAGTCATTGGATGAGTGCATGGATAGTGTTTGAGGGAATGAATGAGTGCAGCAGTAGTGCCTGAGTGATTGAATGAGTGCATGGGTAGTACCTGGCTTACTGCATGAGTGCTTGGGTAGTGCCTAGGTGATTGGAAGAGTGCATTGGTAGTGCCTGAGTGCATGGATAAGTACATGAGTAGTGTTTGAGGGAATGGATGAGTGCAAGAGTAGTGTCTGAGTGATTAAATAAGTGCATGGGTAAAGTCTGAGTGCATAGAAGAGTGCATGGGTTTTGCTTGAGGGAATGGATGAGTGCAAAAAGATTACCTGAGTGACTGGATGACTGAAGGCATAGTGCCTGGGTAATTGGAGGAGAGCATAGCTTGTGACTGGCTGATTGCATGACTGCAGGGGTAATGTCTGGGTGATTGGAGGAGTGCATGGGTAATGCCTGGGTACATGGAAGAGTGCATGGATAGTGCTTGGGTGCATGTAGGACTGCATGGGTAGTTCCTGGGTGATTGGAGGAGTGCATTAGTAGTGCTTGGGGGATTGCATGAGTGCCACAGAAGTGCCTGAGTGCATGGGTAATGCCTGGGTGATTGCATAAGTGCAGGGGTAATGTCTGGGTGATTGGAGGAGTGCATGGGCACTGCCTGAGTGATTGAAGGAGTGCATGGGTAATGCCTGGGTGATTGCATGAATGAAGGGGTAATGTCTGGGTGAATGGAGGAGTGCACGGGTACTGCCTGGGTTATTAGACAAGTGTATAGGTAGTGCCTGGGTGATTGTATAAGTGCATGGGTAGTGAATGGGTGATTGGAGGAGTATATGGATAGTGCCTGGATGACTGGAGGAGTGCAAGAGTAGTGCCTGGGTTATTGCATGAGTGCGTAGGTAGTGCCTGGGTGATTGCATGAGTGCAGGCATATTGCCTGGGTGATTGGAGGAGTGCATACGTAGTGCCTGAGTGATTGAAGGAGTGCATGCGTAATGCCTGGGTGATTATATGAGTGCATGGGTAGTGCCTGGGTGTTTGCATAAGTGCAGGGGTAATGTGTGGATCATTGGAGGAGTGGATAGGTAATGCCTAAGTGATTGCATGAGTGCAGGGGTAATGTCTGGGTCATTGAAAGAGTGGACAAGTAATGCCTAAGTGATTGCATGACTGCAGGAGTAATGTGTAGGTAATTGAAGGAGTGCATGACAAATGTGTGACTGATTGCATGAGTGCAAGAGTAATGTCTGTGTCGTTGCATGACTGTACTGGTAGTGTCTAGGTGATTGTAAAAGTGTATAAGTAGTGCCTGGGTGATTTTCTAAGTGCATGAGTACTGGCTGGATGATTGGAGGAGTGCATGGGTAATGCCTAGGTGCAACAAGGAGTGCATCAGTAGTGCCTGTGTGATTGCATGAGTTCATAGATAGTGTCTGTATGTTTTTATAAGTGTATGAGTACTGCCTGAGTAATTATATGTGTACAGCGATAGTGCCTGGATTATTAGAAGACTGCAAGGATAGTCACTGGGTGATTAAAGGAGTACATGGATAGGAAATGGCTGATTGGAGGAGCGTATGGGTAATGCCTAGGTGCATCGAGGAGTGCATCAGTAGTGCCTGTGTGATTCTATGAGTGCATAGGTACTGTCTGCATGTTTTTATAAGTGTATGAGTACTGCCTGGGTAATTATATGAGTACAGCGCTACTGCCTGGGTTATTGGAAGACTGCAAGGGTAGTGACTGGGTGTTTGAAGGAGTACATGGATAGTGCATTGCTGATTGGAGGAGTGCATGGGTAATGCCTAGATGCATTGAGGAGTGCATCAGTAGTGCCTGTGTGATTGCATGAGTGCATAGGTAGTGTCTGTATGTTTTTATAAGTGTATGAGTACTGCATGGGTAATTATATGAGTACAGCGCTACTGACTGGGTTATTGGAAGACTGTAAGGGTAGTGACTGGGTGATTGAAGGAGTACATGGATAGTGCATGACTGATTGGAGGAGTGCATGGGTAATGGCTAGGTGCATTGAGGAGTGCATTAGTAGTGCCTGTGTGATTGCATGAGTGCATAGGTAGTCCCTGGATGATTTTATAAATGCACAGGTACTGCCTGAGTGATTGAAGGAGTGCATGGGTAATGCGTGGGTGATTGCATGAGTGCAGGACTAATGTCAGGGTCATTGGAGGAGTGCATGTGTAATACCTAAGTGATTGTAGGAGTGCAGGGGTAATGTCTGTGGCATTGCAGGAGTGCATGGCTAATACCTAAGTGATTGCATTTGTGCAGGCATAATAGCTGGGGGATTAGAGGAATGCATAGGTAATACCTCGGTAATTGCATGAGTGTAGGGGTAATGTCTTGTTGATTGACAAGAGTGGAGGGGTAGGGCCTGGGTGATTGGAGGAGTGCATAGGTAGTGCCTGGGTGATTTTAAAACTTGAAGGGTTCTGGCTGGGTGATTGGAGGAGTACAGGAGTACTACCTGGGTGATTGGAGGTCTGTATAAATAGACCTTGGGTTATTTTATAAGTGTATGTGTACTGCCTGAATGAATAGAGCATTGTATAGATACTGCCTGGATGATTGAAAGAATGCAACGGTAGTGTCAGGGTGATTGCATCAGTGCAGGGATAATGTTCAGGGGATTGGAGAAGTGTATAGGTACTACCTGGGTGATTGGAAGAGTGTACAGGTAATGTCTAGCTGATTGCATGAGTGTAGAGATAGTGCCTGGGTGATTGGAAGAGTACATAGGTAGGGCCTGATTCACAGAACTAACTTACGTCAAAACGTAAACGTAAACGTAAAGTTAGTACTTTTAGGTATTCACAGAATACACTTACTCATTTTGGTATTCACAGAATGAACTTACTCATTTCGGTATTCACAGAAGTTAGTAGTCCTAAAGTTAGGACTACTAACTTCAGTGAATACCGAAATGAGTAAGTTCATTCTGTGAATACCAAAATGAGTAAGTGTATTCTGTGAATACCTAAAAGTACTAACTTTACGTTTACGTTTACGTTTTGACGTAAGTTAGTTCTGTGAATCAGGCCCGTAGTGTCTCGGTGATATTATAACTGTATAGATACAGGCTAGGTGATTGGAGAAATGCATGGCTAGTGCATGGGTGATGGCAGGAGTGTGGGAATAGTGCCTAAATGTTTAGATCAGTGCATGGGTAGTGTTTGAAAAAATGGATGAGTGCAATGAAAGTGACTGTAAACATTACTTCATATTATTATGCTTATTACATTATTTCATCTTACCTTCTTTATTATAGAAGATATAAAACTCAGTGAAACTATTTTACAGTAGTTTTGTTGTAAACTGAATTTAAAATCTTTTCAAGCTTTAGTATTACTTTCTGTAATAAAAAGAAGAAAAACTGTTATTACATATAATATTATAGTTTTAAGAACACACAATAATTTTAGAATTACATAACATATTCAGTTTCCCTTTTTTGCTGTTTTCAGATTCTACTAAATTCCACCATACACAGTGATTTCAATGTAGATCATAATATAACAGCGGGGAAAAAAATACAATCAATGAGATTGTAAATAAAAAACAAATCTGCGTTGAAAATATTTACAAGAAGTACTACTATCTGTTTAAATATCTACAGTTTCTAAATTACATTCTTCAACTACATTAAATCATTTGTTTCTCTGAAGTACATTTTCTAAAATATACACTCTCATTTACATTGCGTATAGTATAAAGATCAAATATATAAACTACTTCTTTCAAACGCAATTTTGCAAATGCAAAAAGAATTAGCACAAACAATAATCCAAACAGTAATTATTCACATCTTCCCAATAGGCCGAATAATGTTTCCAAATCCATTTGCATTGAAAATATCCAAAATAAACTCGTTAATTTTTGTTCACATCTTCCCAATAGGCCGAATGATGTTTTCAAAACTTTGACATCAAAAATATCAGATATGAATTTGGTAATTCGTAAGGCAACCTACATTTGAATTCCAAATGGGCATCATTACAATGTGTCCATCCTTTATTCAACTTTAAATACACAGTATAGTGTCCAGATGTTGTAGTAGGTCTATCATGAAAAATAATAGCCACTGCTTTAAAAGTTCTTCCTGAAATTGATACTTGACTTGCCACAAAAATTTTTATTTTGGTTTCCAATTTTCTTCCATCTGCTCTACAACATTGTAGCATTAAAATGACATATTGTCCAAATCTTTCTATAAATAATGTTGACAACATTTCTGATTTACAATGAGAACATTTCATATCTTGATTAGCTGTTTTTAGTAACTTGTTAAAAGACACTGATTTGCAATCTGGTATTGTCAAATATATGAATCGTTCAATGTCTATTTCAGTGGTTGAAGAAAATAAAAACTCTTCACATTTGTGATCCCATCTGTAACTTACTCCAAACAAATTTTCAATTTCTATTCCTTCATCTTCCAATACTGCAAGCATAAACATAAGAAATTCTTGTGTTGTATATTCAGTGTAAATTTCAATGAACCAGTACATATATCCAAAAGATGTCGAATGCCAGAAGCAGGATAGATTTTACTTCTATCAGTTACCAACTTTTGAAAAATATAATGTAGTAAAGAACAGAATCTTTTTTCTCGATTTTCCATAATTTCATGATGAAAATCCTCTAGATAAAACACAACATTCACAATTACATTAGCATAGCAGTTGGTACCTGAACTGTTTTCTAACTGGTATCCTACAATATCATCAACTGTGTCCATTTTCATTTTCTTTGCAGCTTCATAATTCACTTAAATTGCTTTCTTTTTGAATCACACTAGAATGTTTCTCATATCTCCATTTTGGACATACTACACGTTTCTCATATATGGGATAGTCACCTAAGTTAGGAGCATAAAGTCTTCTTACACAATTTGCATCAGTACTAATCTTATTCTCGTCAAAATCAATCAAATACAAACCAGATAATGTTCTTACTCAAGACAATGTAACGTATGCCATGCTCTCTTTAAACATTGTACTTCCAATATTTCCCTAAGCACTGTCTACACTTAAACCTTGAGATTTATAAATGGTCACAGCATATGCTAAAGAAAGAGGAAACTGTTTTCTACGAACATACAAGTCTTTTACAAGCCAAAAACGAATAGCACAACGTCCAATCTGTTTTACCTCTTCAATCTGATCAAATTTAATCTTTAAAAATTCAATTCCATCTCTGTTCTGATAATTAACAAAATTAACAACTTTTCCCGTTGCTCCATTTACTAAACCTTTTTCTACATCAAAATTACGCCGTAAAATTACCCGACAGTTCACACATACATATAAAGTTTTTTCTAAACCTGCGGTCTTAGACACCGACTTTTCCAAAGAATTCAATTTTGACTGTAATTTCTCTGAGAGAAGAATAGTAACTCCTTCGTGCTCTATTTTATCAATGGCTTCCATTTTTGCTATTGGTTGTTTTTCCAGTTTCAAAAGTTCTTTATTGAATGTTAAACACTCTTGCAGTGTTGGCATTAGGCAAACTATAGACTTCTTTTCTTTTCTTTTCTCCAATTTGTTTGTACATTATTTCAGGTGCAATGTTTTCATTTGGAAACAAGTTCGTTAGTAGTCGACTTTGTAAAGCTTCTTTCTTTACATAATAGATTCCTGCCTCTTTCGGGATTGGACAGCCAAGACTGACTATCGTCGTCACTAATAACATCGCCCTCATCAGAGCAATATTCGTTCCCAGTCATGCCTCGATCTTGTGACCCTGACACCCCAACCGTATTACACTTAGATCCCACGCTCAAAATATTGAGTTGGAATGTTGCTGGTTTAGCGTCTAAAATGAATCTCCCGGACTGGTTGGAGCTAGTTCATAAACAAGATATTGTAATGTTTCAGGAGACTTGGGCCACACGTGAGCTACTTTTGGATGGGTTTGAATGTTTTAATGTCCCAGCTCCGATCCCTAAATCTGGCCGGCCCGCGGGTGGCCTCTCAATTTGGATTAACATCATGGCAGGTGGTAGCGCAAGGGCACTTGTCACCAATAATGATAAATTTCAGGCCATAATTTTTAAACGGGGGGTTTCTTTTTGTTTAATAAATTTTTATAATAATGATTTTAAGAACGTCCCAAATATGAATTTTATTAATTTGTTTAAATTCATCTATAATTTACAGAGGTCCAAATGTGTCGCTAACCTTGCAGGAATTTGTCTGGGGGCGATTTTAATGTTAAGTTACCCGGCAGTATTTATTCCCCCATCCACCCGACCAATAATGTATCACTGTGTAATAGGGGCGCCCAATTATCAAACCTTTTGTGCACTAATAATTTTTTAGATGTGATGGAACTTGTTGGAATTCCCAGTAGAGCCAGACACATTGAACCTACTTATAGAGGTAGGGGCTCGGCTTCCACTATCGATTTTATTTTTATCACACCTCCTTTAGAGAATAGTGTGTTAAAAGCCGAGGTTGTGCCCACAGTCCATGGGGACCATAACCCCATTAACCTAATTTTGAGTTTCCCCCGCAGGTGGACTTATGATAAAGAGAGTGGTGCCAGGGACTTATCCCCCTCTACTGATAACCTAAGTTTGGTCTGGTGTGGTATAGACAATAAAGTCTTATTTGGTAGGATGGTAAGAACGTACCCTGATCTAATTGATACCTGTCTGTCCCTCAAGGAACATAATCCCGAGGCAGTTGACGCCTTCACACAGCTATGTGCGGGCATCAAAATTTTGCTGTCTAGGCCCCCCAAGGAATCACATTCGGATCCTGGCTGGTTCAACGCTGATTGTTCTGCAGCTAACAGGGCACTTAGAAGGGCCCTTGTCACTAAACCCAGAGATAGCTCCCTTATTAAATCACTCAGACTACGCTATAAATTAGCTATTGCTTCAAGGAAGGAGGAAATAATAAGAGAGCACTGGGACAATATTGCCCGGGCAGCCACGCTAAAAAATCGCAAGGACTTTTGGTCAGCTGTCTAAGATATGAGGTCTTTGGGACACCCCCTGAGCACAATTAGTTGCAACATCTCCAGTGAGGCTTGGGAAGCACATTTTATGAAGATTTATTCAGCCCCTGCACCCTCGCCGTTAGCTACTAACGAGTATAATACAGCTATCAGGGTTGCGATTGACTTAGCAGAAGTAGAGGAGGCTATTGACCAAAGCATGGGCTGCAAAGCCCCTGGCCCTGATGGGTTGCCCATCGATCTTATCAAAAGTCAGTCTGACTTTTGGGCGCCTCTATTGTTGAATGTTTTTAATAATTTAACAAATTTCACTATACCCAACACATGGTCCTCCAGTATTATTGTGCCAATTTTTAAAAAGGGGGACCGTTCCAGCCCTAGTTGTTACAGGCCGATCTCCTTGATCGACAACACGTTGAAAATTTTAGGAAGGGTCCTCTATAAGAAGATCAGGTCATGGGCTGAGGATGGTCAGATTCTCCATCCCTGTCAGCTGGGGTTCAGAAGCAATATTGGCACTGTTGAGCAGTGCCTCAACCTTAATCTGATCATTGGTAAATATAATGCAGTAAAAAAAGTACCAATATATCTTGCATTTATGGACCTCAGCTCGGCCTTTGACTTTGTTAATAGGTCACGGCTTTGGACCATCCTTTTAAACTATGGTCTGGACGAGTCCCTTGTACATTTTTGAGCCTATTTGCACAAAGACCTACATGCCCGGGTGCGTATTAGCAGGGATGGCATGGTATCGAAAGAAATTGAAGTTGGGAGAGGGGTCAGGCAGGGCTGTGTCCTGGCCCCCCTTTTATTCATCCTTTATATTAATGATTTGAATAAGTCTTTGGTAACACTTACCCCTGACGTTCCCTGTATTAATGGCAACAAACTCCCCGCCCTGCTATACGCCGATGATGCAGTATTAATGGCACGCACCCCAAACGCTCTCCGCATCTTAACACAGGGCTTTGTTGATTTTATGGATGGTCTGGACCTACGCACTAATTTTAATAAATCTTTTTTAATGGCGTGCGGGTTGAAGAAGCATTTTAACATATCGATTGTTTTAGGTTCTGATAGTTTACAAAGCACTCGCACTTTCCCCTATTTGGGCTTGGTATTTGCCTCAAATGGACTGTGGACTGACCACGTGGCTTACTGCATGAGGAAGTTCTCTAACTCCACTAATACAATATTTGGCTTGCCTAAGCCCAGGAATACAGAGGTTTTATCAGCTACTGTTAAAATCTTTAGACTTCAATGTATACCAACTGCTACTTATGGTGCAGAAGTATGGGGCTTTACTAACTGTAGTAGAATTCAGGATGAAGAGAACAGATTTTGCCGCAAGATCCTGGGCGCACCAATTTCTTCCTCAAAGTATGCTTGTCACTGTGAACTTAACTTGCCATACATTGAAGACTATATTAAGGCCCGCCCCGCATTATTATGGCTCAGAATTTGGAAAAACCCTGCTGCCCAACTCACTAGGGAGATCATATCGGATTGTGTAAAATGCGATAGGGGGATGGAAATACCTTGGTTGGCAGCTGTTTATAAAAGCCTAACCAGCGTGAATCACGGTCATTTATTTTCTAATCCCTTAGACACTGGTATCATCAATAAGAAATCTTTGCAAATGGCTCTCTATGCTTCCTATAGGAACGTTAGACTCGAAAATGAGATTAAGAAAACATCCGTTGCTAGGTATATGCTTATTGAGAACACTTCATACGCTCCATCAAGTTATCTCCTTAAACCTATTGGCCGCTGGGAAAGGGGTTTACTCTTTCGGCTGAGGATTGATACTGTGAAGTTCATGTTATGTTTCCCTGCTGGGTATAACTCGAATCTCGATTATCTGTTATGCCCTTGTAATAGCCTACATAAACAATCTATGCTGCACTTTTTATTTTTTTGTGGTTATTACTTAATACACACCAAAAGGTTTCTGATACCATATTTTAAGGCCACATCTGTGATTGACTATAAGGTAGCACATGGGAAAATCCTTGCCTTGGAAGAGGATGAGCTAATCCTCCAGGTCGGTTCCTTTTTGAAAGCGGTGGTGTGCACCCGGAACTCTATGTGCCCAAGCTGAATCATGATATTTTATCTTCTTTTAATTGTAAACACAAATTTCTGGCCACATTCATTTTGATGAGATCTCTTTTATGATGTTGCATTTACCTTTTTATATAATTGGAGGATACGCTTTTTCTTAAATATGAATCTTAAATGTTTTTTTTATTGTTTGTTGTGTGCCTGTACTTTTATGGATATGTATCTGTATCCGAATAAAGATATTGAATTGAATTGAATTGAATTAAAGCTTCTTTACCATGTTTTGTCAAAACACCAATTCTTATTTCTTGAAGAATGTTTCCATAATGTTCATCACTTGCTTGTCGCATATTCTTAATAAGTTCTTTATATTCAAAATGAAACCAAATTTGTATATTTCCAATACTTCCCAAAGATTTCCTAGTGTCTTCATGGACAAGTGTTTTAAAAACTGGTTGCCCTTTCACAGGAGTAAGTTGTAGATCGCTGAATACAATTACATGTTTTCCTCCAAATAAAACATCATAATCTGTTTTTAAAATCTGTTGCAGTCTTAAATGTACAAAGCAAGCATTAAGTTTGAAACCATGCTCACCTCATCAATGATCAGAAGTTTCATTTTCTTTGGTACTCTTGAGACTTCATAACAAGCTTCTCCAGATAGCTTGTGATATTCCAACTTATTTTCATGTTCAACTGGTAGCATGAGTAATCGATGTAATGTAATCCCTTTAATGTTGTGTGCTGCTAACCCAGTTGGAGCGGTTACAACACAAGATAAATGTGATTCAGTGGTTTTGTGTAGATAACTGGTCAAAACTTTAATTGAGAAACTTTTTCCTGTTCCAGCTTGACCACTGATATACATTCGAATAGGTTTAAATGATGTGCATGTGCATTCTTTTTTTTCATGCAGTAAACCATGCTGAATTTGTTGTGTCACTTGCTGATATATTTCTTTTTGTTCAATATTTAGTTGTTCTTCCAAGTTTTCCAACTCAATAATATCCTGTTGTGCTTGTTGCATTGCCGTTTCTACTTCATTCATGGCTATTGCTGCTTCATTTTCAAGAATTGGTTGTCCTAATGGATCTTGACTTAGTGGAGCAGAACTTTGACTATCCTGAGAACTGTCTCTAGCTATTTCAGCTGCAATAGTAGTTTCTTGTTCAATCTCTTCATTTAACATTTGTAGATAAGTTGGAAAAATTGTGCATTGAATGCTATCTTTACATGCATTAAAAGACTTTTCATAGCAGTCAAAATCTCCAAGTAATTCCATTTCACTATGCCAAGGCTTGAAAAGTTGCAGAAGTGCTAAATAGAAAAATTCCCTTTTATCTGGAGTTTCGCAACTGAGTTTCCTGTGGTTAATAAGATTTCCTTTGGCATGTTTTACCAAACATCCTTCACATCCAATTACTGCATATTTTTCTTCATTTATATTTTCTGTAACATTTCTCTTAAAACTGTAATGTTGCAGTATTTCAAAGAGACATATGTTTTCCAGATGTGTACTTCTTTTAAGATAGTATGTATCCAACATATTAGTTTTAACAATATCTGTACTTTCTGGTTCATTCAATGCTAACTATTCAATTTCTTGTACAGATTTCAATACTCGATTTCGCGTTGCAGCAAGACCTAGACTTACTCAAATGATTCCTCTTGACTTTGAATATAAACTTGCAGAGGTCAACTGATCGGAACATTCGTAGGATCCAATCTCTCGATGGGAAAGCATCTTCAAACTAAAGCTGTACAATTTGTTACTAAGAGTCTTCTCTTGTGAAATTTCTTCCCACATTTCTTTCAAATCCGTCTTGTCAGATTTGGTTATATATGATGTAACGTAGCGAGCAACAGCAATCAAATTATCTGCAACATACTGGATATCCATGTTGCATTCCATATTGTCAAAATCACTGGATTGTAGTCATTAATATACTTTGAATCTTCAGTTCTTTTTATGTTGCAAGTATTCTTCGGAGATTTTCGAGTGATAGTATGCCTTACTGCTGACATGAAACTGTTGACTCTTCATTTTGAAATTACTGGACGTGGGAATCCAAAACGACATTTTGTATAAAATTTTCCCTTTGATTTGTATTTCTGTCGACAATATTTTCCACATCGATGACTTTGAAACGGTAAAACTTGTTGTCTGAAGTTGTTTTCTCCTCCTTCTTTTGGAATGGCACAGGTAACATACTCTTCAATGAAAGACAAAACACTTTCATCAGTATCAGTTCCAAATTTTGGTGCATTCTTGATCCATAATGATACCAATACTCATTAGTACCACGTTGACACGCCTTCAAATTAATTAACTGAGATTCTAAATGATCGTCTCTTTGTTGAACTTTGACCAAAAATTCCTTTGCAGAAACATGTGTAAGATGAACTCCCGTTTTTAATATGTGGTTCACTGCATATGAAAGTCCAGACAAGTCACTTTCAAACAGAAGATGAAATAAATATGGAATACACTGTTGAAATCTTGGATCTTCTGAGTACAATCTTGTTGTACGATATTCTGAAGCTGGAATCTGTACTGGTCGTACAACATATCATCCACCTTATCCAGTGGGGAAGAGCTGTGGAAAACAATGAGCTTCTAAACGTTTTTCCCATACACTCATGGGAGTTTCCTTCACATTCTTCATTTGGAATAATTCAATAGTGTTTCCTATCACTTCTTTTGAATGTAGAGGATCTATACTATAATGTTCATAAATTTCTTCACTCCTGGAGTTGTCCACTTTTTCTATATGGCCAGTTGAAATTTCTCTTTTATCTTCTAAAGATATTTCTTGTTCTTTCACATATACATTTTTATAAGAAATATTGTTTTGTACAAGATATAATGTAGCCTTTTGAAGTTTGGTGACATCTACTAACTCTTGCCATATTTTCCGACTCTTTGTTGGTACACCATAACTAGAATAACTACAGGTTCACTTTCCTCTCTCTCTACACCAACAGTTTCAATATTTTTCTTAAAATCTAAAGGTAAATACACAACTCTTCCTTTTAAACCTCTTTGTAAATCTGTTGGAGGCAGCTTACCTGTTTTAGGCTCCATACAAACTATAGCCTGAAACGGGTGCACAGATTGAATAACAATGGACTCATACATATTTAAATCTTCCAGTTCTGGAGGAATAGCTACCAACTGTAGGTTATTATGTACAGCTCTAGCTGGCCTTTTGTTCTCTTCTAATTTGCTGTAACAATATTTACAAATACGTTGATCACTACCCAACTCAAAATGACCTTCCACCAACAAATAAACACCAAATTGTTCCCACTTATCACTGTTTTCCTTTTCACTTTTTAAATACACATCAACATTCCTAGTTTGACTTCTATAGTGAGTCAGTCGACAACAAATATAAACATAGTTTGGTTTTTCACAAGAAAGTACCTTAAACTTTGTAATTTTTTTCTGCAAACTTCTCAGTAGTACTATCTTCTAACTCTTCTTCAACACCTATACTTATCAAACTCTCACTTTCTCTACACTACCCTTCAGGACCAAAGAAACAAAACTGTATATCATCAGAAACTTTTTTTACATCCAATACTGAACCATGCAAAAGAGCAGTGTTTATTTCACTTAAAGATAATGCAGGACCTTTTACATAGTACAATCTTCTTACTAATTTTCGCATTTCTGAGAGATGTACTGCTAACATTCTTAAATGATGAAAAATACTTCGACACACTTTTCTAGAAAGACAAGCCAGAGAATGACCCTGAAAGTTAGTATATTTTCTCATTTTACAAGGATCTAGTCCTTGCAACATCTTAATCTTTTGTTTAACACTCTTTTTACCATATTCTCGTAAGAAATTTCGTAATATATAAATAGATTCCTTTCGTATACTACAAATACTACTACAATCCCACCTATACACTGGAGCTTGTGCACGTCCTACTTGAACTTCTTCAGCTATTACTTCTTTCTTTCTAGGAACCATCTTTTCTTTTTCAATTGGACAACCGTTTTTAACCTCATAACAATGACCCCTGGTATCTACTGCATGAACTAATGTACTTTGTTGAAAATAGTTTCTTCATTAAAAGAAGGTTCAGTACTAGAAGTGTGCTTCCATTTTCCCGAAAATGTTTTGCAAAAGTTAGTTCTATCAACCAGTCTTTTTCTTTTACTTTTCTCCTTCATAAAGTGCATTGTTTTATTCAATGTTTTCATTCTCTTCAATACTAATATAAACAATTTTCTTTTCAATTCAAAAGCCTTTTCGACTACACTTTCAATCTGTTCTTCTTGTAAAAAGCTGATCTTCTTTTATATTTTTTGTAATCTTTCAATAAATTTTGTAGTACTCTACTTTGATACATTCTCTTCCTAATGTCTTTATATTCTTTCATCCTTTTTTCAACATGGATTGTTTTCCTATAACCTGATTTTGCATTAATTTCTCCTTTTTTCTTTTCCTTCTCATTGCTTGTAGTACTTTTCTTTCTCTTTTCCCCATTTTGAAAATTGATTACATTTTTTAAAAGATTTTAACAAATTCTTTGGTTGTCTTACCAGAAGACTTTTTCTTCAACGTCACATGTTGTACTTCATCTACTTTCTGCTTTTCTCTATCCTTTAAATAGTTCTGTTTTCTTTGTTGTCTTTTCTTTTGAACTTTTCTTGTCATACTGAATATTTCTTAATAATTATGGAGAATTTCTATAAAAAAAAGAAAAGTTTATTATCTTTCTAATAAATATTTAATATTATTAAAATAATTATATACAAATATTGTCATCTATAAATAAAGAAATACATTGAGTAGTGCCTAGGTGAATAGATAAGTGCAACAGTAGGACCTGGATGATTCTACAACTGCAAGGGTAGCACATAACTAGTGCCTGGGTGATTGCATGACTAAAGGGATAATATCTGGAGGATTACTGGAGTACATAGCAAATCAGTGCATGATTTTATAACTGCATGAGTACTGCTTGGGTAATTGCACGAGTACTGAGGGAATTCCTGAGTGATTGGAGGAGTGCAAAGGTAGTGCCTGGATGATTTTATAAGTGCATGAGTACTGGCTGAGTGATTACATAAGTACAAGGGTAATACCTGCATGATTGAAGGAGTGCAAGGGTAGTACTTGAGAGATTATATAAGTTCATGGATAGTGGCTGGATGATTGAAAGAGTGCATGGGTAATACCTGGGTGATTGCATGAGTGTATAGGTAGTGCATGGGTGATTTCATGAGTGCAGGGGTAATAACCTGGGTAATTGCAGCAGTGCATATGTAGTGGATCATTGGAAGACTGCATAGGTAGTACTTTGGTGTTTTTATAACTGCACGAGTGTTGGGCCTAGCCAAATACAAAGCAGCACACTATTACATGACTTAACCATAAGTCTCTCCATATTGTTAAAAGCATGCATACATACGTCTCTACCTTTTCAAATCATCATCATATCTAAAAGAAATATGTATACAATATTTCTGAAATATAGTGAAACCTAGAAACTGAGACATGTAATAGATCTGGCTGAGTGATAGCATAACTCCATGCGTACTGCTTCGATGATTGTATGACTCCAAAGGTAGTCGCTAGGTAATTGCAGGAGAAGATGGATAGTGACTGGCTAATTCATCAGTGCACACATACAGGTTGAGTGCATGGATAAGTGTATTAATAGCACCTGAAGGCATAGATGAGTCATGGAGTAGTGCCTAGGTGAATAGATGAGTGCAACAGTAGGACCTGGGTGATTCTATGACTGCAAGGGTAGTGTGTAGGTTATTACATGACTGCATAGGTAGACACTGCATGAGGTAGTGCCTGAGTGAATAAAGGAGTGCAAAGGTAGTGCCTGGGTGATTTCATAACAGCATGACTACTGGCTGAGTGATTACATAAGTACAAGGGTAGTGTCTACGTGATTGAAGGAGTGCAACATTAGTGCCTGACTGATTATATAAGTGCATGAGTGGTGGCTACATGATTCAAAGAGTGCATGGGTAATACCTTGGTGATTGGATGAGTGTATAGGTAGTGCCTGGATGTTTGCATGTGTGCAGGACTATTGCCTGAGTGATTACAGCAGTGTATATGTAGTGACTGGATCATTGGAAGACGGCATCAGTAGTACTTGGGTGTTTTTATAACTGCATGAGTGTTGGGCCTAGCTAAATATAAAGCAGAAGACTATTACATGACTCAACTATAAGTCTCTCCATATTGTTAAAAGCATGCATACATATGTCCCTACATTTTCAAATCATCATCATATCTAAAAGAAATATGTATACTATATTTCTGGAATATAGTAAAACTTACAACTGAAATATGTAATAGATCTGCCTGAGTGATTGCATATCTTCATGGGTAGTGCTTGGGTGATTGTATGCGTTCAAGGGTAGTCACTGAGTAATTGTAGGAGAAGATGGATAGTGACTGGCTAATTGAATGAGTGCACAAATAAACATTGAGTGCATGGATAAGTGTATGAATAGCACCGAAAGGTACAGATGACTCATTGAGTAGTGCCTAGATGAATAGATGAGTGCAACAGTAGGACCTGGATGATTCTACAACTGCAAGGGCAGTGCCTGGGTTATTACATGAGTGCATAGATACAGCCTGCATGATTGCATGACTGCAGGTATAGTACATAAGTAGTGCCTGGGTGATTGCATGACTGCAGGAGTAATATCTGGTGATTTACATGACTACATAGAAAGTGGCTGGGTGATTTTATAAGAGCATGGGTACTTCTTGGATGATTTCAGGACTACTGAGGTAACGCCTGAGTGAATAAATGAGTGCAAAGGTAGTGCCTGGGTGATTTCATAATACCATGACTACTGGCTGAGTGATGACATAAGTACAAGCCTAGTGCCTCTGTGATTGAAAGAGTACAACGTTAGTGCCTGACTGATTATATAATTGCATGAGTAGTGGCTACATGATTCAAAAAGTGCAGGGGTAATACCTTGGTGATTGCATAAGTGTATAGGTAGTGCCTGGATGTTTTCATGAGTGCAGGACTAATGCCTGAGTGATTACAGCAGTGTATATGTAGTGACTGGATCATTGGAAGACTGCATCAGTGGTACTTGGGAGTTTTTATAACTACATGAGTGTTGGGCCTAGCCAAATATAATACAGCAGACTATTACATGACTCAACTATAAGTCTCTCCATATTGTTAAAAGCTTGCATACATATGTCCCTACATTTTCAAATCATCATCATATCTAAAAAAAATATGTATACAATATTTCTGGAATATAGTGAAACTTACAACAGAAACATGTAATAGATCTGCCTGAGTGATTGCATAACTTCATGGGTAGTGCTTAGGTGATTGCATGCGTGCAAGAGTAGTCACTGGGTAATTGCAGGAGAAGATGGATAGTGTCTGGCTAATTGCATGAGTGCACAAATAAGCATTGAGTGCATGGATAAGTGTATAAATAGCACCTAAAGGTACAGATGAGTCACTAAGAAGTGCCTAGGTGAATAGATGAGTGCAACAGTAGGGCCTGGGGGATTCTATTAATGCAAGGGTAGTCTGTGGTTATTACATTACTGCATAGGTTGACACTGCATGATTCTATGACTGCAGGGGTACTACATAACTAGTGCCTGGGTGATACCATGACTACAGGGATAATATCTGGGGGATTACGGGAGTACATAGCAAGTGAGTGGGTGATTTTATAAGTGCATGCGTACTGGCTAAGTGATTGGAGGAGTGCATAGATCCTGAAAAGGTAATTGGAGGAGTGCAAGGGTATTGCCTGGGTGATTGAACCAGTGTATAGCTAATGCATTGGTGAGTGCATGAGTTCAGAGGTAATATCTGGGGGACTACAGGAGTACATAGAAAGTGCCTGGGTGAATTAATAAGTGCATCAGTACTGCCTGGGTGATTAGAGTAATACTGTGGTAGTGTCTCAGTGATTGCAAAAGTGTAAAGGTAGTGCCTGGGTGATTTTATAAGTGCATAGGCACTGGCTAAATGATTGGAGGAGTGCATAGATCCTGACAGGGTGATTGGAGGAGGACAAGGGTAGTGCCTGCGTGATTAAACCAGTGTATAGCTAACGCACTGATGATTGCAGGAGTAATATCTGGGAGATTACAGGAGTACATAGAAAGTGCCTGGGTGATTTTATAAGTGCATGTGTACTACCTGGGTGATTGGAGTAGTACTGCAGTAGTACCTGAGTGATTGGAAGAGTGCAACATCTTGAGTAGTAGCAGAATACTGAAACTGCAGCACAAAAGTCAGGTCTATGACATGGTGTACACTTTTGTACTGAAGCTTCAAAATTCTGTAACTACTCAGGGTGTTGGGCGTACTCAAAATAAAGCATAAAAGCTAAATCTCACCATATTCCTGAAACTATACATGCATATATGTCTGCCTTTTGAAATCATCATCATATATAACAGAAATAAACAAGTAAACTGAACTTTACATTTCAAAGACACACCTACATTTCTGCAGTGTATTTCAAGTGTACCTTTCCCTAGACTCAAAGAAAGTAGCCTCATCAGTAATCCCTTCTGCTAACATGTCTTAAAACTCACTTTTGTGCTGCAGCTTCACCACTCTACGAATATTGGGCCTAGTCAGACATAAAGCAGCAACCTATCAAATGTCTTTACCATAACTCTAACCATATTCCTAAAAGCATGCATGCTTCTATCTATACCTATTGCCAAAAGCATTACACATATTAGAATAGATGTGCAAGTAGAAACATAACCACACTCACAAGACCATAATGGCCTTAAAACTTGACAGACTACACTTAACATTTCAAACACACCTAGATTTATGGGGCAAATTTCAAGCAAACTTTTACACAGACTCTTATAAAGTACCATAATCAATAATTCCTCTCCCAACATATCTTAAACATCACTTTTCTACTACTACTGCTTCACTATTCTAGTAGTAATCAGGTATAGAGCATAGCTAACAGCAAAGCAACACTTCACTTCTCTTTCATGAAAGTCTCCCAATATTTCTAAAACCATGTATGCATGTCTGTACCTTTTGCTAGCAGCATCATATATAAAAGTAATACACAGATAAATGTATACATCTGTTTTATTCATCTAGCATCTTCAGACGCATAACACATACCATAATATATGTGCAAGTAGACACATATCTCAGTCACAACATCATCCACAGCTCAAAACTTCACCGACTACACTTCAATTTTCAGACACTGAAAATTATGCGGTATATATGAAATATAACTTTCCACACATCATACAAATTACTCTAATAAATAACATCTCTACAAACATCTCAAACCTCACTTTCGGGCTGCTGCTTTACCATTTACAACTATTTATAATGTTACACCTACCCAAATACAAAGCAGGAACCCTTCACATGTCTTAACTAAACGTCTCACCATATTTCTAAAAGCATACATGAATATGTCTGTACCATAACACTATCCAAACCTTAAAAATTCACAGAACAAACTTCCAATTTCAAGCAAACACCAAACATTATGTGGCATATTTCAACTGTACCTCTCTAGAAACTTAAAAAAATAAGCCTAATCAATAATACCTTATGTCAACATTTTTAAACCACACTATTATGCTGTATCTTCACCATTCCACTACTACTCACAGTCTTAAGCCTACCACATAAAAAGCAACAACACCTCTTTGTTATACATCATGCACCTTCAAATGTATAAGACATATGAAAATACATATACAAGTAGAAACACACTTGAGACAGAAGTCCATGCACACCTTAAAACTTGACAGACTCCACCTCTAATTTTAAAGCAACACCTAAAATTATGCGGTATACTACAAATGTACATATCCACACACTAAAACAAACTACCATAATCACTAATCCATCTTCCAATATACACATATTACTATACAAAATCTATTTCAAACAACATTTATTTACAATAAAACAAACTACATTACACATCTCTACATTTAATAATATATTTCAAACATTACAGTTCATCAATAATTGTTAAAGATTAAAAATAAACCTAATACATAATACACCTCACAAATTTATAACTCACCTTCCAAATTGATTTGTAGAATTTAAAATATCACAAACTCATAAAGGATTTTCTTATGTACACAATCAATGTAATGCACCACTCTCAGCAAGGTAAAACCAGTAATGGCAAACTTTCCCTCTCTTTCTCCACACAAATACATGTAAGTAACAAATCACATTGCTTCCTACATTATTTCAAATTATAAAACACCTTTCTATTGGTTAGACATATTAACCCTTACCAACTGACTTCTAAAAGTGCTCAAACTGGTTCTGGAATTGTTTGGAGTTGCGACTCCATTGTGCACCAACGCGATGGAGCCGCGAATCCATATGGGAGTTCAAAAATATATTACAAATAAAAATACCACAATTTTTTAACAACACACCACTTCTAAAGATAGTACTGACTTGGGAAATTATACTTTAATAACATATCACCTATATATAAATAACAATTTCACATTTTAAGTCCACAGTTAAGTTTCAACCCTTCTCCCATTCTGCTTAATGCCAGTTTCCATAGTGACAGTTCATGGAACATTCAACTGAACTGACAGGTCACAAGTTCACCATATTTTCAAATCCAGCACACAAGGTTACAAATGCAAACAGCAGGTGTGGTTGACATTTGCAGAATATCTCCTTATCCTATCTACTGTACCTTTCAAACATTTTCTACAAACCAATAAGGAACATGCTTTTTAAAGAAAGTAACATGCACCCTATTTTTGAGTGTACAATCTTCTTAAACAGCCAATCAATTCTCTACTTTTTAAAAAACAGCATCTTGTCCACCATTTTAGATACCTCTCATTCTACCAACTGACTACCTCAGCTACAGACATCTTTTCATTACTTCCAGACATCCCTTCAGGATGCTTACAGTATGGATTGTTGGACACAGCTATGTTTTCTGGTGCAAAAGGTATGCTGAACGCAGAGGTATTGACAAAGACCTAGATTTGCAAAATGTGGATATTAAATGGATTGCACAGAGAGGATTAAAGTGGCACCAATTGATGCCTTTGATTAAAACCTTTTGCATCTCCAGCCCCCTGACCTCATGAATGTGCACTGTGGTGGCAATGACCTAGGCACATTGACTGGGGTAGGTCTGGAAATGCTATTGAAGGACACCTTTGCACAATTGATGTTGCTTTTACCTCAAACTGTCTTTGTATACTCTAATATATGCCAAAGACAGAAATGGAAGTGGTCAAATCAATTCTGTCCACAGATTGAGAAAGCTAGAAAAAATGTCAATACAGCTGTTTCTGCTTACCTCAGAGACCATAGGATGGGCTCCATCTATAACAACAATCTACGTTTTGATATGGATGACATCCACAGAAGTGATGGAGTACACTTCACAGATCAAGGAAACAGAGTCTTTCTCAACAACCTAAAGTTGTGCATCCGCACTTACTTGTAGCAACAACAAACTCATAATTAAAACAAGGGCTCTTTTTAGAGCCACCCTATAATATAATAGTGAATATAATTTTTTTTTACACATACATATTTTTTGTTAATTTTTTGTGGATTCGCGCATCCGACGCGAATCTGCAAAAGCATGAATTCAATGTACTACAACACAACATACTTTTCAAGTTTAACTATTAATTTTAAATTTTTATATATTTTTAACAACTCTATCAATTGTAATCTTGTCATTAACTTCAATCACAGTAACTCTTTAAAACAACTTCACAAATACAACACTACCTTCTACATTATATACTACTTAATTATTTATTTAGGGTGAATTCGCGACGTTTCATGGGGGGCCAAGCGTTGGGGTCGTGACTCCAAACTCGAAAGAAAAAAAAAACGCCCCACTTCCATTATTCGCTATTCGCCCTGGGGACCCAATCCCCCGGGGCCTGCCAGGATTTATTTTTTAAAAATAATTAGGAGGTGGACCGCATGGCCCCCCCTCCTCAGGCCAATACTGGCCCCGGGAAACCCATCCCCCGGGGCCTGCTACCATTTAAAAAAATAAATAAGGAGGGGGACTGCGTAGCCCCCCTCCTCAGGCCAATAATGACCCCAGGGACCCCATCCCCCGGGTCCTGGCCTCAGCGTTGGGGACCATGGGGGGGAGCCCTAATGCCCCCACGGTCCCTGCCGGCTCCCCGCCTCCTGCGGGAGCCGGCATTGCTTTTGGGCAAGGGGAACTGCTAACATGCAGCTCCCTTTGCCCAAAAGCAATTCTGCTTTGCTTCGTTGAAGCGAGAGCAGGGTTCCTGCTCTCGCTTCAACAAAGCAAAGCAGTATTTGCTATGGCAGGACAGGAGCCGTGCTCCTGCCCTGCCATAGGAAACAACAATGTCCTGCGGCGGGCACCCCGGGACATTGCAGGAGCCAGCCCTGGGGGGTGCAGTCCCCAGGGCCATCGAGGGCTCCAGGAGGGGGGCCGCTCGGCCCCCCTCCCTTTGTGAAAATAGCCCAGGGGAGGTGGTGGTGCCCGGGGTTGGGGGTCCAAAACGGACCCCCGTATTTACATATTCAATGCCCCAGAGAGGTGGTGGTCCCCAGGGCAGTGTGGGGGGGCTCGAGCCCCCCCACACTAATTATTTGTCAAAGCCACAGGGAGGCGGTGGGCCCCAGGGCTTACGGGGGCCCATGAGGCCCCCCACCCTATTTTAATGAAGCCCCGGGGAGGTGGCGGTCCCTGGGGTTTTGGGGAGCCCGTGAGCCCTTCCGCCCTTATTTGATATAAAGTCCCGGGGAGGTGGCGGTAACCAGGGCTGCGGGGGGAGGCTGCGTGCCCTCGCACATTATGCATAAAGCCCCGGGGAGGTGGCGGTCCCCGGGGCTGCAGGGGCCCCCGCGGGCCCCACTAAATAATTACACAATGCCCACGGGACCTGGCCCACCCGGGGGCTTAAAGAAAACGAAGCGCGGGAGACCGCACTTTGTTTTTTTTAATTTTTCTCTGTGGGATTTGCGCACCCAGCGCGACTTCTGCAGAAAAAACAAAAAAAAGGCTTTTTTTTGGCTCGGAGGGTCCCTGTGGGACCCCCTGACCAGCCCTAGGGGGTCAGGGTGTTTCTACCCTGACCCCTTTCCTACATTTACAACCTTTTTCATATAACTCGGTTCTACCGAGTCTCAAAATGGCTGCCAACACACTCTGGTTTGGAGTGTTGGCAGCCAATAAGAATGAAACTCGTGCTCGGGAGGATTTGTGGCTCCTCCTCGGTGCTCAGATATCGATATTTTTATTTTTTGAATTTCTCAGGAACTACTGAACGGATTTACACCATTTAAAACAAGCATTGGCATAGCCAATAGGTATCGCCTTTGGGACCTTATAAGTGTTTCGCCATGCAACAGTTGATGTTGTTGTACTAAGGATATTGTGCTGCATAACAAAATACTTATAAGGTCCCAAAAGCGAGACCTATTGGCTATGCCAATGCTTGTTTCCATTTGCTCTTGAGACTGCGAAAGGGAAATATATATAGAGGGAGAGAGACTGTTCAGAGAAAAAAAGAGGAAAATTGAGGAAGCGAGAGAGAAAGTAAAGAATGCCAGCGAGAAACAGGATAAAGAAAGGAAAATAAGAGAAGCAGATATTAATAGAAGGAAATTGGAAGAGAAAATAGTGAAAAGAAGAGATGGAAATGACTGACCAAGAAAGAAGGCGTTCATTAAGTGAAAACAACAAAGATAGAGAGAATAACATAGGATGGCTATGGCTGATGGTTAAAGACTGGGGCCAGCTTTGTGTGAACTGCAACACTACCACCTATACGGCAAGCTAATTGAATTTTATAAATAGTCACCATTTGAGGCACACTGATGCTTTATAGTCAGCTGTTTGGCCGATTACTGTACTGCGTAAACTCATTCCGGCCTTTGCTAATTATTTCTAATTAGACACACAATGATTAGCTGTCCTTTGAAAAGTGCTGACAAGATACACATATATGTAAGATGTTTGAAACACAGCAGTATTCCATTTAGAACATTAAGGAAGCGTGCAGTGATGTGTTAGAAATAATTTGTGGCGTATCATAAGTTTTGGGGGCTTTTGTTGTGAAGATAACCTTAAGAGGGCAAAAATGGCAGGTGGGCACAGCAACTCAAGAATGTGGGACCATTGAGAAAGGTAGGGGTTTGTGTAAAAGCAATGATGCCGAAGCAGCAAGTAGTCAGAGACTAGGAATGGGCAAAAAATGTTTTCTCACCATCGCACTGTATTTCTTGCAAAAGTGCTAACATTGTGAAGATTGCCAAGCTGTACACACCCTGCTTTGTACGAAAATCTTCACTTCTGCTGGGATTTTATGCAATGAACTGAAAGCGCCACATGCATTTCTGACTGTGGCTACAGTATAAAAACTGTATACACGTTTGCAAAATTGAATTCACGCATGCTAGTCCTAATGTTACCAGAATGCTCCTACATTATATGAAAATGTATACATAAGCAAGATAGCAACATTGCTTATTGTCTGGTTTGAAAAGTAAATGTGCACACAAAAACTGCAACTAGGAAAAAGGTTTGCTAAAATACAATTACTAAGCAATTTTAAATGGCATTTCTTTGAAGCAATATTTTGAAAATACTATTAAAAACCTGAGGGGCCTGTGGCACTCCGAAACAGCATGTCTTATTACAACCCGGTATGTTTACCGTCAGACATGAAACAAAAGATGCGGAGACCTGCAATGTAGCCCGGTACCTGACGATGAGGGAGGGGGAGAAGGGAGGGGGTAGTGAGAGCAGAGAGCAGGCACGCAAGGCTTAATGAGCCTTGACAGAAACCCACATGGCGGCTGCGCACGTGCACGCTCGCGTGAACGCAAGCTTGAGGCCAGCAAAAGCCTCTGGTAGCACTTTCTAAAAGCCACTCACTAAATTTCTCGCAGAGCAGCGCATGCGCTGGCTCAGCGAGACCTAAAAAAGGTCGCTTTCTGAACCAAGAGCTAACTTTTTGCCAAATATGGTGTAATTTCGTTCAGCAATTCGGGCTGTAGCCTGTTCCAAAAATTCCTTCAGAAATTAACATGGAGAAAACGTGTTTTTGGACCCCCCCCCGGCTTGACGAATCATCCCAAACCTTTCAAGTCAGGAGCTGACCTGAGCGCTCCATTAGTTTTGAAAAGTTTCGTGAAGATTCGTCAAACGGCGCCAAAGATATTGGCAAAAGAATAAACGCTTTTTGAATAGAAACAAGGTCCTAACTTTAACTACCTACTGGCGACCGCCAGTAGGTAATATGTATATATATGTATACACATGTATACATATATATTATATTTATACACACACACATATATATATATTATCTACTGGCGGTCGCCAGTAGATAGTTATAGTTAGGACCTATTATCCATAGGAAATCCGCGACATTCTATTTGAAATAACGTTGGCGCCGGTTGACGAATCTTCGCGAAAGTTTCCAAATTGTTGGGGCGCTCCGGTCCGCTCCTATCCTGAAAGTCTCGGGGTGATACGTCAAGCGGGGACCGAGAAAAAAGGGGGTCCCAAAACGCGTTTTCCCCATTCATTTTTCCATAGGATCCTTTAGTCGCAGCTACAGCCCGAACTGCTGAACGGAATTACACCAAATTTGGCAAAGAGGTAGCCCTTGGTTCAGTGTCGTGCCTTTGCTTAAATGGTGTAAATCCGTTCAGTAGTTCCTGAGAAAATCAAAAGTAAAGTCACATATATATCTGTGGCCGAGTAGGGTCCGCGTACCCTCCCGATCACGAGCTGTATGCTAATTGGCTGTCAAGTGGCTGTCAACACTCCAAATCAGGAAGTGTTGGCAGCCATTTTGTCCCTCGGTAGAACCGAGGGACAGAAACAAGTGCGCAAAGCGCAAAAGGGGGCAGGGTAGAAACACCCTGACCCCCTAGGCCTGCTCAGGGGGTCCCACAAGGACCCCATGGGCAGAAAAAAGCATTTTTTTTTTTTTAAATCGGCAGGATGCACTCAGGGTGCGCGGATCCTGCCGAAAAAAAAAAAAATCGAAGCGCGTCTCCCGCGCTTCTATGTTAATTTGCCCCCGGGTGGGCCAAGTCCCGGGGGCATGGTGGGGGGGGGGTTTAAATTTATTGTGGGGGCCTCTAAGGCCTCCCAAGCCCCGGGGACCGCCACCCCCCGGGGCTTTAAAAAAATAATGGTGCGGGAGGGCTCTTGGCCCTCCCGCAGCCCTGGGGACCGCCACCCCCCGGGGCTTCTTTTTAAAAAAATTATTTTCACCTGTGTGGGGGGCTCCAGCCCCCCCCACACGCCCCGGGGACCGCCACCTCCCCGGGGCACTAAAGATTTGAATATGGGGGTCCGTTACGGACCCCCAAAGCCCCGGGGACCACCACCTCCCCGGGCTGTGAAATGGTTGGGAGGGGGGTCGCGTGGCCCCCCTCCTGGAGCCCTTGATGGCCCTGGAGACCGCCACCCCCCAGGGCCAGCTCCTGCAGTGTCCCGGGGTGCCTACCCCGGGACACTGTAGCTTGCTATGACAGGACGGGAGCCTCGCGGCTCCCGTCCTGTCATAGCAAACTTGGTTTGCATTTTGAAAGAGAGAGCAGGAAACCTGCTCTCTCTTTCAAAATGCAAACTCAATTGCTTTTCCACATGGGGAGCAGCATGTTAGCTGCTCCCCATGTGGAAAGCAATGCCGGCTCCCCGTAGGACACGGGGAGCCGGCGGGACTGTGGGGGATTGGGGACCCCCACAGTCCCCAACCAGAGGCCAGGCCCCGGGGGATGGGGTCCCCGGGGCCATAAGTGGCCAGGGAGGGGGCCACGCAGCCCCCTCCAAATTAAAAAAATTAAAATCGAGGGCATGCCCCGGGGGATGGGGTCCCCGGGGCCAATACAGGCCCAGGGAAGGGGAGCCACGCTGCCCTCTTCCCGTTTTTTTTTTTGATTTAAAAAAAAAAAAAAATGCTCAGGCCCCGGGGGATGGGGTCCCCGGGGCCAAAAGTGGCCAAGGGAAGGGGGGCCACGCAGCCCCCCTCCCATTAAAAAAAATTTAATAAAAAAAAACGACCGGCATCGTGCCGGAGGCCCCGCCCCCCTCCCTGCAGTACTCTGCAAACGTGCCCCCTGGCGCGTTTTAAGAAGGGGAAGTAATTCCCCTTAAATACTGGGGGTCCCTGGGGCCAACTAGCCCACGAGGAACCTCCAGTATGCGCCAGGGGCTGCGTTGCAGAGAGGTGTACAGAGGCCACGCCCCTTTTACACCTCTCTGCAACGCAGCTCTGTGGCGCTTTTTAGAAGTACATGGTGAGCTAGTTGGACTCCAGGGACCCTCAGGATTCAAGGGGACTTAATCCCCAAACTTAAAACGCGCCACGGGGCGTGTTTGCACAGTGGTGAAGGGAGGGGGCGGGGCTTCAGGTGACATGTGTGCAAACAGGCCCCGTGGCGCGTTTTAAGATGGGGAATTAAATCCCCTTCAATCCTGAGGGTCCCTGGGGGCCAACTAGCCCAACAGGTACGTCCAGAAAGCGCCACAGAGCTGCATTGCAGAGAGGTGCAAAAAGGGGCGTGGCCTCTGAACTCCTCTCTGCAACGCAGCTCCCTGGCGCATACTGGAGGTACAGGGTGGGCTAGTTGGACCCCAGGGACCCTCATGATTCAAGGGGACTTAATCCCCTACTTAAAACGCGCCACGGGGCGCGTTTGCACAGATGTCACCTCAGGCCCCGCCCCTACCTTCACCATTGTGCAAATATTCCTCTAAAATCAGCCGAACTACGAATTCCTATTTACTCACCTGTTATCAGGAGAGACCTCAGTGCTGCATCTTTCAGCCCAGTACTGATCCTGAAAAGTAATTTTAACCGTACTTACCAGTAACTTGAATTTCCTTCCATAGGCTAACATTGACTGGTTTCACTTGGAAATTCTTCTAAGTGTGGAGTTTTGGAACTTTATAATATTCCTCTAAAATCAGCCGAAATACGAATTCCGATTTACTCACCTGTTATCAGGAGAGACCTCAGTGCTGCATCTTTCAGCCCAGTACTGATCCTGAAAAGTAATTTTAACCGTACTTACCAGTAACTTGAATTTCCTTCCATAGGATATCATTGTCTGCTTTTTGCTGAAAAAGTTTCTAAGTGTCGATTTTTGAAACATACAAATATTCCTCTAAAATCAGCCGAACTACGAATTCCGATTTACTCACCTGTTATCAGGAGAGACCTCAGTGCTGCATCTTTCAGCCCAGTACTGATCCTGAAAAGTAATTTTAACCGTACTTACCAGTAACTTGAATTTCCTTCCATAGGCTAACATTGACTGGTTTCACTTGGAAATTCTTCTAAGTGTGCAGTTTTGGAACTTTATAATATTCCTCTAAAATCAGCCGAAATACGAATTCCGATTTACTCACCTGTTATCAGGAGAGACCTCAGTGCTGCATATTTCAGCCCAGTACTGATCCTGAAAAGTAATTTTAACCGTACTTACCAGTAACTTATATTTCCTTCCATAGGAATCCATTGTCTGGTTTTCAGCTGAAAAGTTTCAAAGTGTTGATTTTCACAAACTACAAATATTCCTTAAAAATCGCCTGTATGACTTAAACGCATTCTTTCAACTGTTTACAGGAGATGCACCAGTGCTGGATCCAGGATCCACCACTGAGTAAGAAAAAGTAACGATAACACTACTTACCTGCTAAGTGAATTTCCTCCCATAGGATAACATTGGTGATTCTATGTGAAAAAGTTTCTAAGTGTCAACTTTTAAAATACAATAATATTCCTTAAAAATCACTATTGTAACCAAAACACTTTTACTCAACTGTTTACAGGAGATGTCCCAGGACTGAATCTAGGATCCAGTCCTGTGGTTAGAAAAGTAATCCATAAAGTAACTAATTGCATTTAGCTAGAAATTCACATTGAGCTCAATGTTGCATTGTGTTTGAAATTGTGTTGCCCATTGCAACAACTGTAACTACTGTACTTAAAAGTCTATTGCCTATTTGCAAAGTATTTAAACTAAAGTAATTCATTCTGAGAAAGTATATTTTGTAATGTAATGTATAATGTAATTACAATGTAATTTAAAAAATAAAATATCTAAAAATAAATAGATTAAAAAATGTAGTAAATCAGTATAAAAAAAAAATATAACAATTAATACATTTAAAAATTGTCATTTACAAAACCTTTGAAATTCACTGAAAAAAACCATAGGTTTCAGACATGTTATAGTTAGGAATTAGCATTTAAAAAACCTTTGAAATTCACTGAAAAAACCATAGGTTTCAGGCTTGTTATAGTTAGGAATTTGCATTTTAAAAACCTTTGAAATTCACTGAAAAAACCATAGGTTTCAGGCCTGTTATAGTTAGGGTTTAGCATTTAAAAACCTTTGAAATTCACTGAAAAAACCATAGGTTTTAGGGAAAGTTATAGTTAGTTGGACATTGCACTCGTACAAAACCCGTGAAATTCCCCCGTTATAGTTAGTTCAGCTAACTATAACTCGCGCCCCGCAATGCACTGCTGATGACGTCACATATTACATCACTCATGACATGGTCAGTGACATCACTGATGACATCACTGATGACATCTCAAATGACATCACTGATGACATCATCCATGTGAGAATTTAATGCATCTTCTCACACCCTAATATAACTTTTGATACACCCACTCTAAATTACAGACTGCCATTCTCAAAACCATACACACTCCAATACCAATAAGTACATACCCACTCACTGATTCTTAGGTCTACACACACACATCTACTCACTCACCCGTACAGTCACTCATAATTACAGTCACTCAGTACAGGACTATCATATGCACTCATACACCTATATAAACACTCACACAACGCAACTCATCCATAGAGGTACTCAAACACCTAGTCAGTCATGCAAATAATTAATCACACTCCAATTTACTCACCTATACAGTTATACACACCAGCTCACTTACTCATAAAAATACTAGCACATTGTTACGCTCCTATGCAATCACTGATGCAAGCACACACTCATCCATATAGCCACTCTCACAATCACACACTCACTTATAGCCATTTATATACTCCAACACACATATATACTGCCTTTCACATATTTAGTTACTCACACATGTACCACTGAGATATACATTCAATCACAAACACACCCATACACACACTCACCCACCCACACAGTCCATCACAGAAGCACTCTTGAAACCATGCACCCAGTGAATCACCCACTCACACATCTATGCACAGAGTCACACACACCCCACCCACACAAACACTGAGGCACCCATACAGATACTCAGAGAACCAATCCATAACCCATATAGACACTCATTTAGCTAGTCAGAAACCCTTGCAGCTGCTTACACAACAACAGACAGACGGATACAGACATTCACACAGTTTAGTCACTCACCCATGCATCCAGTAAGATACGTTTAATCACTCACTTATAGACTCAGTCACGCACCTACTAAATCATCCATTCAGACGCTTATACACCCACTCATTCTTCAATACGCCTTTCCCTATATATATTAAACATATTTAAACTTTACAGAAACACACAGTCACTGGATGATGTCAGTGATGTCATCAGTGATGTCACTGACCATGTCATGAGTGATGTAATATGTGACGTCATCAGCAGTGCATTGCGGGCGCGAGTTATAGTTAGCTGAACTAACTATAACGGGGGAATTTCACGGGTTTTGTACGAGTGCAATGTCCAACTAACTATAACTTTCCCTAAAACCTATGGTTTTTTCAGTGAATATATATATATATATATATATATATATATATATATATATATATACATACATATTACCTACTGGCGGTCGCCAGTAGGTAGTTATAGTTAGGACCTATTTTCCATAGGAAATTCACAACATTCTATTTCCAATAACTTTGGCGCCGGTTGATGAATCTTCGCGAAATTTTCAAAACTCGTGGGGCACTCTGGTCCGCTCCTATCCTGAAAGTCTCGGGGTGATTCATCAATTGGGGGCTGAGAAAAAAGGGGGGTCCCAAAACGTGTTTTCCCCATGCAATTTTCCATAGGAACCTTTAGTCGCAGCTACAGCCCGAACTGCTGAACGGAATTACACCAAATTTGGCAAAAAGGTAGCCCTTGGTTCAGAGTCGTGCCTTTTGGTTAAATGGTGTAAATCCGTTCAGTAGTTCCTGAGAAATTTGAAAAATAAAACACATATATAACTGGGCGGAGCCTAACCACACATGTCATCGTGAGATCTGATTGGCTGTCAGCACTTCATCCTGGAATTGCTGGCAGCCATCTTGGGACCAATATAAATGATAGTACCCCATTGAAATGCATTGTAGTGAATCGAAGATTTTGAGGGTTACCAAAAGGAGAACTATAAAGTGTGATAACAGACTTTAGTTACATTAGAATTCATTTGTTGATGGTACCATACTAATTTCAGGAATTGTGGTGTGTTCTAAGGTGATTTTACCCTGTGAAAAACCTTCTGCTGGGATATCATGAATCATGTTTGAGAGAAAACTATTTTCACATGCTTGTCCCATACAGTTTTGGAAGGTGCTCCAGAAGCTAAAATGAGAGCATATTTTCTGTAAATTCACATTATCTTTCTCAGTCATGTGAGAATGAAGTCTGACATTCTCAGTAAAACATGTACATCCAACAAGGGCAGAGACTGTCAGTTGATTCCTTTGCGTTCTACTGCAGCTTCCCAGAGTGTTCTAAAGAACAACTAGAGTGCTAACAGCCTTACTTATGACAAAAGTATGGCACACCTGAAGCCATCTTGATTGGAATAAACTGGTAACACTTAAAACATTTAATTTAAAAAGGAACAAAATGATGGGGTTCATTTTGTCATAGAAATTATGGTTAGTGCTGTAGAAAGAAAAATTAGGACATGTTTCAAGTGTGATCTCAAATATCTTCCTGTTATATTTCAACAGGAGCAGCCTGTCAGTTGATGCCTTTGTGTTCTACTGCAGCTTCCCAGAGTGTTCTAAAGAACAACTAGAGTGCTAACAGCCTTACTTATGACAAAAGTATGGCACACCTGAAGCCATCTTGATTGGAATAAACTGGTAACACTTAAAACATTTAATTAAAAAAGGAACAAAATGATGGGGTTCATTTTGTCATAGAAATTATGGTTAGTGCTGTAGAAAGAAAAATTAGGACATGTTTCAAGTGTGATCTCAAATATCTTCCTGTTATATTTCAACAGGAGCAGCCTGTCAGTTGATGCCTTTGTGTTCTACTGCAGCTTCCCAGAGTGTTCTAAAGAACAACTAGAGTGCTAACAGTCTTACTTATGACAAAATTATGGCACACCTGAAGCCATCTTGATTGGAATAAACTGGTAACTCTTAAAACATTTAATTTAAAAAGGAACAAAATGAGGGGGTTCATTTTGTCATAGAAATTATGGTTTGTGCTGTAGAAAGAGAAATTAGGACATGTTTTAAGTGAGATCTCAGATATCTTCCTGTTATATTTCAACAGGAGCAGCCTGTCAGTTGATGCCTTTGTGTTCTACTGCAGCTTTCCAGAGTGTTCTAAAGAACAACTAGAGCGCTAACAGTCTTACTTATGACAAAAGTATGGCACACCTGAAGCCATCTTGATTGGAATAAACTGGTAACACTTAAAACATTTAATTTAAAAAGGAACAAAATGAGGGGGTTCATTTTGTGATAGAAATTATGGTTAGTGCTGCAGAAAGAAAATTTAGGGTATGTTTTAAGTGAGATCTCAAATCCTCTTCTATTTCATTAGAAAATTCTGACATGCAGACTGAAATAATCACTTTCAATACCAGCGGTAGACTTCCAGTTAACTCCCTGGTGAGCAGTAGCTTTACTACAGTGATCTAATGAACAACTAGAGTGCTAACATTCTGAATTTATGGCAAATGTGTGACACATCTGAATGCCTTCTTGATGGAATCAAAGTAAAAAACTGAAAGCATTTCCTACTGAGGAGACTGCAGTAAATGACGAAATTAGGAAACTTCATAACAAATAAGTCTCCCAAGATGGCCACCAGAGAAAAAAGAGCCCAAATGTAGCACAAATATCACCCAGATGTAGCCCACATATAGCCCAATGACAGAAGTGTGCAAAACACTTTTTATTTTTAGTTTTTCTGCAGTTTTATATAGTGCAAACTGGTCAGGTATTGGAGCGTTACATCTTACTTGGACCCCTTATTGCGTATTTTGCACGAAGTACATGAGATTGATCTTGCGAAACATTGAACTTTACGATTCTGTTAACCTGAAGTTGCTCTGAACCGGGCTTTGAAACACCCGTTTTTACCTACTGGTTTTAATTAATTCTCACAGTATTGTATTAGGAAAGAGGATTTACTGTTTTTATGTACACTTTTATGATCTATGTTTCTAAATCAGATCAAATAAAGTTGAATGAATTCTATGGCAGGATGGAGGCGAGGATTATGCATATCTTTCCTCACTTTATTTGCATAGCAGTTCAAAGAAAACGTAACACAACAATCATTAAACAAAAGACTACACAACCCATGAACCATTAGGGGGTAGTCTCCAAGGCAACTATAGTCCAATCATATCACAGTCCATCGTATATAATATTGTGACGTCCCTTCCGCTTCCTCTTTCTTCACTGCTCATCAGTTAAGTGCCTTCCTTACATTCTTGGCTTAATCTGACGTTGTTGCTGTTTGTATAGCGGTTTCTTGTGCACGTTATTAGCATTATTGCCTTGGTATTGTTTCATATTCCCTGCGCAGCAGGCTCTTGCCCGAGCGGGTTCTCCCCCTCGCAGTTTCTCCCGCTGTGTGCTCTGCGTGCGGTGAGATCCTGTCAGGCGCGTCTGGTCCAAGTGAGGCAGCTCCGTCGAGCGCTCCCGCTAGTCTTTACGCGCGTTTGGGAATCCGGTCACTCCTTTAGTGTCCGCTTGATTCCCGACCAACCCTCGCCTAATTTTGACACCGCTACGCGGTGATTTCCCCACACGGCCACGTTAGTGACCAGCGCCACCTGGTGGTGGTAATTGGTATTGCGCCTCAGTCTATTCTTATAACAGCTTCGGGGAAAGCCCAGCTGTTGGAGCACCGGCGAGGGGGCTGTCTTAAGGATTTTAAGGGCATTTGTTCTGTGCTCACACTCTCTGCTACCATGTCTTCTCCAGAAGACCATTTTTACTCCTCCTACCAGGAAGTGGAGGAGGAATGGCCCCCCAACTTCTCCCTCCAGCAGTGGACCAAGCGCTCTCTCTGGCTATTTCTAGGGCGCTGGCTCCTCTTAGGGATCAGGTTGATAAGCTGGCAAAAAGCATCCCTGGGGTGTTCAGTGACCCAGATCTGGTGGTGGCGGGTCCAAGTAGCTCCCAGATGGGGACTAAAAGGGCCGTTAACCGTTAAGCATAACGCGGGGCACTTGGAAGGATTTAATAAACTTACGGAGACCTTCCTCAAGAGTGCGCAAACGCTAAAACATGCACCCTGCCGGGAGGAGGAGGGGCCCGGAGAAAATTGCGCCACTGTCACCACTATTGTAGACCCCGACGGCGGGTTTCCCTTAGAGGGAGAGGGTGTATCGGAGGACGATTTCTCCTCCGATGAGGATAAGGACTCGGGGCGTCCCTAGCGTCCAGAGTCCCACTCCTCTCAGTCCCCGGTTGGGGACGGGATCCACTCGGACATGTTCGAGCCTACCCAAATTTACCATCCTAGGTCGGCAGAGTGGACACCTGACGCCAAAGTGGCAGATTATGTGGTGGGGAAAATCCATCAACCCCTTGAAAGGGAGGTCAGGAATAGGATGAGGGGAGAATGCCCCAGGCCCTCACTGAAGGGGAAGGTGGCACACACGCCTGAAATTGATGAGAAACTATGTACCTTTTTCTCCAAGTATATGAGGGATCCCAAGAAAGGAATTGATAGGTCTTGGACGTGGTAGGGCCCTTGACCCAAATTATTCAATTGACGGAGCGTTCCAAAGAGTCAGGATTTCCTTTGTCCACGGATATTGTGGCTGGTTGGGCGCACTACCCTAAACCCTAAAACACTACCCCTCCACTACCCAAACACCACTGCACTACCCTAAACCCTAAAACACTACCCCCAGCACGACACCCTACACTACCCAAACATAACTGCACTACCCTAAACCCTAAAACACTACCACCAGCACAACTCCCTACACTACCCAAACACAACTGCACTACCCTAAACCCTAAAACACTACCCCAGCACAACTCCCTACACTACCCAAACACCACTGTACTACACTAAACCCTAAATATCCCCCCAGCATGACCTCCCACACTACACAAACACCACTGCACTACCCTAAACCCTAAAACACTACCCCCAGCACGACCCCCTACACTACCCAAACACCACTGCACTACCCTAAACCCTAAAACACTAACCCCAGCATGACCCCCTATACTACCCAAACACCACTGCACTACCCTATATCCTAAAACACGACCCCCTACACTACACAAACATGACTGCACTACCCTAAACCCTAAAACACTACCCACAGCATGACCCCTTCACTACACAAACACCACTGCACTGCCCTAAACCCTAAAACACTACCTCAGCACTACCCCCTACACTACCCAAACACCACTGCACTAACATAAACCCTAAAACACTACCTCAGCACTACCCCCTACACTACCCAAACACCGCTGCACTACCCTAAACCCTAAAACACTACCCCCAGCACGACTCCCTACACTACCCAAACACCACTGCACTACCCTAAACCCTAAATCTACCCCCAGCACGACCCCCTACACTACCCAAACACCACTGCACTAGCCTAAACCATAAAACACTACCCTCAGCATGACCCCCTACACTACACAAACACCACTGCACTACCCTAAACCCTAAAACACTACCACCAGGATGACCCCCTACACTACTCAAACACCACTGCACTACCCTAAACCCTAAAACACTACCCCAGCACGACCCCCTACACTACCCATACACCACTGCACTACCCTAAACCCTAAAACACTACCCCTAGCACGACCCCCTATACTACTGCACTACCCTAAACCCTAAAACACTACCCCCAGCACGACCCCTACACTACCCAAACACCACTGCACTACCCTAAACCCTAAAACACTACCCCCAGCATGACCCCCTACACCACCCAAACACCACTGCACTACCCTAAACCCTATAAAAGAAACCCCCACCCCATGCCTAATCCCCTTACCTCTCACTCCTCATGGTTCCTCTCTCCTCGTGGTTCCTGCTTCATGTCATCTCTGAGGGGCGGTGCACGTCGTTGTGAGGAAACGGAACAGCCTCTGTTTCCTTACAACGACATGGATCGTCTACATGTTTTTAGAACGCATGGTCATTTACCATACATACCTTTACAACAAAATTTGTTGTAAAGGCATGCGTGGTAAATGACCATGCGTTCTAAAAAAATGCGTTGTAATGACTTCGTGATGTACAACGCATGCGTGGTAATGCATGCGTTGTAATGGTATCGCAAAGTAAAAAAGTCGTTGTAACGGCTGTTTACCGATCGAAGCTGGCCCCTGTCCTTCAGTGAGACGTTTATTTGATTAATTAGGAGGAAGGAATGTGTTTTTTTTACTGAAAAGTGCATTCCCGGCTGTTGTATTGTGAAAGTGTCCGCGGGGCCTGGTTTCAATTCCGGTGAAAGAGTGGAAGAGTCTGTTTGGATCTAAATGAGTTCTGTTGTTGGACGGGGCCGGCGCGACATGTCATCAGAAAACATAGCTAATGGAAAGCGTCCTCCCTGAAGTGTGGAGCAGTGCCATGAGAGGTCAACGAGTGTGCGTCCCACCGCAGTATGACCGTACCGCATGACCCATGTGCCGCCTCCAGGGTACGGGAGGCAGAAGCGGCATTGCAGGTCCTCTTGAAGACCGTTGTAGCACTAATTCTACATTTTGGTACTAGGGCATTTTAACTTCGTAGTTCCTGCCAGATACAAAGAGAAGATCCTGTGTTATTCAGTGCCCTCGTTACCTTTTTTGTGGGTTGTGGTGCTTGTCACTTCGCTGCCCCGCCGGTGCACACGACTGGGCACCCCACCTCGTGTGCCATCTGCAGGGCCTCTGCCCTAGGATCACTGGTTTCGGTTTCTGGAGTGGCAACATAAACAGTTGCTCCCAAAGGACTAGCCTGAACACTTAGGTGAATATCCCCTGCACCAGCATTCCACGGAAATTCTTTCCTAGCTCTCCCACGTCAACGAGCACGGTTCCGCTCGCGACACCGTATCACGTCATCAGAGCCATAAGAGGACCTCGTGGGAGTGCTGACGTCAGTTCCACCCATTTTTTCCGTGCCACCGAGGCAAACAGGGGACCGAGACATTTTTACATGTATACTAAGTATAATAAATGTATATATATTCACTGAAAAAACCATAGGTTTCAGGCACGTTATAGTTAGAAATTAGCATTTAAAAAAAACTTCGAAATTCACTGAAAAAACCATAGGTTTCAGGCACGTTATAGTTAGAAATTAGCATTTAAAAAACCTTAGAAATTCACTGAAAAAACCATAGGTTTCAGGGGCGCTATAGTTAGTTGGACATTTCACTCGTACAAAACCATAGAAATTCCCCCGTTATAGTTAGTTCAGCTAACTATAACTCGCGCGCCCGCAATGCACTGCTGATGACGTCACATATTACATCACTCATGACATGGTCAGTGACATCACTCATGACATCACTGATGACATCTCAAATGGCATCACTGATGACATCACTGATGACATCATCCAGTGAATGTGTGTTTTTCTGAAAATTAAATATGTTTTATATATGTATATCTCAAGGTCGATGGAAGAATAAATGGGTATATAAGTGCCTAAATGGATGATTTTTTTTGTAAAATTGATTGTATAACTGACTAAGTGTATCTTAGTGAATACATGGGTTCGTGAGTAATGTTTAAATATGAAAATATCTGTATCAGTCTCTCACTTTGTGTATAAGTGGCTGCATGGGTTGGTGAGTAGCTACATGAGTGTCTATATGGGTTATTAGTTGGTTTTTTGAGTATCAGTATGAGTGTCTGAGTGTATGTATGGTTCGGTTGGGGGTATTACTTAGTGCATAGATGCATGAATGAGTGACTCACTGTTTGTATGTGTTGAAGACAGCATGTGTGCAGGACTGTATAGGTGGATGAGTATGTGTATGGGTGTGTTAGTGAGTGAATGACTGTCTCAATAGTGTCTTTATGAGTAACTACATATGTTTTAAACTAGTATATGTGAGTATTGGTATATATAAGTGAGTATATGTGAGAGTGAGAGATTGGAAGAGTTCCTGTACAAATAAGTAGGTGTTTCTATAAGTGATTGTTTAAGAGAGTAAGTATGTGTAAGTTTCTGTAGAAGTAAGTGTGGTAGTGTGTGTATAACTGTATATGCAAGTAAATGGATGTTTGATACTTTGTTTGCATGTGTGACTATGTGTGTGAGTAACTCTATGGATGAGTGGCGGTGTGTAACAGGATGTATAGGTGTATGAGTACATATGATGAGTGAGTGCATGTATGAGTGACTGTATAGGGACTGTTGGTGAATGAGTGGATGTGTGTGTAGATCTTGGAATTACTGAATAGGTGTGTTGTAACTGGTATTGGTATGTCCATTGTTTTGAAAATGTTAGTTTGTATTTTTGAATGTGTGTATCAAAGGTTATATTAGGGTGAGAGGAGGTCTGCCACTCTATCACAAGGATGATGTCATCAGTGATGTCATTTGAGATGTCATCAGTGATGTCATGAGTGATGTCACTGACCATGTCATGAGTGATGTAATATGTAACGTCATCAGCAGTGCATTGCGGGCGCGCGAGTTATAGTTAGCTGAACTAACTATAACGGGGGAATTTCTATGGTTTTGTACGAGTGAAATGTCCAACTAACTATAGCGCCCCTGAAACCTATGGTTTTTTCAGTGAATTTCTAAGGTTTTTTAAATGCTAATTTCTAACTATAACGTGCCTGAAACCTATGGTTTTTTCAGTGAATATATATATATATATATATATATATTATCTACTGGCGGTCGCCAGTAGATAGTTATAGTTAGAACCTAGTTTCCATAGGAAAAGCATTTTTTGATGTTCTTATAACTTTGGCGTCGTTTGCCGAATCTTTACGAAATTTTCCAAAAAGTTCCTCTTTTCAGGTGAGCTCCTATCCTAAAAGTTTGGGGGTGATTTGTGAAGGGGGGCTGAGAAAAAGGGGGTCCCAAAACGTGTTTTCTCCATGCAATTTCCATAGGAAACTTTAGACAAGGCTACAGGTCAAACTGCTGAACGGAATTACGCCAAATTTGGCAGGGAGAAAGGTCTTGGTCCAGAAAGCACGCTTTTGTTTAAATGGGGTAAGTCCGTTCAGTAGTTTTAGAGAAATATCAAAATTTACAGTTATCGATATTTGAGAATTCTGACATCTGATTGGCTGAGGCGTTACGAGCACGAGTGTGCGGCTCATTGGTTGTGAACTGTTGAAACTAGGAAGTGTTGGCAGCCATTTTGTGACTGAGCTGAAAGTCGTAGGGTGAAACAAAAGAGAAAAATTGTATAAGAGGGTATAGAGGAACACTGTGGTCTTAGTTTAAGCAGTCTGTACGGTGCAGAGGCAGGGAGTTTGAATGTTGCGTAGGCCGTGGAAATCACGTCCGCAGAACAACGGTGCGCGGTATTGCGGCAAGGTTGCGTAGGCTCTGGAAATCCCGTTGGGAAAACAATGCGCCGTATTGCGGCAAGCAATGTGTAGGGTGCACACACAGGTAGTGTGAATGTGCGGTATTGTGGCAATGTTCAGTAGGCTGTGTAAATCATATCGGGAAAATAACAATGCGCCATATTGCAGCCTTCCTTTAATATAATGCGCAGTAATGTTTACTTATAATGGGGTGTTCACTTTTATCACGGACAGTGTCACTTTCTTAGACGAAATTTAATATTATGTGGGAGGGCGTGTTCTTTTCGTGTGTCCGGAACAAAATTAACGTTTAATTGGCTGAGGTGTTCCAACAACGAGCTCAATGTTCATTGGCTGCGAACCATTGAAAGTAGAAGTGTTGGCAGCCATTTCCTCCCCGTCCGCGGAGTAGCAGGGACATCTGATTGGCTGACGTGTTCCAAGCAGGACCTTCCCAAGCTTAATGTTCATTGGCTGCGAACCATTGAAAGTAGAAGTGTTGCCAGCCATTTCCTCCCCGTCCACAGAGTAGCAGGGACATCTGATTGGCTGACGTGTTCCAAGCAGGACCTTCCCAAGCTTAATGTTCATTGGCTGCGAACCATTGAAAGTAGAAGTGTTGCCAGCCATTTCCTCCCCGTCTGCGAGTAGCAGGGACATCTGATTGGCTGACGTGTTCCAAGCAGGACCTTCCCAAGCTTAATGTTCATTGGCTGCAAACCATTGAAAGTACAAGTGTTGCCAGCCATTTCCTCCCCGTCCGCGGAGTAGCAGGAACATCTGATTGGCTGACGTGTTCCAAGCAGGACGTTCCCAAGCTTAATGTTCATTGGCTGTAAACCATTGAAAGTAGAAGTGTTGCCAGCCATTCCCTCCCCGTCCGCAGAGCATCAGGGACATCTGATTTGGTAACGTGTTCCAAGCAGGACCTTTCCAAGCTTAATGTTCATTGGCTGTAAACCATTGAAAGTAGAAGTGTTGGCAGCGATTCCCTCCCCCTCTGCGGAACACCATGGACATTTTATTGGCTAAAGTGTTCCTAGTACAAGTTTGCTCATTATTGCCTGGGAACGGTTCACTGTTGTGAACCATTTTGTGACGCACTTCAATGGAGTACGGGAAAAGAAAGTAGTAGCGGGGAGGGTAGGAACACTATTAACTCTGTACAGTGGTCACAAGGTGGTGGAGAGGGATTGTGAAGGTAAAAATTGTTTTTTATATATTTTAAGGGCCATTTATATAATTGGCGTGGGGTGTACAAATCACGGCGGGAAAATAACAAATTGTGTTACGGTCTTCTTTTTATTAAATTTACGGGTAGGATACTTCCCAGGAGCACTGTTTAGTTATAATGTGGTGTTTACTTTTCTGACGGGGAGCTGTGGTTGCGCAGCAAAAATTTCAGTCTAGGTTTGAAATAGTTTTTATTAAGCAATTACAAATATACTTTCTTCGGAAACTGAAGCTGTATATATCAAAGGGGTGACAAATAAAAACGCAATTCATAAAATATCCCTTAAGCGTGGGCACACCCTCCCTTTTTTTCTGCTATAGTTTGTAAAAGTGTTGCCCCATATTCTTGATAATATAAGAGGGCATGAGTTACTTTTAGATAAAGTAGAAAAGAAGTGCTACAAGAAACACTCCCGCACTACATCATCTCAGGTCACAAGAACAATAACAAGTAAAAACAGTTAAACAAAATCACTTTATATTACATAGAAATGTACGCTTTATCATTTTTTATAATTTCTATTCTGTAGAATTCGGGAAAGTTCGGTCGTAGTGCTTAGAGGTCGCTCACTGCTCCGCTAACAAATCACGTACTCCTTTAAGAATATATAGGATGGTAGTATAATAATATACACTACTGGTCGTATATATTCTATAGGGAGAAGGTGAATAGGAACCGCAACAGACAAAAATAGAAATAGCAAAAAACATTCAGAAATGTAGGGTTTATCAAAGGTATTCACTAAGAAAGTATCTATGGAAACTATTTTTTTAAACTGCAATTTCCCAAAATATTCTCACTGAAAAAATATCTTATCAAGTAAGTTATAAAGGTCAGTAAACTGTATTTCAGATGGTTTACTCCTGGCGGCGACAAATCTCCAATTCCTGTTGTGTGGAAATATCACACTCTTACAATATACACAGTGTCACTGATGGCACACAAAAAGGAAAATGAAAATGAAGTCATCAATACAAAACAAGATCAATAACAAAATACTTTCCAGCGATGAGTATGTTCAGAGCTTCTTTTTTCCGGGACTTCGAAATCTTTCATCTTCGCGCCAACGGGTCATAAAGTGCTCTGAGATCACAATGACTGTTAATATTATAATATACATATTCACAGTATATGATCCCAAGGAAGAAACAGAGTAAGAACGAGAAGGTGCTGACGTTAAATATAAATCTTTAGTCTTCGCGTCGACGGGTTATAAACTCCACTGAGGTCAGTATAAATGTTAATATTACAATATACATACTCACACTATATGATCTCAAGGGAGAAATAGACTAAAAACCAGAAACTGCTGAGGTTACATATAAATCTTTAGTCTTCGTGCCGACGGGTCACAAACTCGTCTGAGATCATAATGTGTGGTTATTATAATATACATACTCACACTATATGATCTTAAGGTGGAAATAGACTACAAACTAGAAGCTGCTGACGTTACATATAAATCTTTAGTCTTCGCGCCGACGGGTCACCAACACTTCTGAGGTCAAGTACTGTGTCAATATTATAATATACAAAGTCACACTATATGAGCTCAAAGGAGCCAGAACAGGAACAATGTTTGCTGTATTCTGTCTGTTTCTGAAAACAAGCTGCTGATGTTACATATAAATGGCAAAAACAACCAATAACACTTTTTTCTAAATACAAGTGTTTAAATATTGACAAATAGCTACGTATTATAAATATCTAGTATGCCATAATCAAACAACTTACAACTCAGGATTATGTTTTGTGGCCGCAAAAGAAGAATCCGACTGTAGAAAAGAGCACCTGCATCACTGAATGGAGATGCGTAAATAACTTGCAAAAACGTCATGTCACGTTTTACAGTTGACACGTGCTCACGTTTTAACTGTTTAACTTGTGCACGTGTTGGGAAAAGTTACAAAATGTGAAGCGGAAAAAGTATCGATTTCTAACCTAACACGTATAAGGTCTTTAATATGTACATACGTTGGAGAGCTTAAAAACTGTTACCCGGAAAACCGTGTCATTTCCATTCTCATGAGTAAATACATTTATTAATTGCCGTAATTCTAAATAGAAGACATAAAAAAAGATCTATCAGAATAGAAGAAAAAAACCGTGATAATATTTCTCATCACTATGGTTTTAAATTAAAAAAATGCGAGCATTTGTAAAGCGTACAGCTACCCCTGGAAAGGAGTGCCGGCGCTCGGGGGCGTCGGAAAGATTAAGCAAGGTGTTGCCCACAGTGACATAGTGGTGGGCTAACGTGCCGCTGGAGCCGGAATCGAACTGTGAACGCTGTTGTTCGAAGTCAGGTATCATAGCTGCTCCGTCACACTTTTTCCACACTTATATGTTAATTAGTGCTAATTAAGTTTTAAACATTGTTAAATTATAACTTATAACAGACTACTGTTACAGTTAGTTTTTCACTACAAAAAGTATGCACGTCTTTTTTAAATTTAGTTAAAAACAATATAGGTTTCAGGGACATTGTAGTTAGAAATTAGCATTTAAAAACCTTTGCAATTCACTGAAAAAACCATAGGTTTCAGGGACGTTATAGTTAGTTGGATATTTCACTCGTACAAAAACAGAGAAATTCGTCCGTTATAGTTAGTTCAGCTAACTATAACTCGCGCCCACTAATGCACTGCTGATGACGTCACATATTACATCATTCATGACATGGTCAGTGACATCACTGATGACATCACTGATGACATCTCAAATGACATCACTGATGACATCATCCACGTGATAATCTGATGCATAGACACACCATACCAGTTAGTACATACCCACTCACTAATTACTAGACACACCAATACCAGTTAGTACATACTCACTCACTAATTCCTAAGTCTACACACACATCCACTCATTCACCCATACAGTCACTCATACATGCAGTCAACCATCAATACGGCATTATCATATACACTCACATATCTATACAGACACTCACACACCACCACTCATCCTTAGAATTACTCACACACCCAGTCAGTCATGCAAAGAATCAATCACACTCCCATTTACTCACCTATACAGTTATACATACACCACCTCACTTATTCAAACATATACTAACACATACTTACACTCTTATACAATACCTAATACAAGCACACAATGATCCATACAGCCACTCTCACAATCACTCACTCACATATAGTCATTTATACACTCCAACACTCACATATACTGCCTTTCACATATGCAGTTACTCACACATGTACCACTGAGGCATCCATTCACTCACCAACACACCCATACACACACTCACCCACCCAGACAGCCCTTCACAGATGTACTCTTGAACCCATACACCCAGTGAATCATCCACTCACACATCTATGCACAGAGTCACCCCCCCCCACCCATCCACACAGACACTCAGGCACCCACACAGATACTCAGACAACCAATCAATAACCCATATAGATCCTCATTTAGCTACTCACCAACCCATGCAACCGCTTACACACCAACTGACAAACTAAACTGTGTGAATGTCTGTATCAGTCACTAACCCATGCATTCAGTAAGACACATTTAATCACTCACTTATACAGTCATTCACGCACCTACTAAATCATCCATCCAGACACTTATACACCCACTCATTCTTCAATACACCTTGGCATATATATAAAACATATTTAAACTTTATAGAAACACACAATCACTGGATGATGTCATCAGTGATGTCATCAGTGATGTCATTTGAGATGTCATCAGTGATGTCATCAGTGATGTCACTGACCATGTCATGAATGATGTAATATGTGATGTCATCAGCAATGCATTGTGGGGGCGCGAGTTATAGTTAGCTGAACTAACTATAACGGCCGAATTTCTCTGGTTTTGTACGAGTGAAATATCCAACTAACTATAACGTCCCTGAAACCTGTGTTTTTTTTAGTGAATATATATATATATATGGCTCCTGCTTTCAACTTGTAAAACAACAGGCACAGCACTACAATTGTGGCTCCTCAAAGATAATTTATTACAGATGAATGCTAGTCAACGCATTTTGGTTGTTTACCACAACCTTGTTCACGACATAGGAGCATTGTCATTCTCTACGTATATATCATGTGATCAAAAATTAAAAAGCATGGAAACTGACAAAGGTCTAACACAGTGATTGCATGTATAGACGCCATCTTATAATAGGAATTCATCCATCAAATGTTGCTGATTTGTAAGATTGAGCTTAGCGTTTCAATGCAAAACATAGCATTTGTTAAATTTAAACGTGACTGCAGCAAAAGATAATCATTCTAATATTAGAATAATTGAATCCTTATGCATGTATAATTCATTGTGGCAATCAGGAATGCAAACCAAAAAGTGCAAATGCATTAATTGACATTTTTTCGACTATTTTTTCTCTCCCATAAGGCTACTATGGTATGGCAAGTGCCAAAATACTTCAAAGGGTACTATGCTCCAAATCATTATACTACAAATAAAATGCAAATGCTTAGATACTCTTGTCATGCAAGTGCATTCAGATTGAAAATAGTATGAAATGGCAGGTGCCAAAGAATACTACAGTCTTTTACTTACAAATTCGCAAATTCCCCTGTTGGTAAATGTTATCCTGATAATATACACATATTGCATGATTCTATCCTAAATAAAATCATTCATAGATGTATATTAAATGTTAAAGAACACTAAATTGCTGTATTGTCAGTTTGTTCCAACTAAAATAAAGAAAATAGATAATATAAAAGGACACTCAAAAGGAGTGTGTTAAGGACTGTGACAGGCTACCCGAGAAAAGTGTACATTTCTTCGTCTATATTGAAACTGCGAGGTTCCATGGTATCTGGTTCCTGGTGCTCCTGGTGCACTGCTGGTTAGGGGATGAAGTCCACTTTAGTCCTGATGCCCTCAGGAGGCAATGGGACCTCATCCCCCCACCAGCAGTGCACCAAGAGGCACATTTGCAGAGTGGTGGAGAAAGGAGGCGTGGCCTCTGACCACCTCTCAGCAAGCCCACTGTGTGGGGCTAACTGGAGGTAACAGGAGATCCTCTTGCCCCTAAGGACCCTCAGTAGCCAAGGGGACTTCAACCCCCAACCAGCAGAGCACCAGGAGGCATGTTTGTTAGTAGTGGAGAAAGGGGGTGGGGCCTCGGTGAGTTGTCGGCTTTATTTTTTTTTCATGTTCTAGGAAAATAAAATGAGAGGGGGCAGCACGGCCCCCCTCTCCCCCCGATTTTGGCCCCGGGGCCTGGCCTTTTATTATTTTTTTTAAGTAAAGGAAGGGGAGCCGCATGGCCCCCTTCCTTGGGCCATTTTTGGCCCTGGGGACCTCATCCCGCTGTGCCTGCCCCTTTTCCTTTTTTTATATAAAAAAGGAAGGGGGCCGTGCATCCCCTCTCCTAAGGCCAATTTCGGCCCCCGGGACCCCATCCCTGGGGCCAGACCTTTATAATTTTTTTTATAAAAGGGGAGGGGGGCTTCCCGGCACCCCCTCCCCAGGCCAATTTCGGCCCCGGGGACCACATACCCCGGGACGTGGACTTTTCTTTTTTATTTTTTTATTTTACTTAAACGGAGTAGGGCCGAACGCCCCCCTCCTGGACCATTTTCTGCCTCGGGACCCCATCTCCCAGGGCATGGCCATCTCGTTGGGAACCGATGGGGGAGCCTGAACAATTGTATTGTTTGTCATTTGTTCTTTTCATAATGTATTTGATTATTTAATGCATTATTGTTGAAAACTTATAAATATACACATATATTACATAGTGCTTATATATATTTTAAATGTACAGCCCCGATGAAGTCCTAATGGATGAAACGCGTTGGCTGGGCTGATTAACTGTTGGATAAAAGAATTAATAAAATTGGTTCTGGACATCAATTATATGAATTCTGATGGATTTAATTTGATTGGCTTGATGATGTATGCAAATTTTGGGGATGATAGAATTGCACACTTTGAACTTTCATTTCTCTAATTGAGTCATACTTATTGTGATTATTTGCAATCCTTTTTCAGTTGTTGTTTAAATGTCTTGATATGACTCCTAAGCAGTGGGGTCATTAAAAGTTGAGCAAAAAAGTGTTCACAGATAAATATAGTAAGACACACTAATGGTATGCTAGACAGCCTACACTGCTTATTTTTAGTTTTTCACTTTATATTTTGCCACTAAGTTAAGCCTGATGGCTTTCTGCCAAGCTACCAGAGGGTTAAGCACAGGTTAATTCAGAGATTTTTGCTGTTCACCCTGACAAGGATTGTAGTTGTTGCCTGAGTGGGACTTCTACTCCTCTCAAACAATATCCTGATTTCCTACAGGTGCCATATTTATTGTACATCATTTTCTCCTCTGGTTTCCCCGAGGTTTTTCTCCTATAATAGAAAAGTCTAATTCAATTTGTGTTCCTCATCAATTTCCATTTTAATTTAGTTAAGGCTTTTCTTGTGCAGCAGAAAAGTTTAATTCAATTTGTATTTGTTGTTTTCAGGATCCCTCCAGGAAACAGTTTTTTTGACAAAACTCCAGCACCCGTAGAAGAGGAGACTAGTAGACACTACTGTGCTTGTCCAAAGTACACAGATTCTATTCACTCTACAATAAACAAACATTTACTAAATAACTCTTCTCAGCTACCTTTGATCTGTCTTTCAAATGATGATGTGGATTACACTTCAATTATTCCATATGTAGATGTAACATCAGAATATCCATCCTTCACAAAGATCCAGACTTTGAAAAGTGATGAAGCAAAGACACAATCAAATCCTTCTTACCACAAAATTCTTTCTGAATCATATAACAATTATAGACTTAGTAAACACAAACAATTTTTACAACATAATTCGAAATATTCAGTGAAAAATGTTAAAACTGAAAATCCTGATAACTCTGGAGGAGATAGATTGCTTTACAAAGCAAATGTGAAAGAAGATGCTGTAACAGTACCTTCTATTGCAAGTCAAACTTTGAACCAGTCAGACTTGGATCGCTTTGCATATCTTTTCCCATATGATAATTTTGCCATGAAGTGGCCAGTGATTGAGCCTTCATGGCCTACATCGAATGGTCTAACATCAGCGAAAGCATTGGAAGCCTGTGAACAAGCTCTTCTGAATTCTACTATTGGATTTGTCTGCAAGGACCTTCTCGGAAGAAGGCTTGATGAAGCAATCAACATGTGCCTTGTGGACCTGCAGCTCAAAGATGACTTAATATGGGTTGATGCAATGATACCCTTTTTAGAAAATGAGTGTGAAAGCAAAGTTCTTGAAAACAGAATCACTCCCCACCATTCAATGGGTGGCGAAATTTATGAAGAAATAATCACAGCTCTACGGTGTCCCAATTTTTGCAATGGTAATGGACAATGTCTGGAGTCAGGATGTCGGTGCTTTCAGGGCCACCTTTCTTATGACTGTAGTGCTATTGATGGTAAGTTAAATACTGAGGTCTTTTTGAATTTTTATTTCATAGATATTTGATGGAACATTTTTGAGTGTTTTTGAATATACACTTACTTGATTCTTTTTTGATCAGAATGTGACTTCAAAGAACAAATCAAAATATAGTTTGATTGTTTCAGCTTCTGTTTTCTTTCTAGAATTCATGTAAATGCTATATTGAGGTTGGTTTTTCAGCAGCTGTTTTTTGTTTCGTCTGATTTCTAGCACTGTATGCAGTAGCGGCTCTTGGAGGGAGTGCTGCAGGGCGGTGGGGCGGGGCGGGGGAGGGGCAGGGTGGGGGGTAGTAAACTCCGGCATACGGCCGAACGGAGGTAAGTAAATAAATAAATAAAACGAATTACACTGCGCATGCTGCAACGCCAAATGGCGATGCAGCCCGCGCAATATAATTTGTTTTATTTATTTACTTACCTCCGTTCGTCCGTATGCCGGAGTTTACTACCCCCCACCCTGCCCCTCCCCCACCCCACCCCACCACCCCGCAGCACTCCCTCCAGGAGCCACTACTGAGTATGTATACTTTGGGACACTGACCTGACGAAAGTTTGCAATCCACACATAAAGTTACAGATGGCGCTTTCTTATAATGAGACTGCATGATTCTCAAAGTAATCTGACCTGCAATGGTTTTCAAACAGCTTGACAGATAACTTTTTTTAAAACAAGACATTCTTATTAGCAATATGTCAATGCCTCGTTAATTTTCTCATTCACGACTAGATTTCTGTTAGTTTGTTTCGTCGAGATTAAACTTTGTCTTCATTTATATTAGTACCTAAAATTATTGCTGAACCACAAAAGTTGAAATGTTACTGAAAAGCCGTCTTTACCTGCGAACTTAACGATTATGTCACAAGCTAGTTAAAAGCAATTTGTTATATTAAACCTGCGTATTCCTGGTGCTCAGGTTCGCTACAGTAGTGTATTTTGGGATGGGGTTTGTTAAAGTAGCAGGAATTGCTGTTGTTCGGGTAAATACTTTTGCAGCCGTTGTAAATTAGAAAGCTCAAAACGTCTTGAGGCCGGATCACAAAAACATTTTAACGGGGGCTGTTTCTTGTCTTTGGTGTTAAGTTATGGCAGTGCTTGGTACAAACATGTTTTATCATTTTATGATGAAAACAGGTTTCTGGAGGTCATAATGTGTGACAAGAATATTTGCAAATGTTTTTCGCACTGGAGATGGGCTCTGTTTTTTGTGCTACTGTCAGTTTTTGCTGCAAAATGAAGTTGTGTTGCACCGTTGTTGATGTTTCTTGTTCTACTTGGACTGTTTCATTGTGTCATGCACTGATTTATTTCAATTGTGTTGTTATGTTGTTTTGTGTATGTTGTTGTGGTTTGTTCTGTTTGCCTTAGAAATGGCAACAAATGCTGCTACATTTTCATAAAAAGAAGCAGAAACATGCCTTTAGAGTTTCAGTGACAAGCAAAGAAGTACCACTGTCTAAAGTGGTAAAATAGCACTGCTTTAGCTCTTCAACTATTTAAGACACCATTCTGACAAAACTGTGGCAGAGACCACATACAGTGCTCACTTTATATTATACAGCCATGGGTATTTATTGGTATGCAGCTGTGAAAGGCTGGTGGTGGAACTGCAGTTTCTTTCCTTTTTTTGCCATGTGTATCTGTATTATTATGATGCATAATTTCCCAATTAATGTACACATACTGTATGAAATCGTGGCAGGAAACTTAAAATATTTTATTAATGTAACTGTGAATATCGCTCGCCTCTGAAATTACGGAGTAATCATTATGAGTATCACAGTTTTGAGATATAGCCTGGCCAAAGAAGGTTTCCTTGTACCCTTTTTTATTACCTAAACATGCAGTTCTGCAGTTTTTTATTGAGTATGGTTGCGATGCTGGTGCCACGCAGAACTGAAGCGTTGGTAATACAAAATATGCCTCATAAAAAGCTTAGAACAGAATATGTTACAGAGAAACACACTGAGCATATTATAGACCGGTCTATTGGCTTTGCAAATGTATATTTTTTTTATTTCTATAATTTAATGTTGATACGTTGTATGCAGTGACTAGATAGTGTTTATTTAAAAAAATGTACTGTATCTGAATTGTGATAGATGGAAGTTCTTGGTGAAAATGCTATTTAGAAATGATGGATCTTCAGTCTGCTTGTGGGTGAATCCCTGAGAGAGAGAGAGAGTGCAGGGCCGGACAGGCTACCGGGCGTTTTGCTGTGCTGCCGAGCTGGGGGCTGATTTCGTTGATGGGGACCTGCGTGTGCTTAAAAACATTTGTTTTGAAATGTTTATTTAAAAGCACACGCAGGTCCCCATCAACGAAATCAGCCCCCACCGCAGCGAAATCAGCCCCCAGCTTGGCAGCACAGCAAAACGCCCGGCAGCCAGTCCGGCCCTGAGAGAGTGTATGTGCGTGCGTGTATGTGTTGTGGTAGAATTGATCTCTTAAACAATCCCTAAATATGAGTAAACTGTCTAATTAAGTAGCAACACAAAGGGAGGGTATGTGAGGCAACAGAAAGTGTTAGGGCTACAAGAAAGACTGGTAGAAGACCTGTTATCGCACCAAAAGTAAGTCATTAATCAATTGCAATAAATAATTTATTGTTCACCTTTCCAATGTGAATTATGTTATCTTGACTGTAATAGTTGAAATTCATCCGGAATAAACAACATTACCTTTAATGACACCCGTTCATTTTTCATTATAAAATGTCCCCAAATTATTCTCTGCTGTTAATGTTGGAATTCTATTGTTAATAGACAACCTTACTTGCTGTTGGGCAATAATTGAATAGTTAATGGTTTTTATAGAAGTCTCATTCACAAACATCTGCTGTTCTAGGCTTTGATGTCATAATTATGAGTGGAATAAACTCTACATTAAAAGGTAAACCACTTCTGGAGAAATGTTTAGTAGTAAATCCGACTCTTGTGTTTGGAAAGTGAAGTTCCAGTCATGGTCTGCCTTTGAAATTTGGTATCACCCACAAACATGCATGTTTGTGGGCATTCTCAAACTCCGATTTCACTCTTTACCACCTGACAATAGTAAAACATTTACTCAAATAATCCTTTTGGAAGGGATAAGGATCACCCACACATCTTGTGGGGCTAAAAGGAAATGGCTTTTTTCAAGAGCTGAATAAAGTGTGTGTTTGCAGAGGGACCTCCATTCCCTCGTGTGGAATTCTGTGCAAGGTAGGTCTACACACAAGGGGATAACAAACCACACTAGATATGTCACACGACATTCCCAGAACTGCACCTGGAATGTTTGTGAACAGATAAAAACTGTAAATGTATGCTTACGAGGAGAAGTAAACCGCCGTCCATACTTCTATGGGTTTTTTCAGGAGTAGGACCTTTTTCCTTTATAATGATATACGTGAAATCTTTGTTGACCTAAATATACAATATCTTTGGGAATACTAGCAATGAAGGCATGTTTACATGTATCCTTACTCACTTTTTGATTTGTTGTCATTGGAACCATAACTATTAACCATCCTTTGCCAAAGGAATTTAAGTAGGAAGTGTAATGCCCTCTAAACTGTTTTCAGGCTTCATTAATGACAGAATTCTAAGATATAATCTGTTGACCATGAGTTAAGTGGCAGGAAAGGTTCCAGTGCTTTTGTTTGCTAATGATGAAGCCTTTATATCAAGACCATCAGTAGGCTTCCATCAAATGTTCAATGCACTTGAAAGTTGCAGTCAAAGAAAAAGTTTGACAATGAACATTAGGCAGATAAGGAATATGGTAGTTAAACCCAAAACATTATTAATATGAAGTATTAAGCAGAGTAACCATAGTAAATCTAGTCAACCTTGTAAAAGTGAAGTTTTTTCTTCCTGATCAAGTATTATGACAGAGTATTCTGGCAGGATATGGAGGACTACTATTGTATTTGATTCATTCCTTGCTGTTCCTCACAGTGATATTCAAGATTCATTAGGTAACCTTATTTCATTTAATAAGTGATAATGTGTGACTGGGAGAAGGTAGGAATGTCAAGTCTGGTCTTAAATTAATTGTAATTTAAAACCCTATTTAATGGTAAAGTAGGATTTTAAGTCACAGTTTTGAAAATGTCACTTTTAGAAAGTCGGCTTTTTCTTGCTCTAAACACTTGGTGGCTACAACCTGTAGTGATGTAGGGGCCACATGGCCCATGTTAGCTGGCTATACACCATACCCTAATGTACAAAATCTCAATGCTAATGAGCTAGTGCCACTATACAATAATATAGTGAGACTATATAGACGCTTAACGCAATTTGTTTTGCACACCTTGTTGGCTGTCCCAGCACGGGCAGGTCTAGCAAGACAACCACAGTTGTCTGTTGTACCACAAATTAGTCCTGTAATTATTAATGCAATTATAGGTAAAAATTCCTGCTAAATGTGATGAAATTCCATTTTGGATAGCTCAACGAATAAATCCGATTGAAGCCTGGATTCCCCTTATGGAATTGCAGGATAAACATAGAATATTAACTATGCTCTTACCCTTTTCAATGGTTCCCGGAATAGGTGACTGCGCCACTTGGGGCACAGTCTTTGCTGCAGTTTATCCCCTTATGCACGGCACTCAATCTATGGCAGTCTTACCGGAGGTGTTGAAGCAAATACAAAATGAACATTGGGTAGCTTCTCCCCTGGACTTGGGATGAAATTAATGGGAAACGTTCCTGTTGTCTCCGCAGTGATTCTGGCAAACATTAAGGGCAAAGAAGTATCTTTGGCGATACACCAATGGCTCACGCTGGTCGCACCAGTCGGCCAGGAACGTGAGCTACCTATAATTATTGCTGAGTTGTACACCTCCATAGGACACGATAATTTGGGGCTCAGACCAAATAAACCACATCTTGGCATGCCTAATTCTGACAAGGACATTGCCAAGCAGACCCCGCAGTTTGTTAAAAAATGATGGCATAAATCCAAACTAAAGGATAAGTCTAGGTCTCCAGGACATTCTCCTCAACAGGAGTCCTCTAAAAGATGCTATAATTTTCATGTTCACACACAATTGAATGCAACTGATAGGCATCCATATTCTGAAACACTTCCTTCTTGCTTCTTTCAGGGCACAACAGATAAACAGTACGAGAGAGGAAGGCATTCTGAGCGCAGACAAGAAGAGTACATAAAACCAAAAAAGGACTCGAAATGCTAGTCTGATGTGAGGATAAAAAAGGAAGAGAAACTTCCTCAGTTAATACCCCAATTTCAGAAAAAGAAAGTTGGGGTATAAGTGCAAAATATGCCACTAACACTGAGAACACACCTCCTGAACAAGAGTTGGGTGATGATTCTCCTCGGCAGGGTGGCAAAGATCACTATAGTGTGCCAGAATCTCAAGGAGTTTCTGGTTGCGAAAGCAACTGATAAATATATCCCAGTTGAAACCCCAGACCGGTGCGTAGGCCATCCAGATAGATTATAGGATTTGGATATACAAATTGAGGGTGCCATACCACACTCCATATGAGTAATTTCCAGGAAAATGTAACATTATCCTTTGGTATTCTCTTTGCAGAGGTATTAGCGGAGGTCGATTGTCTCCCGGAGTTTGTACGCACATCCCCACAAGGTGAGGATGTAATCATACTGTCATTTTCTGAGCTTGTCCCCGATGAAGTAAAACAAGTCTGCGCATCTGAATGGGCTCTTGCACAAGCCCCATCATTATACTGCAATCATGTAGGCTGGGATAAGGACTCTCCCTATCATAAAATACCCATAAGGTCTAGCCCCCAAGTGCAACTACAATGCCTAATTAAACAGGAAGCTAAACCTCTTGTTAGAGAAATACTCTCACAACTAGAATACCAGGGTGTCGTTGAGCCCTGTATCTCCCAAATGAATAACACTCTTTTCCAGTGGTAAAGCCAGACCACTCATATCGAATTGCCTTAGACTACAGACATTTAAACAGTCATACACACACATTGGCAATACAAAATACACATATCACAGCACTTATCAATATCATAGTCCAAAACAAATATCAGACAACCTTGGATTTATCCAACGGTTTCTTCTGCCAGAATATAGCACCTGAAAGCAGTGATTGTCTGCTTTCTCAGTGCTAGGCTCTCAATGTCACTTTACCGACTCCCCATGGGGTATAAGAAAAGTCCTGAACTGTTTGCTGCTCGCATAGTGTAAATTCTACATGATATTGACCCAGACGCATTGCCCAATGTAGATGATATCTACCTCACGGACAATGAATTAAATAAACTTTTAGCCAGAGTGTATTGCATGATATTGGGAGCTGCTGAATATGGCTACAAATTCAACTTTAAGAAATCTAATGTAGCATTTCTAAGGGCCTTATTTGGATCTCGGTGGATGCAATACTCCGTCACAAATGTGACGGATATCCCATCAACTGTATTACGATCTTCATAGGATATAATGGGATCCTAATATGGAGGACTAGTTCTCCGTCAGGTTTGTGATGGAGTATTCCCCTCCGCCATGATCTAAATTAGGCCCTAAGTGTCCTGTTTCTTGGATATGAATGTACCCATGAGGGAAAGAGCCTTGCACCACACTTAAGAATTTCCAATCTTTACTAGGATTCCTAAATGTTGGCAGAATTTCCATTCCAGATTATGCACAACGCATTAAACCATTATATGAATTAATTCATCCTGACTTCTCCAGTTTACATTGAACATCAGATTATACAGACATACTCAGATCATTACAATCTGACTTGCTTGCTACACGACACTTACATACATGTGTCAATACCACAAACCTGGTCATTCACATATTCACAGGTGCCATTGGCTTTACATATATCACCTTTAATAAAGGTGAGACAGTGCTGATTGCAAGTAAATCCCATTTATATTCAAATTCGGAAATGCGTATTGCTTCTACTGAAAAAATACTGTCTGCAGTTCAGATGGCTGTCATTAAAGAACAGCCACTTGCACAAGGGAAACATAATATTTTTGTTACTCCAATTCCAGCCTTGGAGGCTGTTACTAAAGCAAGTGTTCCTAATGCAAGAGCCCTATATCCACATTAGATAGAATGGGCAACATCCTTAACAGCTACAGACGTAGGCTTTGTCTTTGATGCGCCTTTACAAACAATGGAATTTCTGCAATATGAGCATGTCTATCCCATGCCTAGCAATATTTTTCCTCTTGAGCAGTATAAATATCTTGTTTATACTGATGGCTCAGTCCTACTGTAGAATGCAGTTCTTGTTCGGAAAAATTATATAAAAATCTATGTTATTTTTGCAAATTGGTCTCAGATTTATTCTTTAGTGTGAGTACAACAAATGCTTAGCACTATCCTCTGATAAGCCTAACTGCTCACCCACACTACCACAAATAGAGCAACAGTATTATCTACTGTTGCCAATCTGGGTCTCACTGGACTATCTTCACAGTGTATTTAGTTTTAGTGCACTATATAGCATGCCAGCTTTCTAAACCCTGTGTTAGGAGGTCCCAATTTGTACAACACTTGGACCCCTCCTTAACCCCTTCGATGCTCATGATGAGCTCAGCTCGTCATGCTGCGCGGTTGGCGTGTGCGCATGACGAGCTGAGCTCGTCACGACCACACCCACGATCGGAATGTCCAGCACCTGGGCGGAATTCCGATCGCGGCGAAGCGGTTAAGTGATTGCAAAATGCAGTACTATGTTTTCATGTATTGTTTGTTACTTTTAGCTTGGTCGAACGATTGTTTCTTGTTGTCTTTATCTCTCCAGATATGTTTCTATGCCTCCCATGCCCTTCACTGTACACGGAGTGTCCACACTGATATGACAATTTATGGGGTATTGACATGTTGACTGCCTTACAACATTACAAAATATTATCCCGGAACATCAGGGTTTTGGGGTCCCTTTACAAAAGGGGGTCCTGGTGCAACTCCACGGCTAAAAAGCAAATATAGAATACTTGCAGGAGACAAACCTCTTTGTCCCTGAAGCCATTAAACTGTGCATGAAATTCAAGGAACAACTATTTGACACAACATATTCGGGGTTTGCCTGTGGGGCAGCCATCTGGCTACGGGTGGGAGTCCCATTTGAAGCACAGGCCTCTAAAATCAATACCCATGGATGCTATGTCTTTGTCCTTGGGTTACTAGATGGTAAGATGGTAATTCTGGGTAGTATATATGTGCCAAACACTGACCAAGATTTTTTTTACAACGTGTATCCATAGTCCTGTCGGAGTGGTCACATCTTTCTTGGTTACTAGGCGGTGATTTGAATACAGTCCTAGACATTAACCTTGACCATTCGCATCCCCCCTTACCAAATACTAACTCTGTTAAGCAAGCTCAGTCCCTATCGAGCTGACTGTCACACTGGTCCCTGATAGATACATGGAGGGCTCATAACAGGGGTATTAAAAGGTGTGCACTGGACACTAGCTCTATGTAAACAGTGGTGTGCGTAATGATGGTAACAAAACATTCACCCATAATTAGCAGAATTAAGGTACAAGTCTTCACTTTCAAAAACAGTATAATATTCCAGCTCCGAGAGCATGGAGGTAACATGGTCAACATCTCAGTAATCAGAATGTAACCCAGGTACAATAACATCACCCATAGACACCTTAAAAACATAAACAATCTGCAGTATTTCTGTAGGAACAAAAATATCACAGGGGAACTCGTCCCAAACAATTCCATTAGTTACTGGAAAAGCTGAAATGTTCACAAGGGGCAGGTCTCTTTTCAGTTTATGTGAAGAAGAGTGAGGCGTTGACACTTTGTCCACCAGTTCTGTGGCAGAGCATTCTGGAAGATAATGGCCATTTATTAGCAAGAAGAAAACAATCACAAATCCAATCCAAAGAAATAGGAAAACAAAGGAAAGCATTATCCAAACATATATCTAAGAAGGGGCTGGATTAGTGTGTTTCAGCCATGAAAACAAAACACAGGACCATGTTGGGGAAGTGTCTAGAATGATGGAATTGTCAAAAGAGTTTGATGAAAAATCATCTGTTCCGACTTAATAACCAGAAGCAGTTTATTGAAAAACAGGAGCCACAGTGTATGAAAAGAATTGGTAGATTTCACTAGGTGTGGATGATTATAAACAACATAATCTGCAGGAGACCCTGTAGCAAGTACAGTACTCACTTCCGTCGTATGACTGGTAATTGTAGGCGGCATCAGGAACCAACTGAAGTGTATTCTCCTCCCACCAAGCTGGGGGGAAACAGCTTTGATGTTGCTCACAAGCTGTAGAGGAAATTCCTGTATGGTAGTGACAGGAGTTTGGAAATTACCACAGAATCCTCCAGACCTAATGTTTAGAATCGGCCACATGATGTAACTTTCAATGATCAGTGGAATGTCTTTACATCCAGTGAGTGGTGGCAATATTACGGATCTTGTACCTTGAACGTCGAGCATTGGCACCGGTGCAGGGTATGATGGTCCAAATTCCTACTTTATCACAATCTTCTCATGAGCAAGATCCCCAACTTGTCAAATCAATCCAGAAAGTGCTGGCTGCTCCTTGATTCTAGTAGAGCTAGACATCTTCAACTGTTCATTTGCATGGCTGTCACAGATGTTTTGTAAATCCTGTAAGGCAGCTGAACAATCATTTACATCAAAGGGCATGGCTGCTGCCTTGATGTCTGGACCATCAAGGTCTGGAACATTCATTTTGGTGCCCAAAAGGACTTTGTGTGGTGTCCGGCTACTTAGAGATCGTTTAGGGAGATTATTAAGTGCTCTTTGTACCCCATATAAGTGATGGATCCAACTACGTCCTGAACCTAATACTCTAGCTGTTAAGGATTGCCTTAAGTTATTGTTTATCCTCTCCACCACCACATTTCCCTCGGTTGCATAAGGGGAGGATTAATGCACCTCTACACCCAGGGAAGCCATAGAATCCCTTTATGTTTTGAGGCAAAAGTGGGGCCCTGGTCCGAGTGGAATGTAATGCATACATATGTTCTGATAAAGACTTGAAAATCTTTAATAACATTGAGAGCATCAACCAAACGTTGTGGCCACACTCAAAGGAACCTTGAGCAAGAATCAACTGTAAGTAGGATAAATTCAAAATCATAATCATAATTAAGAGGACCACAATGGTCCAAATAAATGCAGCCAAAAGGCTTGTTTGAATCAACAGGTGTGTCTGGAGTGGGCAAGCAATGGTGGAACTCTTAATTTGTTGACAAATGTCACAAGAAAGGAAGTTTGTCTTGGCTTGTTTGTACAAGCAATGCCACCAATACTGCTGTTGTAATTAGGAAATTGTGGCCACAACCCCTGCATGTGCAGAAGCAACACCTTCATGTGAAGCTATTACTAAGGCTAATCTGTGGTCTTGGTTGGGAATCACACGACCACCAACTCACGGAATTGTAGCAAAGGGAAAACTTTGTTCACGTAAATAGTAAATATATTTTGCTGAAAAGGCCCTAGGCATAGGGGTGCTGTCGTGTGTAGCATGAACGGCAGCCAGTATATCTTCATCTTCCCTTTTATAAGAATGAGTATTTGCAGCAACTGTTGCATTCGAAACTTTGTATTTGGCAGCTTCATCTGCCAGAGAATTCCCAACAATGTGTATTCCATCATGCTGATAACTCAATATATGAATTGCATGAGCCTGAGATAACCTATCTTTGAGGTAGGGGTGGGCGGTAAACTCAGCTCCGCTGGTAGAGTTCATGGAGTTTTTGTCATTCCGCATTCTGCTTAGAGGGCAGAGTTTGGCAAAAACTCCGCCTATGCCGCATAGCGGAGTTTACTGGCACCAACCACTAATTTTTACACCTCCAATACCAAATTTGAGTACATGCTTCACACTCAATCCCCACGGTGTCTTCCCACAATCTCATGTGGGTGCTTTCGATGAGCGACCCGCAGGGCACATACCATTTATTAATGGGCTTCAGTGCTAATTAAATTTACTGCTTAGAGCACATATCGTAAAATGTCACTTTTCAAAGCGGAGAAAACTGATAGGCTGATAAACAATCTCTAACAACAGCCTCCATGGTAAGCAACGTGGCTGTGGTCAGAACCACTTGATCTCTATACCTGCTCCCACAGATACCTCCGTCAGTAACCATGTAACATATGTACTCCCCCCCCAAAAAAAGGCCCAATGTATTTTTCCTGTCCAAAGTCAATCCCAAAGTTACTAGGTAGAGTACCGCAATGAGAAAGGCCACTTATGTCTTTTCTTTTAAGAAAATGCATGAGCAGAGACGAAAGTGGGTAAAGAAATGGCAGTGCCTCACAATAAATACTGTATTTACTGGAAGACTCTGGTGTTGGGAAAGGGGACAAACTCTCTCACCAGATTACTGCAGAAGGAAGCCAAATCTGGGCTGCTGAGTCAAAGGTGCAAGAATACCAACCCCTCAGAAACCAGGCCATGCGTGCTGAAGACTTATTGGCCTCCCTGCACTCGCCGCTGCCAGGATCAGTCTGCCCACCCTCCAGGCTGCGATTCGAAGAAAATGAGCAGCCAATGCATGGGCAGGAGGGACATGCTGGGCATAGTCATAGAAAGAGGACCGTATTTAGTGACGCATGTCGCCATGCTGGAATGGGCTACATTCCTAACTGCTGTAGAGGTGATTTTTTCAAGTTCGCAAAATAAATCACTCTTGTGCGCAACTACACACAATTGAAGATGATGGAAGAAAATAGAAAAATGCATATAAAAACATATAGTTGGATTTTAAGGTTCACCTTCTGGATTTAGGTAAGTAGCAAGGCCAGGTCCAATGTCCCAACCTGTGGATTCTCTGGAGCTTCCTGAATTCGGGCTGGGATCAGGGACTGAGGTTGTTGACAGCTAGTGCACTACGAAGAAGGGGGCCACCTGAAAGCACACTGCACAAGGAGACTACAAGGTAAGTCTCAGGGTCCCACTCGAGGGAGCAGGTTTCAAGGGCTTCAGGACTACAGGAGCACAGCTGGTTCATCCGTACCCAGGCCGGGCTGACTGGGTGCAGAGCAGATAGGTCAGCCAGGCAGCATGCGTCATGATGTCTTTGCTGTCAGGGGCAGGCAGGTTACAGGGACGATTCCGGGACAGCTGGGCCACTTACGAAGTGGGCCTCAGGGATCTTAATGTCCCATGATGGGTGCTTACCTCCTGGGCAGCTGGAATGCGGAATGGACTCTTCATCTCGGTGTAGGTTGAAAGGGGTTCGGTACCCTGGGTATTGGTGCGGCACAGCTTCGTTAGCTCCTGGTATCTCCAACCTTGGTGTGGAGACAGATATGACCCTACGGAGCTGATGTACCTCTTTGTGCTTGGATGCTCTTCGAGGTCACCAGGGAGCAGCAAGTCGGTAAACCGGACTCTATGGGGTCGGTGCCTGTGGTCTGCAGGGGATTAGTTACTCGAACCCAGGAGAATTCTCTGGTGATTTAAGAAGGGCAGGGGGTGCTCCGGGGTAATTGGAGTCCTGACAGTAGCAGGACGAGACAGCACACCAGGACACTCGTGTCCTGGAAGTAGAAGACAGAGTTTCACTCCAAAATTCTGCAGTACTACTTCTCTTCTCGAGTCAGCAGCTCTTCTTAGTCTGTATCTTCTTTGTATCCATCGAATCTGAAGTTCAGGGTTAAGGGATACCACCTAACTAAAGTTAGGTGTGTTAAAGGGGGTGACAGGTAGTAGTCAATGGGATACCCACCTTTAGGGTGTCTACACCCTCTGAGTGACCACTTTCTGTAGGAAGAGGCACTACCCTAGCCCGATGGGTTAATTCCTGCCATCCGAGGATGGAAGAATTTGAAAAGTTGTGCCCACATCACTTGCCCCGCCTTAGGGGTGGTGCTGGCACTGTGGACACACCTATTAATTTAACTAATTTTCCTACCTGTCCTCCCACCAAATGTGGAGCAGGACAGGGGGGTTGACATCCTTCACTAGCTGGGGCTGCCTGGGTTGCATTTCAAAGGCGGCATCACCTTTGAAGCTTCCCTCCCTGGAAGGCCATCCTGGCCTGCAAGAGGTGTAAAGCACCTCCACCCAGAGCAGGCTTTGCTCATGGCCACTGAGAGCGCTGGCTCGCACCACATGAGGTCAGAAATGTCTGTTGGTGGCAGGATGGCTAAGACTAGTCAGAGACCACATTGGTGCTTGGTAGGTTTCCAGGGGACCCTCTTAGATGTCTCCTGTGTGCATTTATTATTAAATCCAACACTGGCATCAGTGAGGATTGATTAAGACAAGATGTTCAGTACCAATCATCTTAGGATCGAGTGAACCCATCAAGGAGCTAGGAAACTTGAGATGACAATTATCCAGCCCATGTCCTTTCCATGGCTTCCATGTGCACTTACAATATCCAACAATGGCCTTAGATATTATAGGGTCATATCTGCTCATGCAGATATGTCCAATGATAATTACTACAATGTGTTCTATTGGGTCAAACAATTGCTTAGTGTCAAGGATAATAATCGCGGTTAATCAAGTCAAGTCAAAGTAACTTTATTCGGTTCCAGAGACCATAAAAGTGTGACAAACATACATTACACTTTAAAATTTTCATGTCATGTTTGTGCGATAGCATAGATAAAATCAATAAAAATGAACAATTCTTAGTATTCAGACAATTAAAAAACGGATAAAATCCCTAGCACCAAATACCCAATGCGACAGACTATAATGCCAACCATAAAGTTTAATTAGTATGAGTACTTGTTATTTGGAAAGTAAAAAAAAAATTGTCCCCTTGGCTCTTTATAAAGAGGGCGGAACAACATAAAGTGCAGAGTGCTCTGGGCTGCTAAATTATCACATGGGCAAGGTGTAAGTTTAACGACCCATCCAGATTGTTTGGGGAATGCCACTAAAAAGTGCAAAGTGCGTAGACGGAGTCTGGTAAAAAACAAATCGTGTCTGTACGTTGGTGGTAAAATAGATAAAATTGCTGTTTTACGGGGAACAAATCTGAGGGATGTGTGACTGCCAGTTGTAAGCGGCGCAGATTTACTCCAGAATTTTGCAGCTCTTTTATGATGGCTTTCGCATATGTGTGAATACTAGCAGGGTTGTCATAGTAGTGCCCCAGGCCTATCTCATGGAGTTTGTCTCTCACGAATCGGAGCCAAGGGATCGACAATGCACTATCGAGATTGGTACAATCCTTAATGACTTCCCTTGAGAACATTAAGTCCTCAGACAGCCAGATTTTTGCCCAAAGGAGCAAAGGGGCAATATCTATTTGATCCTCTAGATAGTCCAGCCCCAGCTCACGATGACAAAAAAGTGTAGGGGCACTTTTTGGGGTCATCAATAGCCTATTTATAAAAACAATTTCCAGGACCTGTAAGTGGCGGCTTTTGTGGTAACCCCCACACTCCTTCCCCATAAGATGCGACAGATAAGCATTTAGCTTTGTAAAGGGTAACCAGCTCTGTCACCGGCTTGTGACCTAGCTTACAGGCAAAGCGGAATAACCCCTCCACGACCCGGCTAGTATGTTGTACCCTTGCAATGATAAGAGAATCCCAATTCATAGCGTTGTTAAAAATGCTCTATAAATATGTAAAATTTAACAACTTATCAATAGTCTTACCCCTTACAACAAAATTTCTTGTTTTAGTTGATTTGGGGCCACACACCATAATGTATGATTTAATAAAATTGACTTTTAGGTCCAGTGCTGACATAAAATCTGTAAAAGCATTGAGTGATTTTTGAAGGCTGTTAGCTGTCAAAGCCATTTGCACTGTGTCGTCCGCATATGATAACAATGGGACTGGATTGCCTCCTATTCTGGGAAAATCAAATTCCTTCTCTTTTAAAAATGCCTTTTAGGTCCAGTGCTGACATAAAATCTGTAAAAGCATTGAGTGATTTTTGAAGGCTGTTAGCTGTCAAAGCCATTTGCACTGTGTCGTCCGCATATGATAACAATGGGACTGGATTGCCTCCTATTCTGGGAAAATCAAATTCCTTCTCTTTTAAAAATGCCTCTAGGCCATTAGTGTACAATAAAAAGAGAAAAGGAGCTAAAATGCACCACTGACGGACGCCTTCTGTGGAGACAATAGGCCTAGTCTTTTTCCCCCGAGGGCCATATCTTATGGCAACAGTGGTGGAAGCATGAAGCCTACGCTGAAGGGAGATGAGAGCTTCTTTAATACCCATTTTCCCAATTTGTCCCTACAATTACTCCTGATTGATGGTATCAAAAACACTGGACAAGTCCATGAAGGCCAGGTGGATAGAACCCTTCCTGGCCTTCATGTACTTGCCCATAATCGGAGACAAATTGAGGCACTGTTCTGTGGTGCCCATCCCCCTCCTAAAGCCATATTGCATTTTTGACATGATCCCTTTGTTGCTTGCCCAGGTCTCAAGACATGCGAGGACGACTCTCCCCAATACCTTTACAGTGGCACAAATAAGGGAAATTGGCCTGCAACAGACGGGGTCGCTCCTGTTGCCCTTTTTATACACTGGAACCACGATGGCCTCCTTCCAAGTTGTTGGGATGGGGCCGATCACCACTGCTTTAAAAACATTGGTCAGCAGGGGTGCCCAAATGTTGGGATTGCTTTTAAACAGGTCTAGTGGGACCCCATCGGGGCCTGGGGCTTTCAAACATATTCCCTTTGCTAAAGCCTCCTCAACCTTGACCACTGTAAGGGATGCACTTAATTGGGAGGCCAAAGTTAAATCTAGTGGCAAATCCCCACCTTTCTCCTCTAATGGGACGCAATTTGGGTTAAATATGGCTGAAAAATGGGATTCCCAAGCTTCACCCAGAATCAGTGAATTCACGCGCCTAACCTCGTCTTAGAATAGAGGGCGATTAATGAAGTCCCAGAAACTTTTAGTGTCTTTGAGTGCACTGGCTCTCTCCAGATCTTCCCAGGCTAATCTCCTCAGTTCTTCTTTCCATTAATTGATAGTGCTTGGAGGGCCATTTTAAGGTTCTTTTGAGCTCTAGAGCACTCGGTGTTAAACCACCGTATCTCCTGGGGTTCCCTTCTCTGTACTGATCTGGTTAGACTTTTAGCTACATCTACACAGATCAATTCAAAATCCTGAACAACCTCGTCGGGGGAGAGTCATGTTGAAGGCATCTCATATTAGGGTTTAAATTGGCCTTGACGGTTTTCTCCTCAAATTGAGTAGGATTTATTTTGCCACAATCTTAATCATACCCCTCTTTTGCGATTATAGTCAATAGGGCAACCATCACCTTTCCCTTCCTGGGCTATTCTACTGAAGGAAACGGTGAGGGGATTATGGTCACTGGCATTGTTTTGTTCCACCTCGAAGTCGCCAACAAGCGGCGAAAACTTTCTCAAGATGAGCATAAAATCAATAAAACTTTCCCTACCTCCTCCAACATAAGTAGGACACTGTGGTAAGGGGCTACTGACCAAATTATTAATAAGGCCCAGGTCATTTTCAATAATAATGGAGTTTAGAGCCTCGCCCTGTGGTGTGTGGATAAAATGCGGTTGGGGTTGACTCTCTAAGTCCAGCAGCCCACAGACTCATTTGGTGCTATACGGACAGGTGATGCAGTCGAAATCCCCCACCCAGAGGATGCATAAGGGCTGTCACTTCCCCGCAAAATCATTGATCTCTGCCTGTAGGGCTTCAATAACATGACAGCTATTTTGGTCGAAGATGTTATAGTACCAATTAACCAGTAGTAACTTAACCCCAATCAGGTTGGAAATCAGGATTAGTTGGTACCAGGGTGAGGTGTTTACAACAAGGGCTTGAATGGACCCATATTTAACTGAAATTAGTGTCACCAGCCCTCCTCTTGCCCTCCCTGCTGGTGAAGGTGTTGCATGGACAGTGAAGGAACGGTAACCATCCAACACAATGTCGACCTTATGCCATGTTTCCTGGAGACAAATGATATCAAAGCCCCTAATATACTCTAACCATACCTCATTAGACAGTTTCGGACTGATACCTGCGATGTTCCAGGAAATTATTTTAAATGGAAGAGTGGTGTGTCCCTGGTTCGCCGAATCCACCTGAGCACAGTTAGTGGCAGGCATTGTGAACGGGGTTACTAGGCCAAACCCCTCCCTTCCATGATTATAATTGAGGATTGAAATAGGGGACTGAAAAAAGGTTTCAAATGTATCTATATTGTTACTAGTACTGATGGAGTTTTGCAAAACTGGACAAGATGAATTTGCAAGCTGCCTGCTACAAATGTCAACTGCATATGAGTCTCTCCCTAGGTTGACACATTGTGGACTTGTTCTTTTCAATTCGGCTGGGCTACCAGATCGTACAGGTAGTCAGTTGATTTCTGTCAAGCCAGAGAGAGAGTATCAAAGCGGTTAGGGTGAATAAATGGAGAGGGCTGGAGAGGGAGGTATCAATTCGGACCTAGCCATGAGGGCTGTTGTCTCTTAATGGTCCCTTGGTGGGGGGATAGTAAAAATCCAATGGACGAGCCTTTATCAGTTCAGTAGGTGAATCTCTGAGATTCTTCAAAGTAAAATGCGCGCACCTAGCAATATTAAATTGAGCACTACACAATCCCCTTCCACACATTTAACTGTGTAACCCAACCAGCTCACCCTCCTTGCCATGATGATATGTTCAGGCCAGTTGGTCTGTGATGGAATTTTCCTAGAGCACCAATGTGCTGATTTATTTATGAGGCTCTGACAACTTTCTTGTTGACCGGGGGAGAGATGAGGAACCTCTGTCACGATCAGTGTATACGATGTGCAATTAGGGGGTAAGTTAAGGGTGTTATTTGCCCCCTGCCCGGTTAGGAGACCATGCACTGGGCCAATTGTATTTATGTTTTCTTGTGACAGTCTCCCCCCACTACGAGGGCCAGATCTTGATTGATTTGTGGCCCTGTGCCCCAACCTTCGGTTATCCCTGTTGGAAATCCCATCCAGCCCAGATTCCCATGCTGTTGGGACCGTTAAATTATTATTGAAATGAAATTGAAATGAAATTTGTACTTGTAAAGCGCACTTATACCCCCAAAGGGGTGTCCTGGCGCTGTACGCATACCACTGTGGAACCCTTCCTGGCTTTTCCCTGTGAAATGTCCACTCCTGGGCACCCCCAGGGTGAAGCCAGGCATCCCAGCGCTGTTGGGGCCGTTGTGGAGATTAAGCAAGCTATTGCCCAGAGTTGCAGAGTGGGACCCATGATTAGAATAGGCACCGAGGCGAGAATTATCAGGTCCGAGGAAATTGAGCCCAAGACCCGCCGAGGCGGGAATTGAACCCTGGTCCCGGGCCAGATCTCTGCATCAGGGTCTGCCGCTCTAACCATTGAGCCACACTTCTCCACTGGCATTGGCATTGGTAAGGGGGAGCTCTTGAGATGTGGCCCAATTATTTATGATAGATGATCCACTTGTGGCGGCCAACCCATCCAAAGGGGCACTGAAGAGGGCGTCATCTACCCTTTTATCTATGCAGCTAGATAAGGTGGTCATATCATTTTGCTTTTTGGGTGTAATTAATTTCCCTGAAGCCTGCAATAGTCAGGCAAGATGTTCTTCTATACAAACTAAGCAAGATAAAATAGGTTCCAAGGCCAAGGCGAAAGTGGGGCTTGTGGCCTCTGTTCAGAATCTATTTCAGCCGTATCTGTTTGGGAGTCCCCGGTGGCGGGGGTAGATAGATCAGGAAGTGGGTTGGTGAAAGTTTTCGCTCAGCCAGTTCTATTTCCTTGTTTATTGCCCCTACTGCATTTTGAAGGAAGCCATCTAAGGTAGCGTCAGTGGTTTTAACAGCAGGCATGGCTTTTCGTTTCCCCATAGTGAAATGTGCCTTATATGTACGAAACTAGGGAAGATTAAAGCTTTTACCTTCACACAGCTCCTCCAGACTGGAACTTGACACCTCTATCCCGGTGTAAAGGTGAGAGAAACCAAAAGGGTAGCCCCAGCACAGCCAGTTAGGGGTCACGGCTGTTGGCGGCTCCTGCTGCAATGCAGAGTGGGGAATATAGTCCCCAGCAAGATTTCCTGGTGCCTGGTGCTGTTTGCGATGACGGGAAGTGCCTCCTGGGGTCAGGGGTCACAGCTGTTGGTAGCTCCTGCCGCAATGCAGGGTGGGGAATATAGTCCCCAGCAAGATTTCCTGGGTCCTGGTGCTGTTTGCGATGATGGGCTCCCTGAGCAGTTCTTAAGTGCCTCCTGGGGTCAGGGGTCACGGCTGTTGGTGGCTCCTGCAGCAATGCAGGATGGGGAATGTGGTCCCCTGCAAGATTTCCTGGTGCCTGGTGCTGTTTGCGATGACGGGCTCCCCTAGAGCAGTTATATGTGGCAATCTTGTGAAGCTCTCTAAGCCAGGGCCATTACCTCCCTCTCAGGAGGGGGCGAGCAATATTCTGACCACTGGTCCCTGATTACAGCCTGGTTTGTTATGCCTGGTGCATCTAGCGCTGCCTGGTGCATCCTGCACGGTGGCGTGTTATCTGTCAGCCTCGTTGATATGGTCAGCAGGCCCACATCACATCCGCGCTACGGGGGGGCATCCACAGGGCAGGGACGGCCCGCTCCTCAGACAATACTTCAGCAAGGGGCAGGGGCCACGCCCACGTCCCCTCTGTCTCAAAAAATAACTTGGTGCAGGATATGGGGCTTCCCCAATCTCCCCTCAGCCCTACTGCGATGCTACCTCCGCTGTATTCCCTCTGCCGTCACCCCTCCTGGCTCCTCACCTCTCTATGCGGGGGCAGGATTGGGGGTGGGCTCACTCTGGATCGGCAGTTCAGGACCGGGAGCCGCTACGGTGTTCGTGCCTCTCACCGCTCACTCCGCATCTTCCAGCATCAGGCAGAAGCACAGGGAGCGCGTCCTCTCGCTGAACGCTCAGCAGCCATTTACACTTACTCAGAGCCTGCCATCCGACTGGAGAAAACGTCTTCAACCTGAGTTAACCGGAATCCTCACTTCAGGCATAGGACATCGGTCACTAACCACGTCGGGGGCACAGAGACAAAGAAGGAAACCCCCACTGAGGGCCTTCGCACTGCGCATCAGCGGCACTCGCCTCGGGCACCCAAATGCCGTGCAGCCCCTGCCGACCTTCATCACAAGTCACCAGACACGCCATGGCCACATTGTAGTCGGGAAGCTGAAAAACCAAGAAGCCGGCAGTGAACGCAGTGAACGCCTTGCCTCGCAACCATCCGATCAGTGCGTTCTCACCCAGAAGGGGATACAGCTGTGTAGTCACTGCTCCAACTCAATCGCGGTTAATCACTTAAACATTGTAAATTCACCAGATCAGTCAGGGCACACAAGAGAACATAGTTAGTTTGTTAGAATTTATATATCCATTAATTGTTGCATGGAATATATGGCTGTTTTACAGTTACATGACAGGACAAAAATCAGAACAGAATAATACAACATATAATGTGGCAGTGTAACATATATATTCACAACAAATATCTAATGCATGAATTGGGACAACAACAGAAAGTGATTTGGACAAGCCGTCCGATTATTACATATATAGTTCAATCTACATCCTATGTTGTCCTTAACAATGATTGCAAGGGTGTAGTGACTCAGGACGTGATGTTGCTAAGCGTCAACGTTTCGACCCAGGATTTATGTGTCAATTCTCAGGACTAGTAAGTGTCCTGCCAACAGCTCAAATGGGTAGACAAATGATTACAGGTAAGTGTGGTGTGTCGGTTGGTGGAGATATAAATAGTACCTATTTAGGCAGCCAAATAAGGTGACTCACCGGAGCAAAAAATGCTATTAATATTGACTCTTCAGGGTTCCAAAGAAATCATAGGGGACATGCATCATTCATGTCCTGGATTCGAATGATCAGATTAACGTGTCCAATTACTTGAATTCTAAAAATGAAATCAATGAAGTACCATTAAAGAGGGCATGGAGTTACTTGTGTTTACCCTAAAAGGGTCAGGACTCATCTGATCAGCCCTCGTACAACCTAATTGTGAGTAGAACAGGATAAATAAACCTAAACAGTTTCTCACTTATTACAAAAAGGGGGGTGGCTCATTACAAAAAGGAGGGGAGTGGTGAGGGTGTGGGGGGTTTGACTCACCCTTTAATAATGTAGGCAACGTTAGCATAGAGTTGCAGGGCATGGATAATTAGGCCCTTTTGAAATCATGGATGTGTTCGATAATGGTCCTTCCAAATCAAGTTCTATGATAAAATAATGGAGGTATCATTAGGACGGGCACTGAACCTAACTTGCTTAATGGGGTCATAGTATTGGTAAAAGGACTCACCCTTAGCTGAATTAACAGTGAGTGGAGGGTCCTGGCTCATTTATACAGCCTCTGAGTGAATTAATAAAAAATAGGGCAGAGATTAATGTACATCTATAGCCCTTCGTTACTGAATATAAAGAAGTGAAGAGAGTCTGGAAAAGACTCACCTTTCCGACGTTCGGCAAAGAATGCACGGCACTGGCAATGAGGATCGTGCACAGTCAGCAGGCTGCTCCTTAAAAAGGGAAGGACGGCTGCTACGTCAGCGCGCTTGTCCAAGAGGTATGTACGGAATGTATGACTGGCCACGTTCTGTGGCATGACTTGTGAAACCGCGGGCAAGACATCTCATTGCATATCGGAGAACTGATATTGGAGATAGATTCCAAGGTTTAGATAGTGTTTGTGTAGCACATATTGAAGGACACAACGCCGTCTTGGAAAACGGGGTGGATTATATAATTGTGCGTCTTTATAGTCACTTGCAGTTAGATGGGTCATGTCTAGTACTGTATAGTGAGTCTTTCATATGTCAAGGATGACACTCGTTATCTCTATACCAGATGGAAGGAACATTGTTCAGATTTATAAACAATAGATTGAAGGTGCGTTAATCAAATTTATAAGCAATACACCTAGCTTGAATAGCACTCAATCGATATATTATATGGAGTAGTGAAACACCAATTCTCGGTGGCATGTAACGATTTGATGGATTATGTTATAAGGTGTGTCTGTTGTAGAACTGGAATAGTGTACTACATAGCTGCAACAAATGGGAGGTGCTTGTATCACCATTATGTACCATTTTGTGCAGAATGCACACAGTGAAAAAGGAGAAGGATTGTGCATCTGGGAAGGCAGGTGAGGGGAAAAGAATAAACTGAGATTTGTCTGGACCAGGCAGTGGGCGTAGCATTGAGGATCCCAGCAGCGTGCAGCTCCTTACAATGGTCAAATCATAGTGTCTGCCGTCTGCGGTGTTACAGTAGGGAAGAGCATCATACTTGTATTGAAGTTGGAGCCCGCACTTGCTGAGGAGCTGGATGGGGGTTGTTGATGTTGGGATCCAAGAGATAACATAGTCATCAGTACTGCCTTTCTGCCCTCCAGGGCTTGTTGAAAGGAAGGTGCCACTTTAGAAGTTGTCCGTCGGCCTGTCTGTGATGGTGAGGTGTGTGCTCCAAAGGTGGTGGGCGATGTGCATTCAGGTATTGCCACTCCAACCAGTCCCATGCAGCATCTGGGATGTCATAGAATAATGAACGCTCATCATGCATGACCTTAAAATGAGCTGGTAACATTAAGGAATAGGTGAGTCCCTCAGAGCATGACTGCCGTTTGTCCACCTAGAAGGATGCATGGCATCTGCACTTCCAATGTATAATCCGGAAAAAGGGACACCATGACACTTGCCAAAGCTATAGCTTTTTAGAGTAAATGATCATGTCTCTGCAGTTAAGTACCATCCTACCATGGGTAGAGGTGGTGCTCCATGGGAAAGGGGTCAGGCCAGTACTCTGTGTGCCCGCTCCACAGTAAATAGGGGCGATAGTCTTTGGGGGCAATTGCCTTTTGAAGCTACTTCTCAATAAACAATGTTAGGTTGGAGCCATCCGCACCCTCTGACATCCCCACAATGTGCACAGTATTTCGGGTTGTGCAGTATTCACTGTCACCCGCTCTCGCATGTAATGCCTTAAAATGCTTCTGGAGCTCAGCAATGACAATTTACTGTGAGGACTGTTGGGGGTCAGCTCTGATAACATAGTTTCTGCTGTTTGCATTTTGTCAGATAATTTGCAAAGATCCTGACGTAAGATGCCAAGATCTGCGGATAAGGTGTCGGTACAGTGTTCAGTGGCAGACCTGGAATCTCATATTTCTTGAAGTATCACATCTAATTTATCCTGTTGAGAAACCAGGTTTGTGGGCAGAATACAGTCCTCTAAGGTATGCGTAGAGGAACAATTGGATTGACTTTGTGGTGAGGGCCCACGGCCCTGTTGGGATGACGACTGATCCGATTTTGTGCGCTCCATGTTAGCATCTTAATGAATGGCATGGGAAGCACTGTATGGTGGATAGTGAAGTATTGGGGATGCAGTGGGGCAGGCAGGGCAGTCACAAGTTGCGGGAAACCTTCCTTGATTATAGCAGAGGGTGCAGGTTGTCTTCAATTGAATAACATCTCTCTCTCTCCTGTCAAAAGACATGGATTTATCAGATTACTTGTTGGGTCTTAAGTCTCCGCGTTCTAAAAGATTCATTTATGCCACTTACAATGAATAATTTGGATAAAGTACTTGCTGTTGTGGATAATAGTATAATTACATTTTCTTCTCACATTTACAGCTTGGATAACATTGTGTTGTCTGTTATGGATATTATGCAAAATGGCATGACTTCATTATACCATGGGCAAAGTGAGTGTAGATCTATTATTCAATTTAGTTGGACACTTCAGGCATTGAAAGCTGGCTGAGTGCCATGGCGCTATTTAAATTCTAAGCAGCTATTTTTGCCTTTCAACCTGACGCATAAACAGAGGCTCATGGCGAAAAAAGATGCCACATACACAATGTTACACATTGAGAAGTTAGAACAACTGCCTTTCACAGTAGCTGAAAGACCCTTTGCAGTGTGGTTAATTCATGGCGTAATATATTTGTCAATTTCAACATAACAGTTTACATCTTGAATGAAACATTTTCCAGTAGGAAGATATGAACCCCTGGGAGGGAGCTTTATTCACAAATTGTGGTCACTTCCATTTGATTACCGATGTGAATGAGCAGACATAGAAGTATTCCTTACTGGAAGTGAAGGCAGTTCTTCTGTAGGCCATTCACTTGTTTTTAAACATATTGCAATTCACGGAAGGTGTAACACTAATTTGGCCTGTTTTCTAAATGAAAAACCAACATGCACCATTTATCCCCAAATTATTGTACTTTCCAATTGAAGTTATTTAATGCTAAATGACCAAGATTGTTGTGGGATGAGAGCCTGTATTCCATATGTCCTTCCTGTTTCACAGATAGTGACTTGCTGCAATAACGTGCTTTTTCGTCCAGCGCATAAGGTTTCTGATATTTCCTTGTGGCCTTCCATTCGAACTCTGAAAGCTGATTTCAACAAGCTAAGTGGACTCAAAGTCTTATTGTTTCAAAAAGACGTGGCATTAACATCTGTCTGAGAAACCTTTGAACTGCAAAATGCAAGGACATCCAGAGAAATGCAGTCGCTTTTAAGCACCAACCTCCCACAGCATTTTGGTGCCCTTGTGCATCGTATTTGTAATGCCTCCAATATTACCGGTATAGAACACTTTTTTAAAGCAATCAGAACTGGCTTGGTCAGCACCTTCCAGAAACTCTTTAGAGTAATACTGATGTTTATAATTCTCTATTTTCAAGTGTTTTCATGAGGCAAACCCTTGGTGTTATTCCTCATTTGTGGGATTTTGTTTCTTTCTTTGCTGCCCCACAATGGATGTTCCATTTCAAAGCCCACTGGTAACACAGCTACCATGAGTCCTGCTGTGCTGTGAGCGATTGATATAATTCTTTGGAGCTTCACTGCTCCAGGAACTGAACACTGACTGATTGTTGTCTTTCAGATCCCACTTGTTTACCTGTGTGCAACACGTGTTTCATTTCATGTGGTATCCTTTTGAATGGACACTCAATGTTTGTCTTGAAATGCAATTGACTGTTCCGATGAACATCAACCAATTGATGAGTCCAATAGCGCCCAATTTCAGAGCTGTCTCATGAACTTACAGTTGGTTCAAGACACCTGCTATGAGCCACTCCCTTTTTGGGAAATGGATACTTCAGCCCCTAGACTTACAAACTCTGGTTCCAGTAACACAGATGCAGCACAAGAAGATACTTCCCCAGCATTGGCTGATAATTAGGATCATATTTGTTTTTTGGAGCTTCTGAATGAGGCTATTGAGGAATCATCATCTGCGCTAGCTGAATCCATTCTGGATTTAATCAACAATGACTAATTGGAAGAAATCTTGGATGCCTACATTTCCAGTTAATTTGGCCCCATTTATAAATGTTCAGTTTCATTACATTGAGCCTATTTTTTGTTATTACATACAATAGCATCGCATTGAATCTGCTTGACTTGTGATTTTTATTACTGAATTAGTAGCTGAGCTGCTTTCACGGCCAAGGATGGGGTGTAGTGATTTCCCTTCTGGGCTATGGTTCTCCCTTAATTTTACGTTTTTCACATTTTAGGGTGCCTAGGCTCACTTTGCATAGCCACATATAACACATTTGTTTTTGCAACATTATTTAGAGAATACGCTATACATGTTGCTTGTTATTCATGCATTCTTCTTGAGATTTTGTCTACACATTTTGTACAAGGTTGCTGGGGATACATAACAACATAGTGTACTGTATTCTTTTGCTCGTTCAGCAATATTTACTATCGTTTAAAAATAACACAGTCACGCAACTGCATCCCCAACACATTAATGTTATCATATAAACTGTGTTTGCATTGCGTTTGCGTTGCACCGTCCGCTGTCGGACCGCCAAACTCGTAATCAGGCCTCTAGTCTTCTGACAATATATGTATCATTGACAAGGAATTCTAATTATTTACACATTACCATGTTATCCGAAGAAATGTATGTAATATTGCCATTGTTGAGTAATGCTTCTAAATTAGTTTGGAATGTTTCTGTGGATAGCCAATACATGTACCCCTCTTTCTCTTCCTGGCTGTTGCTTCCCTGTTCCTCCAACCTTTAGAGGGTGTGGGATGCCGATGATGATCAATTGTTTCACAATACATAAAAGTTAGTTTGCATAGAGGTTTAATACTGATGTTCTGTTATCTATGTATGTAAGATTTTAATGCATGCGTTACAAAATCATTCACAATAGATATAGAATTTAGGCAAATAGAATATCGATAAATTCAAACAGTCAAACTTATTAGGTGAAAAGCAGACTAAATTGAGATAAGTTTAAAAATACAAGTAAAAGGTAAAATAATTAAAATAGTATAAACGGTTAGTATCGAACTTTCAACAATAAATTCATTATGCCTGATTTCAAACCTGGACAATCCAGCCCATAATTATTTAACACTGTGGGGCCAATTCCGATCTCGGCCGGTAGGGCACCGAATCGGATTCGGCTTAACCGGATCCGATTCAGAGCCCTCTTTCCCGACCGATTCGTACGTGCGTCCGGTCGAGCGAGTACGATGCGAGCGCACGCGAAATCGCCGACCGACTTGTTCGCGGGTCCGAGGCGCTCCGACCGACTCGCACGGACACAACTCGCACCGCGCGATGGAGACGTTCCCCGGCCGGGCAAGTACGATGCGCGCCGCGAGCAGTCCGACCGACTCGCGCCGTCCGGCTCAAAAGAGCAGTCGGAGCCGCACTTTGGGGGTCCGTGTCGGACTCCCCTGTATGCCTAGCCGCGCGAGTCGCACACAGGGGGGACCCATGGGTCCCCCCTACCTGTGCATGTATGCCGCGAGTCACTTCGAGGCGTACCCGCTGTAGGGGGCACCCTTGTTCGCCTCGCACCCATTGGGTCAATTGGAGCCCACGTACGCGTTGTACGTCCGGCTCCCATTGACTCGTTCGGTCGGACTGCCAGAGTCCGATTCGGTCGGAAATCTCTCCGGGTCCGGCTCGGTGGGAGACACTTCCGGCCTGAATCGGAATCGGCCCCTGTGTGTTACTGTGATTTGTTGACCGTCTGCAAATGAAACAAACAAATCTAAATATTTTACAGCATAGCCAATAAATTTAATGTGCAGTTCTGCATCCTTTTTCACAAAAGAATTGATATAAATAGCTTCTAGTAAATTAGTACAAAGACAGACTGTATGTTCTATTTTTTCTTCGCTTTTGTGGAATAAGCAAAGGTTCTATCAGTCTTTTTCAAATTAAACCCTGTGGCCTCATACTGTAGAATTGAAATATGTAGTAATTCTCTTCCAAAGAGTTTGGATCCAAGTTACTCTTGAGTGATAACTGTTGCTTGTACCTGAGATATAATTTTAGGACTTTCAAATCAAAAGCACCTTTTATTGTTGATCTTGGGATTTATTTATATATTTCAGTTTTCATAGTTGATGGCACCTCTAAAATAGGCGGTCAGACGGGATAATGTTGTCAAAGCATTTGCTAATAAATGACTGCGAAACAGTAACCATTAGAAATATTTCCTTAAGGATAATATGCCTTAGGGAGTTTTGCTACAATTAATCAAATAAGTAGTGAGCTTGAAGTTGTCAAGGCAAGAAAGAGGCATCAGTCCAAATTTAAGAGTATTTTGCAGTGTGGTGTTGGAGATCTAAAATGAAAATTAGAACAAACGCATTTCATTTGAAAAATATTTGATCTTAATATTTCAACATTTCTACCAGGAATAAACAACCAAAGCATGTATCAAGTTAAAGGATAGTTGTGCTTTTAAGGTTCTCAAAGTTGGATGTAAGAAATGGCCACTGGATTAACCCACTGATCTTTTAATAGTGTTGTGAAGATCTGTACATCCTGTAGTTAATTTAGAGATGTTGGTATTCCAGGACAATTTGTTTGTAAAAAAAAATCTTTGACTGTGTACTGTGTACTCAGTAACTTGTTCATCGGTGAGAGGCAGTCGTGGCCGGTGCAGGTAAGCGCGGTGGGGCGGGCGGGGAGTTGACAGATGACGGAATACAATTGATTTTTAATTTTCCCTATTCTGTCTTCTGTCGACTTCCTCCCCTCCCGCCTCGCTCTGCACTGCCCCACGTGCTTACCTGCACCGGCCGCCATGGCACTGGCCATTATTTTTGTTTTGGCCAAATTAATGTGGAGACTATTATTCACATTATAAGGTCTGTTCAATTGCCTCAGAAGATCTATTTGCAACATTAATAAAATAACAAGGTAATTAACATATGGGTTATCCTTTATGATCTTTGTTAGAAATTGGGTCTCTAGTTAGCAGAGGTATGCACCCTTTCCAAGTAGGTGTCATAATCCTAGTCAGGGTAAGCTAGATACACACTAAAAGATAACCTGTGCTCACCCTCTGGTAGCTTGGAACAGACTAGTCAGGCTTATCTAAAGAGGCAATGTGTAAAGTATTTGTGCAACATACACACACAAACACAGACACACACACATACACACAGAGTAACACAATGAAAACACCACAAAAATACTCCACACCGGTTTAGAATAGTAGAGAATGAGTATATGAGTAAAACAAGACCAAAACGACAAAATTCCAATAAGTAGAACTGGAGTTATGAATGTTTAAGAATTAAATCAAAATCTAGTGTTTAGAGCCAATGGCGCTAAGGGGTTACTTGAGGTCGCACTAGCCGGGGTAAATTGAAAGTTCAGGCTGACCACGAAGGAGAGCATGCCAGCTAAAGGAATCAGCGAGGTCCCGCTGACAAAGTACCTTGGATGGAGCAAGCGTCAACGTTGAAGAGTCAATGTGGGAGTCGAGGAGACGCCTTGTTGTCGTGGATCCCGTGGATGGAGGTGAAGCGTCGGTGCCGATCCGTGCAGTCGATGAAGGCTTTGGCATCAAACCCCTTTACAATGCATGTGCTGCATCATCATCAAACTGTGCTGTCCATTGTTGTCGAGCCGCACAGTCCGTCGAGGCAATGTCATTGATCGGTTCCTGTGTCGGCGTCGAAGGGCAATGTGTCGGTTCCGATTGGTGCAAAGTCGGTTTTGATGGTTCTGGACAGCAGAAATCACGTTTCAAGGCCCCGGTACTGGATTGGTACCACTTGGCAGTACAGGACTCACAGATGACAGAATCCAGGTGCTATTGCAGAGTGAAGGAAGTCATTGATGGTCCTGATACTTCAGAACAGGGGGCAAGCAGGCAAGTCCTTAGAGTCACTCTGGGTTCAAGTGAGATGGGTCCAGTCCTTGTCCTCAACAGGTCAGAGATCAGCAGGCAGCAGTGCAGCTCAGCAAAGCAGAAAGCAGTTCCTTCAGAGCAGCAGTCAGACAGAGTGGCAATCCTTGCAGCACAGTAGTCCTTACTCCAGACAGAGTTCTTCACAGGTCCAGTAGTGTACTGTCTTAGTAGGGTCATACACCCCGTACTTACACCCAAATGTGCCTTTGAAGTGGGAGGGACTTAAAATCAGGCACTTGAAGTGCATAGGTCCCCCTTTCATCCCATCCCTGGCTCCAGACTGTGTGGGAAACAGGACACTGCCTATTCAGGAATGTCAGCTCCCCCTCTCTCTTACTGCCCAGGAAGAGCTATCAGAATATAGATGAATTTAGATCAATACTCTGTCACACCCACCCTTCATGTGTTTGTGGCTGTCTAGAGGGAATGCACAAAGTGTAGCTGCCACCCACCACAGACTTGTATTGTACACTGCCTGCAAGGCACACTGAGCAGTAAGAGCAGAGAAATGCCCACCTTCTTAAAGTGGCATTTCTAAAACAGTAATGTTAAATCCAACTTTACTAGTAAAGAGGATTTATCATTACTTTATTTATTTATTTATTTATTTATCTATCTATTTATAAAGTTTTGTATAGCGTGGACAAGACCCTAAAGGTATCAGAGCGCTTCACACTATAGGGTGAGTAGGATACAGTTATAAAAAAAAGACATTAGTTACATAAATGAGAGTGGCAAGGTAACGCTGGAGTTAATCGTTGCACAACAATGTAGTGGTCAGGGCATCGGGATAGCGGGCAGGTGAGTAAACAATAGGCCTAAAAGTCACTTAGGGCAGAAACTTGTTCATCAGTATTGTTTTCACTTCTTTTTTAAAAGAAGAGGAAGATGAGATTCGGCGGACATCCGGTGGGAGAGAGTTCCATATCTTCGGGGCGAAGCCCGAGAAGGCTCTGTAGCTCGTTCTCTCTTTGCGGAAAACCTGTGGTCTCAGTAGCAGTGAGCTTGCACTTCGTGAGGATCTGCATCCCCCTGAAAACTCTAGCTTTTGAGCTAGATATATGGGGTCTTGAAATGTAGGGCCTTATGAGTCATGCAAGCACTCTTTAGCTGTATTCTTGCTTCGTACAGCAACCAGTTTAAGGTCTTTAGTGCTGGGTATATGTGACCATTTCTTTTTGTACTGGTTATCAGTCTGGCCGTGGCATTAAGGGAGGCCCTTAGCGGGGCCAAAGTGTATTTGGGATGACCACAAAGAGTGGAGCTTCCGTAATCTAGCCTCTGCAATACAAGAGTTTGGACCGCCATCTTGAAGTCGTCCTGTGGTAGGAAAGGTTTGAGTTTCCTTAGTGTACTCTTCTGGTATTTAGCTCCCTTGGTGGCATTGCTTATATGATTCTGCATGTTCAGGTTTTTGTCTAGTGTGATTCCAAGTGATTTATCCAATTCAATAATGTGAGGAGAACAGTTGAAGGGTGTTAGCTGTTTAATCCAGAGGTCGATCTTGGGAGATTGGTTAGGAGGAGCGATATGGAGGAATTCCGTCTTGGAGGTGTTGAGCATTAGGTGGTTATCAGTGAGCCACTTTTGAGTGTTCATCAAGATAGAGTTGAGTGAAATGAAGTCATCTGGTGAGGAGATTTTCAGGTACAGTTGTGTGTCATCTGCATACAAGTGATAACAAATGTTCGCAGAATTCAGTGAATTTGAAAGTGGTTCCATAAATAAGTTGAAGAGTATGGGTGACAGTGCGGACCCCTGTGGAACCCCCATATTGACTGCGGAGGGCTGAGAGAGGGATTGATTCACCTTGACTCTTTGGGTTCTGTAGTGGAGGAATGACATAAACCATTGCTGTACGGCCCTGATAGGCCCATTCTCTGTTCAAGAATGGAGAGTAAGCTGTTGTGTTTAACAGTATCGAAGGCAGAGGACAAATCAAGTAGAATCAGAAGACAAGAATCATTTTGGTCAAGCATTTTTAAGATGTCGTCCAAGATGTGAATGAGAGCAGATTCAGTGTTGTGCCCTTTACGAAAACCAGATTGATGTTGATCCAATAGTTGGAATTCCTCGATGTGTGTGCCGATTTGAATTTGCACACACTTTTCTAGGAGTTTTGCAAGAGTGGGGATGTTGGAGATAGGGCGGAAATTGTTCAGATTACCATTCCAAAGATATGAAACATGATGCAGCTACTCCTTTCTAAGCAGGAATTACAGCTTAAAAGTGTTTTAAGGAATTCCCAATGCTTGCCTATGAGAGGAGTAGGCTTCACAGTAGTGAAAAGCAAATTAAGCTGTTTGTCACTACTAGGACATGTAAAACTTACAAGTCTATGTCCTACCTTTTACCAACACAGCACCCTGCCCTTAGGGCTACCTAGGGCCTACATTAGGAGTGACTTATGTGTAATAAAAGGGGAGTTTAAGGCTTGGCAAGTAGTTTTTAATGCCAAGTCGAAGTGATAGTAAACTGCACACACATGCCTTGCAATGGCAGGCCTGAGACAGGTTTGACATGCTACTTGTGAGGGTGGCATAACCAGTGCAGCAGGCCTGATAATAGCATCTAAATTACAGGCCCTGGGTATATGGTATACCACTTTACAAGGGACTTACAAGCAAACTAAATATGCCAAATAATGTATACACCAATATCACCATGCTTAGAGGAGAAGCACATGCACTTTATCACTGGTTAGCAGTGGTAAAGTGCTCAATCCTAAGACCAACAAAAAGATACAGCAAAAAGAGGAGGTAAGCCGACAAAAGGTTTGGGGTTAGAACATTCGAATTATGACAGGTCTAAAAATACTATCTTTGGAGGTAAAACATTCAAATGGTCAAGGCAACCTGGATAGCCATACACAGCAACAATAACAAAGGTGCTAGGATATATTCCTGCTAAAAGCCATTTGTCATTTTTTGGGGGGTAACATTGTAGCCATCTTATAATTTTACTTGGACTCATGAGTGGGAATGTAACCAAATTAAGAAATAAAGTAATGTCTGGTCAATTCCATATGAATGTAACTTTCAATCAATCAATTAATCAATCAGGGAATTGTAAGCGCGCTACTCACCCATGAGGGTCTTAAGGCGCTGGGGGGGGGGGTTTGCCGCTCCGTTTAGCCAAAGAGCCAGGTCTTGAGGGTCTTCCTGAAGGTGTTCAGGGAGGGGGCGCGTCTGATGTCTGCCGGTAGCTCATTCCAGGTCTTGGCTGCGATGTGAGAGAACGATCTTCCGCCTGATCTGGCTCTGTGGATGCGTGGGGTTTCAGCCAGTGCGAGGATGGGTGATCGCAGGTTTCTTTTGGGTATGTGGAAGTTTATTCTGTCGTTGAGGTATTTGGGTCCGTTGTTGTGCAGGCATTTGTAGGCGTGAGTTAGGATTTTAAAGGTGACTCTCTTCTCCACGGGGTGCCAGTGGAGTTGCCACAGGTGTTGGCTGACGTGTTCGTGCCGGGGGATGCTGAGGACGAGTCTGGCCGCGGTGTTCTGTATTGTTTGCAGTTTGCAGAGTAGGGACTTGTTGATGCCATAGTCGAGTTTGCTGGTGATGAGTGCGTGGGTGACTGTTTTCCTTGATTCGTGGGGGATCCATATGAAGGTCTTACGGAGGATTCGGAGGGTGTTGAAGCAGCTGGAGGTGACGGCGTTGACCTGTCGGTTCATGGTGAGTGATGAATCGAGTACGATGCCGAGGTTCTTGGCGTGGTCTGTGGGGGTAGGTGGGCTTCCGAGGGCGGTGGGCCACCAGGTGTTGTCCCATGCAAAAGGGGTGGTTCCAAGGACGAGGACTTCTGTCTTCTTGGCGTCGAGTTTTAGGCAGCTGTTGGTCATCCAGGCTGCCACTTCTTGCATTCCTTTCTGGAAGTTGAGTTTTGCAGTGGTGGGGTCTTTGGTGAGGGAGAGGATGAGCTGGGTGTCGTCGGCGTAGGATACGATGTTGAGGCCGTGTTGCCAGATGATGTCTGCTAGGGGGACCTTGTAGATGTTGAAGAGGGTGAGGCTCAGAGATGACCCCTGTGGGACTCCACAGGTGATGTCGGTGGGGGCGGAGAGGAAGGGCGGTAGTCTGATCCTTTGGCTTCTTCCGGTGAGGAACGAGCGGATCCAGTCTAGAGCAGTTCCTTGTATGCCGGCGTTGTGTAGTCTGGTGATTAGTGTGTGGTGAGAGATGGTGTCGAAGGCTGCAGACAGGTCGAGGAGGATGAGGGCCGTGGAGTGGCCCTGGTCCATGAGGGTGCGGATGTCATCTGTGGTGGCGTGTAGGGCGGTCTCGGTGCTGTGGTTGGCTCGGAATCCGGATTGGGATGGGTCGAGGGCGGCATGCTCTTCGATGAATCGTGTCAGTTCCCTGTTGACTGTTTTCTCTGCTACTTTGGCTGCGAAGGGGAGAAGCGAGATGGGCCGGTAGTTTTTGAGGTCGGTGGGGTCGGCCGTGGGCTTCTTGAGCAGGGGCCTGACTTCGGCGCGCTTCCAGTCGTCTGGGAAGGTGCCTGCTTTGAAGGTGGTGTTGATGATGTGTTGTAGTTGGGGCGCGATGGTGTCTGCATCTCTGTGGTAGATGTGCGGGGGCAGGGGTCGGTGGGTGCCCCTGAGAGGATGCCTTTCATGGCTGCGGCGGTGTCCATGGTCGTGATTGGTGTCCAGTTGGAGACGGTGGGCTAGCTGGTGTCTTGGGGAGGCGGAGGGCTGGCTGAGGTGTCTTGTGGGAGGTCGGTGAAGTTGTCGTAGAGTGTTCTGCTCTTGAGGTGGAAGTAGGTTCCACCTTTGACAAGAGTTGATTCTGATCACCTTTGTCAAAGGCAGTAGAATGGCCCATAAATCAAATAATAATATTATTATTACTGCTTTTTATTGCTCCATTTCCTAATGAAGTCAAATCCTGTATGTTTTTAATTTTAGAGTAGTGTGGCTGAAAATGAAAGACCTTTAGTAATTTCCTTTCAGATACCCCGAATTAATGTTTTAAGCAGTAAGTTGGCAAATAATGAATATCAAGCAAGACAATCAGACGGTAATGTCCAGGCTCTGACACTGGGCCATGTTTATAAATAGGCTAGAACATTGAGGCCTTCTAGGATAAGGGAATTGTCTCTCGGCAGAAAATATTAGTAAACAATAGACTCAACTGATTACACCATTCACTGGGAAAGCGTTTTTGAATAGCTACTGGAATCACATTAAGACCTGCATCTTGAGATGATCTAGAATACTTCAATAATGGTACAATCATGTTTTTAGGGACTGTAGTTTGCATCAAATTAGTATTTAATTAGTTAAAGTATGGGTTTTTTGCATTTTGAATATACTTTTTTTTATTTATGAATACCATGCAACATAGAGTGTGGGGTAATTTGTTTAACGTTTATGTTTTGACCTCCAAAACCATCCAAATTACAAATTTTATTTAAGTCCCTAGGTTTAGTTCAATCAAATAAATCAAATCTGACGATAAAAATTGGCAGGACTTGCTAGTGGCTTTCAAGAGAAAAGATATGCCTTCATTGTATCAAATAATTGGCCACAGCAGTCCAAAAGCACGTACTCTGACCATACATAACTTCCAACAGCAGGCATGGGTTCAGCACTTTACAGACATCTATTCTACACCTGCCATTGACCAGATGTCATGCAGCCTAGATCACTTTACTTCAGCCAGCAGTAGTTCAAAAGCGCCTGGTGAGTAGGTATTTTCATTAAACGATACTAGAGAGATGATAGTGTCCTTAAAGCTGTGGAAAGCATCAGGTCTGGATCTTATTCCTAGTGACCTGTATCAATTGGAGATTGAGATCTGGGTCCAGTATTTTAATATATTGTCAAATACCATAATATAAGGTGTATTTTTTCCTGACTCCTGGAAAAGAGCTATAATAATTCTGATCTATATAACGGTTGCAAGATCCGACCCCAGCAATTATAGGCCCATTAGCCTAATATATATTCCCCAACAGGTGCTCTGTCGCCAGATCCTCTCCAAAATCCAGCAATGGGCATTAGACAAAAACATCTTATCCCCATTCCAGGCTGAGGTTAGATCTAAAGTTGGTACAACAGATCAAGTTTTTAGGCTCATGTTGATCCTTTGGAAATACATTTAAATCCAGAAGGAACATCTTTATGTAGCCTTCATCGACCTGAAAGCCACGTTCAATCTGGTTCCTAGGGTTTGTCTCTAGGACTGGCTCAGGTCGATGGGGGATCCATCTCCCCTAGAAGAAATTCTAATGAGGCTTCATGAGATGAACTATGCCCAAGTTCAGTGGGGTAAAGACGGGGACCTAACAGAGAGGATTCCTGTTACTCGAGGGGTGTGTCATGGATCTGTTCTTGATTCGACGCAATTTTCAATGTTCATAAATAATTCATTCAAATATCTTACTAATTGTATCCACGATGAACCAAAACTTGGTGGTATTCCTATTCCAGGGTTGCAGTTCCCTGCTTATATCAAAAACCCCAGTTTGTATTCAGAATCTGTTAAACAAATTCCATGATATTTGTAACCTAGGAGTCTCGAGATTAATTTGCAGAACACTAAATTTAGGACCATAAGACCACATAAGTCATCCTATAGACATGGACTCCGGGATCTAATTTGGTTGAACAGGATTTCAACTCTTCACTGACTGTGCCATATTAAAAAATGGCTATCTAATTTGGGGCTCGATATAATATGGGCGAGCCCCCTTTCTATCAATTTGACAGCTAAAGAACAAATAAAAAAACTGTACTGGGGGTACATAACATCTGAACTCTAAAAGAGATAGCCTTACTGTTAGGTTTATGGTTAATAAACCTGCTCCAATATTCAAACTATACCACGATGAGGTTACTCCACAATGGGCTAAAACACTTTTTATTAAGTTCAGGGTTGGTGCGCTGTTCTTGAACCATTACACCTGTAAATGGAGTAAGGGTAATACCAGATAATAAATATTATACTTTATGTACTGATTGGGTTAAAACCATTGAACATGTCTTGTTTGGCTGCCCACTGAATGCATGCGCTAGATCTAAATGGGTAAAGCCCTACTGCCATAACTTGGGATTTCGCCATATGTCCCCAACCTTCTGAATCCTTACTATGGATACCGATAGGATACCGGTCTTCTGCTTGAGTAGATTTTTCCTTGCTGGGGTAGTGATTAGGAAACAACTGAGGTTACTGTTATAGTTGTTGTTTTCTTTTTTGGAGCTGGTACTCATTAGTTTAGCTGCACATGAGGGGCAAACTGACTAACATGTAGGAGGTTACACTAGGGTTGGGTGTAGTGGATCAAGTTTTGTTTGTCGTTCCCCTATTACTCTATTTATTGTTTGTTTATTTTTTACTGGTCAATCACATTAGTGATTGTAATCTGTACCCATGGAATTGCTCACGAGGTATTGTTTACAGTCCTTGATGGATGTTGAAACACCCTAGTAGATTGCATATTTGCACATTCTTATTATGGTAATTTTTTAAAGGGGGGTTTTATCTGGAATTGGTTTTAACTCTATCTACATCACTTGTTATATCTGTAAGGGAATTTAACTTGGTTGATTTATGAAACTGTTAAAAGTCATGTATGCCTAAATTTTGTAAATAGAAAAAGGAGACAGAAATTCTGCCATGACATGGTGGACCCGGAGAGGTTTTTGTTTCCAGTGGTGGTTCAAGTTGTCTTTATATTTCCTTTGTGTTAAAATAATGCTAATTCTTCCAAACATACAGGTTATTAGTGATAAATATAATGCATATTGCATGTTTTATCTGTTTGTTCTTGCTTTTATGGTCCATGGACCAAAATAAAGTATATAACTGACGGACTGCTTCATGCTTTAACCTAAGCAATACAGTAATTCTCTTTTAATTTCGAATTTTAGATGCCTAATTGAAGAATCTCTAAGAGCAAATATTTTTAGTTTACAAACTTGTTGTATTGATCTTTTATACAGCCTTTTCACATTTTGAATTCTTAAAGCAAAACTGATACAAGATTTAAATGGTGAATAATCAAATCTGGGCTTGCTACCATCACAACTTGGCTAATTCAGTACTGATTGCATGAACATTTACAAATAGATGATTCATGTCAATCTCTGTACTCCAGTAAGTTACTGAAATCATTGATACACTTTAGAGAAAAGAGGTCTTCTAGTTGAGTCGAAAAATAATTATTATATTGTATTTGTTAGGCACTAATTAAAGTATTAAAAGCAGGAAGTCACTGTCTGACATTAGTTAAATACTCAGAATAAAGTGATATGTTGTAGATGGTGATAACTTTCTGGTTTGCTATAATTTGAAAATCTCTACAAAGGTAAAAGTCTGTGATATTACTAGTGAGAAGACCAAAACAGAACTAGCTCCATTAGGAAAATGAGTAAACTGTACTGGTTGGACCACAGTAGGACTGTCATTTTAAATAAGGTAACCCAGATCATAGAAAAGTGAAGGAATAATGTTACTGTGCACAATATTACATTGTTTTTGGATGACAGACCATTAGGATGTTACAGTAAAAATCAGGACAGTCATCAAAACTGCTGGTCACCGGGTGAAATAGCAGGTTTGAATTGAGACAACCTGTGATACAGATAAAGGCTTTAGAATACTGTGATATTAAAAAATCAGTCACTTTCAAAATGAGACCTAAGATAGCTCTGCACTTGACAATTGGCAATGAGCAGTATACATTAATTATTACAAGCAAGTGAGGAGGACTATACTATAACTCAAGAGAGACTACATACAAACAGGGATATAGAGTTAACCAGTAGTGTATTCTCTGAAAGTACATTTTTGAGCTAAACTTTGTGTTTTGATACGACTCTCTCATATAAAATGGCAAGAGTTCTTCTCACCCAGTTTAATGGTCCTCATTTTATCACCTTTATAAGGATTAAAGTCTTATTTGATGATGCCAGAATTCGATTATGAGATCTGCAAGTTGGACAAATATATTAGCAACAAGCATGTATCACACTTAACCATTTTGAAAGCTGGTGTTTGGGCCAAGGTGAACCATCTTCCACCCTAAATGTCGGGGGAGTGATTAATCCCACAACAAGGTATTGGCAGAATAGCAGTCAAACTTCACTGAATGAGCTGCAGAGATCTTTGAACATGCATTTAGTAAAATTAATGTTGATGTACTACTTTTCTGACAAACTATGACAATGGTGAATGACAAGGATAATATGTACTACCCCGAATACTCAGAAATCATCATAACAGGTTTACATACGATTTGAAAGGTATTCTCACTACAGCCTTGAAACTGTTACTACACCATGGCTTCAAATTTGTGTTTCAGAAGAGGTTTTCTGAAGACCCCACATTCTATAAATCAGCTTTTTTCTACATCCAAGAAAAATGTAAAGACTAACCCTGCTCCAATGGCAACAGTGTAGCCTGAACTGCCAGGCCAGGCCCTCCCTGAAACCGGAAGACAAGCAAGCCGACCAATTGCTTGCATACCCTTCTAGAGGGGGCTTCACCTTGCAGTTTGGTATGGAAGGATCTCATGGTCAGTACTGAGTTGCATAAGGTGGGCCTTTGTCTTAATTGCCACAATGGGTGAAATGCAATAAGCTGTAATGCTACCCCAAGTGATTGCCAGTGGTTGGACTATTTGCAAGCATTCCTCCGATCACCTTTTGTGCAATTGATGTAACACCCTAAATGGGCCAGAGCATGCTCAGACGTGGGTCCTTTGCTCACTGTACCATAAAATCCCAGCTACATCTCACTGACAAGGCCAAAATCGATCTGAGGTTGCTTGTGTTCCCTTCTGGAGGAGGTCTCGCCTGGTAGTTTGGGGAGGATAGTTCTATGAAGAAGAGGGACAGTATTGTTTTCATAAAGTGTCCCTTTGTAGCACGGGTTGTGAAAAAATATGAGCTAGAATGTTATCCTGAGTTACTGCCAGTGGTTAGACTATTAGCAAGCATTCCCCCATCACCTTTTGTGTAATTGATATAATACAGTAGTCTGCCAAGGGTATGATCAGACATGGGTCTCTTGCTCACTTTACCATTATATCTCAGCTATTCCTGACTGATGACTGACAAGGACTAACAAGGCTGAAACCAGTGTGGCGTTGCTTATGTTCCATTCTAGAGAGGGACTCGTCTGGCAGTGTGGGATGGATTGTTCCCATGCAGAGCAATGTCAGAACAGATTTAAATAAGGCAGTGCTTTGTCTAGAGTGGCATGGTGGATGAAAAACGATGGGTTGGAATTCTACCCTGGCCGATTGCCAGTGGTTAGACTCATTGCAAGTATTCCCACCATCATCTTTTGTATGATTGATGTAATGTCATAAGTGACCAAAGGTTTGCTCAGACATGTTATGTCATGTTATGTTTTTTTGATTTGTATAGCACACTTATCCCCGAGAGGGTATCCAGGGGCTTGGGCAAGGTTTTTAGGCTTGTGGTCCCAAGATTATGATTTGAAGAGCCGGGACTCAAGCTTCTTGAGGAACTCAAGAAGTGAGGAGAAGGGTCTGTTGTGTTGAAGGAGGTTGTCCCATTTCTTGGGGGCAATGTAGTAGAATAAGCAGCCTCCAGTTTTGTTTTTGTGGATGTGGGGAATGTGTGTGAGTGAGAGTGAGGCAGAACATAAGTGTATGGTGGGTTGGTAAAAGTGTATGCGGTGCTGTGAGAGATTCTGGCATAGAGAGTGCTGCCATAGTCCAGCCTGCTGGTGATGAGTGCTTGCATGATGGTCCATCTGGTGTTCTGAGGCAACCTTCTGAAGATCTTTTGCAGCATGCGTTGGATGTGGAAGCAGGAGGTGCACAATGCTTCTTGAGCAGTCATGTTGAGCTTGTCATCTAGGGGGATTCCTAGATTTCTTGCATGGTCTTTGGGTGTTGGTCTTAGCTCTGACAGCCACCAGATGGAATCCATTGAGGAGGTCTTTTTGCCAAAGACCAGTACTTTCATCTTGTCGAAGTTGAGCATCAGTCAGTTGGTTCTCTTCCAGTTTGCTACCATAGTCATGCAGTTGGTGAAGTTGGTTCTGGTGGTGTTTCTCTTGTCCAAAAGGGAGAGGATGAATTTGGTGTCATTGGGGTAGGAGATGACGGTGATATCTTGTGATCATAAGATGTTGGCGAGCAGTGTCATGTGTATGTTGAAAAGAGTGGGTCTGACAGGATGATACCTGTGTCAGTTTCTTGATCTCTGATGTGAAGGGTGCCAGCCTGGCCATTGGGTTCTTCCAGTGAATAAGTAACAGATCTCTTTGAGAGCGGATTCTTATATGCCACATGTGTCTTGCTCATCTATCATAGGATCTAAGCTATACATGATTATAGAGCCCCAATAAGGACGAAACTAGTCTTGGGTTGCTTGTATTCCAGTTCAGGGAAAACATGGTTTGGCATCATCATCATCATGCAGGTTCAAGTGAATAGTTTCCTTAACCCGTTAAGTGCTTCTGTCGGCCAACGGCCGTCGCGAGCACTACCTCGGTAGTGCTGCGCACGTCCGTTGGCCGACGCGGCCCCGCCCGCTTAATAGAATGTTCCGCACTGGCGCGGAACTTTCGAAGCAGTTAACCGGTTAATATAAAAGTGGAAGCAAAAAAACTAGCAAAGGCATAACAAACACGAAAATCCAGTAAATGTTGCAAGTACATCAAAGCAGGTCGAACTTGCATAAAATTCAGCCTCCTTAACTAGGGGACCAGAAAAGCTTGTCTAAGCATTTTATAATATCTACAAAACATGATAAAATGCAGTGTCTTGGGAGGAGGTGCCATCACCCCCAAAAGGGCTGGACTGTCTATTAGGTTCAATGGGGTTTGTAAAGCACAAGAGACGGTGGATCATATTGAATCGGAAGCGAGATAACAGAAACTGATGTTGATCATTTGAGACCACACCCAGATACAACTCCATAAAATAATTTTTTTCAACATAATATAGGTTCTCACTGTAGGTTTAATTAGTTCCTTCTGTTCCCTTATTGAATCGCTCCACCTAATGGAGTTGGCAAAAATCCATGGGAGGCCCGCATTGATATTCTTATCTGGGTTCACAAAAAGATTCTTTCTCCTCAGCTGAGAACAGTGGCTCATATACCTCAGCCATGGGATCGGGTGCCATCCGTCTAAGGAGAGGCAATCTTTTATGGCCAACTTGTTTAATTTGCACTCAGGTTTGGTCAGATAGTAAGCCACCTTATAACGGGACACAGACCAATAATGTCATTAAAATAAAGTAGCCCCAATTCCTGGAGGACGATATAAGAATGTGTGCATTGTGGGACGCCTAACAATCTTCTTTAGAATTTATCTTCAATAACCTGAAGTGGGCCATATCTCAAGTAATCCCCATCACTTCCCACATAACAACTGCAATACCTTTGGCCTGGAACTATTTTATAATGGCCCCTAAAGGTTTTTTGCCCAACATGGAGGCAAATCAAAAAATGGCCCCAATTGTCATCATCAGAGTGAATTTATTGGTTATCAAAAGAGGAGACCAGGTACTGTTACTGTCAAAGGTTACTCCGAGGTATGAGAAAGAGGGAACACTTTCTAAAATATGGCCATTGGCAGAAAACAGTATAGATTTTGTAGAATTAGGGCCCATTGTCTTAACATATGATTTACTATCTGTCATAAAAGCAGCAAAAAAATCTATTAATTGTGGGAGGCCTTATGCGGTACTAGACAACAGGACCACATCGTCAGCATAAAATATGGTGTGTATAAAACGCGACCCCTCCCATGGGGAGTGTGTATTCCTCAATAATAGTAAAGCTTACAACTTATTTATATATAAGGGAAAAAGAAATGGGGCCAGGGTGGAACCCTGGTGCGCTCCCCAACTGACTTTGAACAACTTAGTACAGGTGCCATCCATGTTATATCTCACCATTGTAGACATATTCTGGTCCAAATAACTTTTAAAATACACTATATCAGGATCCACCCATATTGATAGTATAGTTGCCCATGACTTGGCCCTTTTCACTCTGTCCATTTATGCGAGGTGAAGATACCCTGACCTTGCATTCTCATATTTGCTTGCGATCAAATGCAAGTTCAAACATTGGTCACTAGTGCTAAGACCCAGTCTAAAACCAAACTGCAAGTCAGAGAGAACCCCTTTTGCTGCTGCCCAAACTGAGGGTCTATTAGGGATCACCCTCCCCACTACTTCGGCCACTGCATCCATCTGAAAATGGGCTGATAGCAGTGGGGGCTGCCCTATGACCCATTTTAAAAATTGGGACGATGATTGAGGTGGGCCAAGATTTAGGTGGGCCCACCATTACCACTTCATTGATTCAATGAGCCAAAATTGGGGACCAGAATACTGTGTCACTCAGAAAGAGGTCAACCACAATCCCATCTGGGTCAGGAGCCTTGTTTCTTGAGAGGGTCAAAATGGCACTGAATACCTCCTTCATACCCACAGACAAGGTAGACAGGTCAAGGCACACAAGTTCTTCACTCGTCAACACAGAGTAAAAGGACTAAAAATGGAATGCACAGTGGTGCAACAAACCAGAGATGTGACCCTCCTACATCTCTATAAGGGAATCACTTCCCAAAACAAACATCAACGAAAGAGGTTCAGCACTCAACTCAAAAGTTAATTTTATGTACACCACGTTTTCAGTCCATAATGCACAATGTAGAATGATAAGGCATGGTCATCTCAATGAACAAATGTGAAAGTTGTGTCTTCTTCCAAAAAATCTTTATTCATCATCTTTTTCTTAAAATCACAGCATACGAGCAGTGGCCAACGCGTTTCGTCCCCCTGGGACTTCTTCAGGGCTACAAAATATATACAAAACAAAAACTTATTTACAATGTATTTACAAACATTAAAAACTAAGTCTATTTACACTATACATTAGACCAGACGCTACATAATATATCCATCAAATATCTAGACTTCATTTGTTCCCTTGGTTACACATTTGTACACTTGAGAATCCATATAGAAATATCTGACAATAGCCTACATAGACTGTACACGTATTTACACAGGGAGAGTAATAATAACTTGCATGATGAATCCCATCGGTCACTGGGGAGACTCTGGGTTACACTAAAAGTGAAGTAATTTTGTATATAATAAATCAGGTAGATTGATGGAGAGACTCTATATACATTACAGTGTTTGCAATTGCACGGTAGCTGATTGACTTATTCATAAAGTGGGAGTGCACTAACATACCTCAATATGCAAGTAGTCATCTCGCATATTCTTCATGTTGTGATTTATAACAAAGGAATGTAGTGTTTAGGTTATGTCTGTAAAAAACAGAGATAGTAACTTCATCATGATGTTGTACCACATCAGAACAATCAGGTATTAATACAACAGATCGCAAACTCAGGCATAAAAAGGAGTAAATAAATACACTACAGCCTGTGCATAAATATTGGCGCACCGATGTGATCAAAACCTTATACGAAACCCCTTATTGATTGACAATAAGCATTAAAGTGCTCAAGGTGTCCATAATTTACATTCAACGATTATGAGTATTTTTCATTGTTCGGTCAGGTAAACCAAACGATGGTACTAGATACAAAAGTTTATAGGTGTCATGTTTGGACAAATACTCCAATACGGCAGCTGCGGCACATTCAATATAACGTTCGTTCCTGACTAACGTGGTGATTCTAAAGAGGAACATCAAAAGATAAAGGGGCATATTCTCAAGAACGTGCGATAACCATCGCAAAAGTTACTTAACGCAACCTTAAACATCGCAGTCCATCGCGTGAAATTTACGCCGTGCTAACCAAGTATTCACAACACGGTGGTACCATGCGATAGTCCCCAAATAACCTGACAACTGTCCGCGTTTAAATCAATGCCACGCCTCAAAAAATGCAAAACACGAACGCAAAAATAGCAGCGATGAGGCCAGGCGCGATACAAAAAGCAGCGAAAACCAGCCACAGGCCCGCAAGTCACACCCGTCAGGCGGGAACAAACACCATAAAAGCAGACCAAACAAACGGTGAGAGGACAGCGTCCGAGCACAACCCCCAGCTGTGATGCAGAACAAATGACCATTGTCCAAATCCGACAGTCAGTTCCCCACAAACAGCCACAATGTACATTGACATGCATTCAGCAGGTAACATGCGCCAATGCAGAAACAAACATGGAACTAACCCTGGGCGTAGTTTGCGTAGTAGCGCTACGCGTAGCTACGCGAAGTGCACTTCGCACTACGCGACCTACGCGTAGCACTACGCGAACTGCGTAGTTTGCTGTTCGCAATGATTGCACAGTGCCGGATGCTTGTCCGCACTGTGCAATCATAGCAAACGGCATCTTGCACAGTGCAAGCGGTCGTTTTCTGCCGCTCGAGTAGATTTTTACTCGAGCGGCAGCTTTCTCAACGCGGACTGGTAGTTTCTCATCGCGAGCGGTCGCGAGCATACGCGACCACTCGCAATGAGAAACCTGACCTCCCCGCGTTGAGAATCTCGCCGGGAGGTTTATTTTCCACGCTCGCGATCGGCAACTTGATGTTGCTGATCGCGAACGAGGAAAAAGTCTCGCCGGGATGTCATTTTGCTCGCTTGCGGTCGCCAACTTGACGTTGAGGACCGCGAGCAAGCAAAAAATACTCGCTACGCTACGCGTTTTTGCACTGTGCTACGTGCAATTCGCGTAGTGCGAAGTAGCGCAAACTACGCGAGCGTAGCGTAGTACTACGCCCAGGCCTACATGGAACACACTGTGAAACCGCATCTCCCCTTCACATTGCAGAGGGACAAACAACACCCCCTGCACACCGATGTGCCATGTCCATGACCAAACAACAATGGAACCACGGACCAATGTAGGGGCAGTGACTCCCCCCACGTACATGTCGCCCATGTCACGGGACTTGAGTCACAGGGTGCATCCCTGCATCATGGCGGCACATAACAGACCGCAAAAGAAGCCCTCCTGTCACTTGAAGGCCACAAATGACAGCCAAAATGGAATGAACTGGGACACACGTGAAACGCCGAAGTGTGGGATACCATAACAACTGTGATACACAGTACTGGCATCACTAAAACGTGACACCCTAAACAGCCTCACTGCACAGAGGTGACACACCCACCATCCATAAACAAATCCCAAAATCTGCAGCACAACATGTCGCGCCAACACGTGTCTGAGTGAAGTGCCTGTACAGATGAGTGTCATACACGCAGGGAATGTGTCTCGGAATGCATTTATTAGCACATGCTGTGCCTGTGGACAGTCATCGTACTGTGCCATTACTGCTAAGGACCCTCACAATGTGACGTCAACCAGAGAAGAAATTGCCAATGATGTAGTCCCTACGGGCAATTACTGCTGTGGCTGCAGTGGGGTGTGGTCCACCTGCCTCATCTCCATCATCATCGTCCGGTGCATCTGGCACACGTATCCATGGGGCTCTGCTGCGTACACATATGTTGTGCAACACACAACATGCAACGATCATCTTGCACACGAGGCCTGGGCTGTACAGGAGCCTTCCACCTGTGACGTCCAGGTACCTAAAACGTGACTTCAACACGCCAAATGTGCGCTCCACAATGCCCCTGGTGCGTCTGTGGGCCAAATTGTACTGCCTCTGGGGCTGTGTGTCTGGGGCTCGGAGGGGTGTCATCATCCCAGCGCAGAGTGCATATCCTTGGTCACCTGTGACAGTGCAGAGAGACATGAGTCAAGACTACGTACTGCATGATGTGTTGGCAGGCCCACTGGTTCATTGGTGTGTGATATGTGTGAGTTCGTGATTTCTGTATGACATGTACTGCGTGTTGCTAATGAGCGGCATCACTGTGTAGTACGTAGCCTCACTGCTGCACCTCACCTCCGAGCACATTCACTATTGTGCGCAGGGCGATTGCGTCACATGCACCCCTACGGCACACCATTGTCATGCCTGTCTGCGCATGTCAACAAGCCTGACTATGACACAGTGATGATTCTGCGCAGAATGTGGCCGGCCACGTGTGTGTCGGCCCATTGCAAGGACAGGGCTGACAGAGATGTAGAGTACCTGCCTGACTGAACCCGACATGCAGTTGAGGGTACATCTTTGGCTCATGCCCAGATAATAGCGACACACACAACAGTTGGCATGTGTGATCCCTGACCCGGAGTGGGCATGCCCTCCCCCATGTACCCCTGTGGCCTAGCACGCACCCCGGGGGCATGCCACATGGCAACATTGCCCATTGCGGGATGGGTGGCGCAGACACTACAACAGAGACACACGCATCAGCCACATCCTTGGCAAGGGCTACACTGCACCACATCCAGATCCACCTGTGGAGTAGCCACACCCCTACGCAGTACTGACGTACGCCAGTCGACCCCGCTTACGCCCACAGGGAGGTACGACACGGTTTCATGTCCCAGGTCTACACCACTGCCTGCAGTGACATGGATGCGCACGCTGTACACAGCACAATGTTATGTGGAATGAGCCCAGTCCCCCATGCATACATAATAACCACATGGAAACACTGAGTGAGTTCGTGGGACTGGCCACGGGCCCGTGCGCCCGGCCCCTTTTTTTGCCAGGCTCACATCTCCAGTGACGCCTGTGCTGGATAGGTGTTGGGTAGTGTAAGCCACCACTCAGGGGTTGGCTGGTGCTGGCAAAGACAACAATAGTGAGCAGACAGTCAGCAGTAGAAGGTACGTACATCATGGGTCCCTGACTTGAGCAGCACAGAGTTTGTGGCCCCTGATGCACAGCAGCCGGCACAGGCACACCGCCACGGGACGGTGACTTGCAGTGCACTGAGGTAGTGCCACGCGAGCTGAGCTTGTACTTGTAGATGTCCAAGGGGACTTTCGCAGAGGGTTGCGGAGGACAGTGGCAGGTGTCCTTCCAGGGCATGATGAAGAGGGCAGAAGCAAGCAGGAACAGGTAGATGGCGGAGTTGAATGCTACAAACCCCACTTTTCCACCTTGTCAGTATCAGCCACATGTAGATGAAGACAGCCTCCAGCCCATGGGCTCAGACACCACCGACGTCCAAACAGAGATTGCCCATGGATTTCAGGGCACACACTCAGTGGCGCCAGAGCTGGAAGGGGATGCAGTCTGCGATGAGGCCTGTACAATGACATGGACTCTGCTATGCAGAGAGCAAGACTCAGTTCTAGTCGTGTGACCTACTCCACCGCAGTGTGTGCCGGAGGCAGCGGTCAGCAGGGACCCACAGCCACGTGTGGTAGGCATGCGCGGCACAGAGTCAGTGGCACCAGTGCAGTTGTTGGTAGTGTCCCATCACCTCCGTAAAGGTGAGCCTTTTCTCCTCCAGACTGAAGTGCGTCTTCCTCTTACTCCTCTCCTTGCGTACTGTGACATGAACACTGCCATGAAGGAATCATGCTCAGTTCCAAGAGTGCCACCTAGTTGGCCGCAGTGTCGGCCGGAGGCAGCGGTCAGCGCAGGCCACCCGCTGTCCAGCCATCTCCTCCTGGATCTCTCACACACGACGTTGGAATGGCATTTGTATTACTTTTGTGGCTGACATAGGTAGTGGCACCAGAGCTGAGTGGGTGTACAGCTGGCGAGGAGGCCGTATCCTGCCTGTGACGGACTGCATTGGATTGGTGTGAGGCCTGCAGGACCGCAGTGCAGGCACAAGCTCGGAGTCAGCAAGGGCCCATAGACATGTATGGTGGGAGTCCTATGCACAGACTTGGTGGCACCACATCAGAGGGAGTATGGTGACATGTACTCAGCCTTCAAACATGTACTCTGCCATGGTGTGATCAAGACTCAGTTCCATATGTGTGACCTACTTGTCCGCTGTGCAAGCTGGTGGAGTACGTCAACGGGAATGGAGGTCTGCGGGCCTATGACGGGGTGGCCCTGATTATCCGAGGAGTCTGCCAAGGTCAGGGTCCTCGGGCTTGGAGCAGGCACTGGCATGTGGTGGGCCCGCTTTGGCACACGCTGGTGTCGGCAGGTGAGCAGTGATGCCTGGATGCGCAGGGGCAGGCATGACGGCTCTGGGGACCAGCGGTCCGTGGTGCAGCAGGCGCACAGGATCCCAGGCAACACCGCTCACGGCGTAGGCCTCGTGGCGGGGTGAGAGGCACCGCCCTGGCAGGGACGTTGGGCATTCTGGATGAGGTCCACGCCCAGGGCTACGTGCTTTTTATTCACACCCATACGCTGACCTGGCGTACGCCGGGCCAGCCCACTCCTCTCACGCCTACATGGGGGGACGTGACAAGCGACGTTTCCTTGGTCTCCCTCACTGGCTGGAGTGACATGGTTGCATCCACTGTACCACACACCAGCGGTGTATGTGGACATGGATATGTGTGTGGTCTGCATACTGCAGTGTGTCCAACAGATCCTCGTCACACTTGGCATTGTGTGCAGTCCCATTCATTAGTAACAGCGCCTCCTTCGCACATGCCGGGTTCCCTCCTCTTCCCACATTCTGCTGATGTGTGGCTAAGGTGCCATGCCGTTGATGGCTCATGTACATGGCTAGGCCTGGTTTCCATGGTGAGTTGTGCTGTCGTGTCTGGTGGGTGGGCATGTTGTTTGGCATGTTGTATGTGGGTTGTGACGTGTGCATTACCAGGATTGTGAGTTGTATGATTGTGGAGTTGAGATGTGTGGTGTGTTCATTTGGTACTTACCAATGAGCACTGCATTTCCGTAGGTGCCATCCTGGAAGCGCCGGTTGATGATGGACTGTCGGAAGATGTATGAATCATGCACACTGCCTGGGTAGTTGGCGACGACATTGGTGAGGAGTCCCCGGTGGTCCACTATTGCCTGCACATTGATGGAATGCGTGTGCTTTCTGTTGCGGTAATTGTGTGCAGTGTCGGAAGGGGGCACAAGTAGGACATGTGTGCAGTCTATTGCCCCCAACACGTGCGGGAATCCAGCTATGGCGTAGAATCCTTGCTTGGTCTCCAGCTGTTCCTGCGCAGTGTGGGGGAAGTATAGGTACTAGGGTAAGAGCTGATGATGGCATCCAAGACAGGTGTGAGGAACTTTGATAGGGCTGGCTGTGAGACTCCTCCGACTCTGGCGGTTGTTGGTTGGAATGTCCCAGAGGCCAACAGGTGCAGCACAGCCAGCAGCTTTGTCTGCGGACTGATGTTGGTTGTCCGCTGTGTTGGTACCATCAGCCTGTGGGCAATGATGTTCAGGATGCAGAGGATGGTTGTCCTTTTGAGCCTGCAGTGGGCAATGACATACTCTGGTGTCATGTCTGTGAGGCTGGTGCGTTTTCTGAAGGTCCGCGGTCTGTGTCTGCACTGCCTCTGTGGTGGTCCGGGGGGGTGGTGCGGGGGAGTCCGGGGGGTGGTGGCGGGCCGGTGGTTGTGGAGGTGGGTGTTGTGGCCCTGTTGGGGCTCCGAGCTGCATGATGAGTAGCTCCATGGCATCTGTTGTCCTTCAGGTGTGGCTGTGGGCTGGGCTCCCTTTTCTGGTGCCGGCTGCCGTCCGACCTTACACCAGGTCAGAGCAGGTGTTAGTTTCCTGCTGGTAACGCGCCATATCGCATGTTTTGTGGCTTTATCGCCGATCTGCTTGGTCGTTGTGAATGTTGCGGTGTGGTGTTGACGCGGCTTTTTGCACTGGAACGCCTACTCTGCATCTCATTAGCGATAGTTGCAGGGGTCATCTGTGGCGATGTTTTTTGCGATGCTTTCGCAGGTAAACTGGTGTTATAGGCTGTTAGCACCAGCTTGTGAATGTTGCGATACATTTATCTCGACTTTGGCTGCAATAAAGTGCCGATAACTCGGCGATAGCTCCTTGAGAATATGCCCCAAAGTATTTACAAGGGCCAATGAGGGCCGTTATAATCGAATCTTTTATGGTGCTATGCGCATCAGATTAGGGTGTTTCGGCACAGTACAAGGCATCAAAACAGTCCATGTGCCAAATTTCATAAACAAAAATAAGCGTTCATGTAACAAAAACACTGAAACCACTCTATCCCTATGAATGGACATTTTCATGGCTTCGTCTACATTATAAAAGCAGTTTTTTGATAGGTTGCTTGAGGGCCAATGATTAGGGTGCACACTTTAGTGTTGTCCAGTGGCAGTGGATGGATATGATATTATCGTAAGCATTTCGGCGTGCCATCTTGGATGAATTAACTCGTAGCGAGATTGGAAAGTATCACATCAGTTTTACCCTCACCATTAAGACAAATCAAAGACAGCCGTATGAGCACACTAATTTAAGCCAATTGTATGTATGGCGAAAACAAGGGCAAATACACAGCGTATTAATCCTAACATCAGAAGAGATTTTGGGAGTTCGGGGTTCTTTCAGAACAGTTTGCAGATTAATGTTTAATCTTGATGTGTCTTTTTGTGTACAAATTGTATAAAAATGAATTGATGATTACACATTATTATGTTACTCATAAAAAATAAATGAATAAACAATTTAAACTTTATGAAAAAGATTTATTAAGAGAACTGTGAAGTACTTTTTGGGCTGTTCTGTGATGCTTTGCACATTTGTACAGATTACAAAATATATTCTTTCGATTTTGTTACCAGGCAGGGCTGTGTTCTGTTTAGTAGGGCTCAAAGTATGACAGTGACCTGAGCATGGGTGTAGATTGAAGTCCCCTGTTAGTATTGCCAGCATTGAGACAGGTATTTACTACATTGTTTGTCAAGAATCCTACGTAATGTGGTCAAGTGCTGTACAGAAGAACAACCAGAGATGGCGTTATAAAAATTAACTACTAGTAGTTCCTGCTTGTCTGGGAACTGCAACACCATAGCCTGCAAATTTGGTGAATAAGTTGTTAAAAGTTGGGTCATACATGATACAGTGATACAGATAAAGTTATCAACATTAACAATCCACTCTTAGATCTCCCTGCACTTGAGTGAACTGCAGGGAGAAAAAATGCATGTAAACCATCCTGAGGACAAAGGAACTGCTAGTGTCATTATACATCCCCCAACAGGCTCAATGGGTCAAAACTGTTCAAAGGTCTGTATAGTGTAAGTGTACGAAGTAGATGGTGGTCGGGCAGGGTCAAGAATAGGGACCACAGGCATGGATGGATTTTATATCTGACGATCGCTTGCTTCCAAATGGAGACAATAGAAAAAACTTAGCGGCAAAAGCCTGATGTAAGATGCTGAGTACTAGTACCTATGAGTGTCAATTAGAAGTGGAGCCACCACCCTCTCCTGACTAAAATTCACCACCATGCAATCCCCAGTCCAGCTTTTGTGGGTGTGACCAATCCAGGGAACTCGTCGAGCCGTGATTATAAGATTGCTGATTGACACGTCTGCTTTCGTGTGGGTACAAAGCTAATGGGTGACCTTGATTTTAACTGGCTAAATTCTTCTGTTGCTCTGTCCTGGAGGTGCTGAAATTTCCCCAGTACCACGACGAGAGGAGTAGCCTCAGGTGGAAAGTTGAAGATATTGCCTCTCGAATTAAGCCTCTGGTCCCCTTGCCAACTTTCCCCAAACCCAAGCTTCCTTACGAATCTGAGGTGTGAAGTTGAAGCATCACAAAGAGATCCCTTCTACTGTGGTGCAGGGGCCTGAGAGGTAACTTGGACCAGACAGGCCAGGCTCCAACGTCTAAGAGGGGGGAAGCACATTTGGGACGCCAGTGTGTTCTGATACTCTATGCTTAGTACCCTGTGATGCCAAAGACATATTCTGTGTTCTCCCTTCACACAATCCACTCATACTTTGATTTGTGGCAGAATTAAGTGATGTAATTGTACCAGGTTTTGAAGACTCCGCATGGGAATCGTAAACACTTTTTCAATCTCTGTGAGCATAGAGAGGCCAAGAAAAATCTTGCCCAGCAGATTTTCCATTAGGGCCTGAAGGTTTAGGCTATCTGCTGGTTTGAGCACTCCATCAGATTTCTTCCTTTGACTTGGAACACCCTTCATTTACTTGGGGGACTCCTTGACCTACTCTACTCATTTATAGGCTTTGATGGCAACTCCCTTCTTTTTCACTTAGATGCTGATGCTCCTGGATAATTAGACAAAATATTACCCAGACCTGCTTCCTCCTGACACTACACGCGCAGGCCAAGTTCTTCTTCTGGGCCCCCACCGCAGATGTCAAAAAACCATGATTGTATTTTTATTACAGGCCCTTTTGAGGTTGAGTAGAGAGGTGAACCAAGGGGTAGGAGATTTAAGTTTCCTCAACTCAGGTCACAATGCCAGGTCTCCAGTCCCTCACAAAAATATCAAAATGAGGTAAAGCACAAAAGAGGGGAGGCGGGTCTGGTCACATGCGGGCGCAGAAAGGCACAGGTGGGCCCCCTCTTGGGACAATCTTCACCCCTGCACTTGCCTGTGTGTGTCCAGTGTGCACCCCATGCTGTGGGATTCCTCCTGGGGTTAAATACGTGTTATGCTATTCAAGGTCCCCGATTTCTTCAAAGCAGGGCGTTATGGGCTTAGCAGTCCCAGCCCTTCCTGCAGCGCTGTGTCTCTCTGGTATGGCAGTTAAAGCTGGACTCTTCCAATGATAGAAGGGTCAAGACTGATTTGCATATGGCTGGGTCCAAACTGAGGTTACATTGTAACCAAAAGAATGATGGGTTGGAATGCAACGGTAAGCAATTGCAAGTGATTACAAGACTAATTGCAAGAATTCCCCATCACCTTTTGTGTGTTTGAAATAGCACATTTTAGATACTGTGAGGGCTATTCACAAGAGTAACTTTCATGTACTTAAGTGTAAATTTATGAGGGGGATAAAAAAGGAGGTGGTGCCAAATTTACAAATGTATGTTATTATTACTAGAAAAAAACAAACTCAAGGAGATGATGGACGGAGCGCTGAAACTTTTGAGACACTCACCCCCAGTCACAGATCTGGGTTGAATCCATCATCGTTGTTTAGCTCATTTTGCCACCCCAGTTCAGACACAGCTATATGCAAATTAGTCTTGACCCTGTGCCTCATGGGAACTTTACTCTGGGTCTGATGACGCTTGCCTGGAATGGCCACGCAATTACCCCCTCATTCCCTCTGATGGTAGCAACAGCGAACTCTTCTCGCTGGCCGAGGTAGAAACTGCCATAGGTAGGATAGTTCCCGCCAATGCCCCGGGACCAGAAGGCCTCCCTGGAGACCTGTTTCTTGCAGACCTACGAAACTGGGCACGTTACATTCTACTTTTAATTAATTCCATCTCTAATGGTTGCCCAGTACCGGAATCATGGAAGGGGGCGGAGGTGGTCCCTATTTTCAAGAAGGGAGCCAGAGAGGACCCTGCCAACTACAGACCAATTAGTCTGATTGACGCTATCCAGAAGGTAGTTGGCAGGGTCCTGCTGCAGAGGATTCCATCCTGGGCTGAGGATGAAGATATCCTCTCCCAATACTAAGCAGGATTCAGGCTCAACACGGGTACGGTTGATCAGGTCTTTAGGCTTCTTTTGATTTATTGGAAAGTCGTCGTGATCGGCTGAGGCAGTGTTTACCTTGCTTTTATAGACTTAAGGACTGCCTTTTACCTGGTCCCCAGGTTGTGGCAAATATTAGAAGAATTGGGCATCCCTCCACTAATCCTTAACTTATTGATCAGGCTCCATGAGGGCATTTATGCACAGGTGAGATGGGGGACCCAAGGTCAGCTGACGGAAAGGATTCCAGTAAACAGGGGAGTATGCCAGGGCTGTGTGATGGCACCCACCCTGTTCTCTTTATACGTGAATGGGGTGGTTAGCTTCTTACAAGAAGTTCCAGCTGATGCCCCGGCCCTGGCGGGCGACAAGGTACCTACTCTCCTGTTTGCGGATGACACACTGCTGATCTCTAAGACCCCAGCCGGGTTACAGAAACGATTGAACAGATTTCAATCTTTCTGTTACTCCCGGGGGCTGGTCATAAACACTTCTAAGACCAAGTTTATGACTTTTAACCCCCACAAATCCTTCAGAAATAATCTCACCTTAGATGGGACACATTTGGAGAGAATCAGCACGTTTGACTACCTCGGTATTCGACTCTCAGAAAAAATGCAATGGAGGTCCCACCTTGACAAAATGTTCTTGAACCATAAACGTGCGGTCGGGGCATTAAGTAAAGAACATTGCTCTTTGCAGAGTAGGCCAGTTGCCCCAGCACTCACGGTTTATGATGCAAAGGCAGTTAGCCCAGCACTTTATGGAGCAGAGCTATGGGGATTTGACAATGTTGATGAGATATGCAGGTCAGAGCATACGTTTTTGAGCGATTTGATTATGCTACCCCGGAATGTCCCATTAACCCCCTTGATGTATGATATGGGTAGGCGCGCATTCAGCGATATTGCCAAATTACGCCCGTTGCTCTTCTGTGCTCGCCTTAGGCGGACCACTGAACTCACGAACTATGCTAAAGCACTCACAGAAGTAATGAGTTTAGATGTTAACCATGGGGTTAAGTGGATATCAAATGTTAAGAAATTAATGACAACTCTCGGCCTTAAGGATTCCTGGGATAACCAAAATCCCCCGCGCAAGGCAGAGCTCAAACGTATCTACTGGGACTGGATTGATACCCGGGATCTTAGCAATCCAAATGTGGGAAGGCTAACAGAAGAATTTTTCCAGCACAAACAATGTAGAAGCCTGGAACCGTATTTGGATACAATCCAGATTCCAAGAGATAGGGCGCTTTATAGCCAATTCAGATTTGGATCGCTCCCGATCCACGAACTGATTGCTAAATGGCGCCCCCCAAAACAGAAAACAGAAGACTGTGCTTGTTGTAAGGCACCGAAGGAGAGTGTCGCCCATCTTATGTTTGCTTGCCCAGCGTACTAAAAAGCAAGGTCTAGATGGCTAACACCAATCTGCAAACAACTAGGTACCCTTGATCATCGCACTGCTTTACGTATCTTAAAATCTTTTCAAGAACCCTCTTTGTATGCGGAGTGGCCAAGTTTTTAAGTTGCGCCTGGATAGTCAGACATAAAGCTTTACGAAGGGAGACCTAATTTCACATCATAAGCCCCATGGAGAATACACTAGAGCACAAGATGAACTATCAAATATTGCTCGAACAAATACCTATGCACTGTCACTTATATAAGGCACATTGGGTTTTATTTTTTAATACAATTTTTAACTCTTGTTTTTACCAAAAATGAAATATTTTTATTATGATGAAATGATGTGTTATCATGTCCCGATCGATCAAACATCATGTATTTGTTATGTCCTTTTATGATCATTTTTACTTGTACAGAGTCTATTTTTTATAAAAGATTGTCTGACGCTTTTATGATACCTGTTATCGAAATAAAGCAATTTGACTTGACTTGACTATATGCAAATCAGTCTTGACCCTGTGCCTCATGGGAACAGTTCAGCCTGAATTGCCAAGCCATGTCTTCTCTGGACCAGAAACAAGCATCCTGGGACCGGCAGTGTAAGGGGTGGGGGTAGTTTAACAGACAGCGCAGGGTAGTGTACGTAAAGGGGCAGGGGGAGGTGAATGGGTAGATGGGGTCGTTTTTAGGATGGGTGTCGGGGTAGGTTTTAGGGCAGTGGAAGGGGTTAGGGTAATTTAGGTAACATTGCAGGGGGAGTGGGTGGGAGGGATAGTGGTTTTAGGCATTAGGGTAGTGGGAGGGTAATGGGTTGATTTGGGTCGTTTTTATGGCTGGGGGTCGGGGTAAGTTTTAGGGCACTGTAAGGGGTGGGGGTAGTTTAAGGGCCAGTGCAGGGGTGGGGGTAGTGTACATAAAGGGGCACAGTTTTAGGCCTTAGGGCAGGAGGAGGGGAATGGATAGATGGGATAGTTTTTAGGGCTGGGGGTCGGGTAGGTTTTAAGACAGTGGAGGGGTTGGGGTAATTTAAGGAGCATCGCATGGGGAGGGGTGAGGGGATAGTGGTGAGATTAGTCACACATACCTATTTACCATTTTGCCTATACCATGAACTTTCGTGGTAAAGGGATGCTTGGTAAAGGAATGCGTGGTTAAGACGCATTCATGGTTTAGGCTGCATGGTAGAGGCACGCGTGGTTTAACCATACTATATTAAGTTGTAATCTTCATTATTCTGTAATGTAAAAAATGGTTGTTAAGATATTATACAATTAAATAATAAATATATATTATTTTTATATATTTTGTTTACATCAAATTATATTTATTTATATTTTTACTATTTTCAATAATTTAACATTGTTTACTATGGGGTTTTATTTTGTACGTGTCTATACACCCAACCACCAGGCAAATAGTACAAAACCTCTGCTATTTACCCAGCAGATAAGAAAATAGTACATAATCTCCGCTGTTTCGCCAGCCATAGACTAAATAGTAGAAATTATATACAATTTGACCAGTGGCTAAATAAACAGTGTGAAGGAGGTCTTTATTGAGCCAGCCATAAATAAAAAAGGGACTCCAGGCAATGGTAGTTTGGTGGTCGTCTTGTAATGGTGATGCAACATGTGAAGCATTTGAAAGTAAGAACATACACAAATGCCAATAGTTTTTAAAAAGGTAAGTGCATGAATTATGCTAAGCTGTGTACAGATTTTTAAAAAAAATCAATTTTGAATAAAAACATTATGTCATTTTAATATTCAAATAAGATCTGTAGAAATCAAACAAAAGCTTCAGGATATGGCACTCAGTTATTTTGTGCTTCAGTCAGCGGGAATTTGGCTATCAGCAAAGAATCCTGAGTAGGGTTTTAAAGCATGTTACATAAATGTTTTACTCACTAATGAGAATATATTATTTTTTTAATGTTTATGATGCTCCTTTTGATGTTGAAGGCTGGACTCTTTCTGGGCTTCTAATGGAAGGTCTTTGAGCTAGCTTTAGGCTTCTGTTTAAGGGGGAGTGTGCTTGTTTACTATTTCAAATCTGGCAACACAGCAGCAGTCAACAAGCAGCAGCAAACAGGGAATGCAGACAGATAGGTGGTATCTTGGACTCAGAGGGTGGGACTTATAACATATGTACTTGGTGTTTGGGGGCGCAGTGCTGTGTGGCACTTGCAGGAGGTAAATTGAGTGAGATACTGTAATGGGGGTTCTGTGGAATGGCGAAGCAAAAGCAGGAGCTAGGTAAGTATTGCATCTGGGGAATTCACAGGAGGAGTTCACTCTACTGCCTGTGAATAAACACACTTTTTCATGCTATTCACTGAGCAGAGTAGGTTTAGGGTATTGTTGCTTATGGTTCCATGTCATGAGTGGCCCCTTCAGCCACGCTGACATTTTAGTCACCAGCACAATGCATCTTGGGCATGGTAGTTTTAATTTTTAACATGTTAAGCAGTGCTTTAAGTGGCCATGGTCCTGTCTCTACTGGGCCCTCATTCCTGTACTTGACAGTGCTGTCTCAGCAAAATAAATCTGGAACCCCAAAACAATAATCTGTGAGACAGGCTTGAAGGCTGTACCTGACTGAAGTCCATGTAGAGGGGCGCTGGAGAAGGAAGCAGCAGTAGGAGGATGAATAGTAGGAGCTTAATTGCCAAGAGGGGGACCATTGGGAGTTCTAGGATGACCAGAGCAATGAGGACTAGGACAAGAAGAACCAGGCCCAGGGACACCTACTCTATGAGCACCAGGTTTACCAATGCCAGAGGGGACCAGAAACAAATAGATGATTAGGAACAGGACAAGGAAATAAACCACTAGGGGTAACAGGACCAGGGTGAGAAGGATCAATAGGGCCAGGAGGCTGAGGAACAGGGAGATCAGGACCTAGTGAGAAAGGTGGTGAAGAAATAGAAGGACCAGAGTTAAAAAGAACAGATGGCCCTGGACCATAATGACAAGGAGAACTATGAGGGCCTGTGCGTACCAAACAGGATCAGAGGGATGAGGACAACCATTGTAAGGAGTAGCAGATGCACCTATACAGACAAGAGGACCAATACCAGGAGACCAAAAGAGAGAAGGGACAGAGATAGCAGGGAGAAGTCCACAGACATCAGATCAAGGACAACCAAGGGGCCAAATGCAAAAGGACCAGGAAAAGGAACCCCACAACCGGAAAGGACCAGGGTTACCAGGACCTGAATACCCTAAATTAGAATGTCCAGGGGGTCGTAGAGGACAAAGAAGTCTTGGGTCGGGTGGGACCAGGATCAGAACATCCAGTGTCTGACTCAGAGGGATTCTAAACAAGTGTGATAAGAACTACATGAACCAGGGTAACCCACAACATAGGAACTAAGGGGACCAGTGCCAGAGGGATGCGGAAGATCAGACCATATAGGGTTATTAATACATTAATAGGCGGACCATGAAATATGGCCCATTGGTCAGATGAAAAAGAATAAGGTAGAATAGGCAACCAGGATGACTAGTAGGAGTAGGATGGAGCTGGAAGCCTGGACACTAGGAGGGCTAGGGAAACCAAGGACAGTGGAAATATCACCTGAAGACCCGATACATGAAAGCAAGACAAAGGAGTAAAAGAGCTAAGACCAGGACTAAATGGACCAAGCTGACCAGGATCAGAAGGATTCAGGCAAACAAGGGGACTAGATAAACCAGGGGAGCATTATGGTGAGGAGGATGAAAATGTCCAGGACTGGGAGCCCGTGAAACAGGAGACAGAGGATCCAAATGCCTGGGGTAGGGGTGCCTGTGAATAACTACCAGTTAAACCATGACCAGGAAGTAGAGCGCCAGGAAGTTCTCAGACTAGCATGAACCAGAGGTCAAATAACTTCAGAACTAGGACAGGCTAGGATGATCTGCGACAGGATAAGTTATTACAGAGCCATGGGGATAAGGAGCAGGAGGACGAGGGCCAAGAGCATCAGGACCAATCGTCAGTATGTCCACGATACTAGGACAAACAGGATAGGGATTAGGAAGACTGGGGGGGGCATTACCGAGAGCACCCAGAAGACCTGAGCAAAAGGACTAGGTAAACTAAAAGGATCAGGAGGACCGGAAACAGAGCTAAGAGAGTCATGATGATCATGAATGAGTAACAGAATAGCCAGGCTTAGACTAGCTAAAGGAGGACAATTGTGTGTGTGTGTGTGTAGCAGCATGAGGGCAAGCAGAAAGAAGTCCAGGGCCAAGAGAATCAGGACCAGATCCAGGAAGACAAGATCCAGGCCAATAGGACCAGAGGCCATAATTAGCAAGGAAGATAAGGATGTCAGTACCAAGACTACCAGAAGGACCAGAGCCAGAAGGACCAGAACCTGAGCAAGGAGGGTTAAAACGCTAATTACCAATAGGACCAGGAACAGACCTAGGAGTGCCAGGGGGACCATGACCATAGGACCAAGTCCCAGAGTACCAAGTGAAGCAGATGCACCAGGACCTTTGGGTAGCAGGATCAGGATAAGGAAAGATCTGGAGAACCAGAGCAGCCAGAGTTAGGATGAGTAAGGGGACTCGATCTGGATGTCCAGAAGGACCATGTCCAAAATGAAAAGGCTCAGACAGACCCAAACATAGAGCACCAGAACCAAGAGGGCTCAGACCATTGGGTGCAGTGCCAGAAGGACCATGAAGTCAAGGCACAGGGCTGGGAGGACATGGCTGATCCAAAAAAGGAATACTAGAGCTAAGAGGGCAAGACCCAAGAGGGCCAGAATACAAGAGGCCAGGTAGGCCGAGGGGACCAGCAGGAACAGGAACAGATGTATTGGGAATCAAATGAGCAAGGTGAGAAAGACCAGAAGGGTCAGGTTAAATGGACAAGGGTCAAGAAGATCAAGAAAGAAAAGAAAGAACTAGGAGAAGCTGGCCTAAAAGGACCAGGATGGCCAGAAGGAACAAAACCAAGAGGATTAGGCGTGCAAAGACCCAAACAAGTGGGCATACAATCAGGAAGAGAACACAGACTGCAAGGACCAGGAATCGGAAGACCATTTCTAGGCAAACCAGACTGAGAATGAGAAAAACTTGAGCACAGGATCTAAAGGATAAAGACGAGACGGCCAGCCAACCAGAGCCAGCAGGACAAGAGGTAAAAGTATCAGGGAAAGAAGGACCAGTGGGACCACAAGCAATTCAAAGAGACCCGGAGTGTCAGGACCTGGCATACAAGGACAAGCAGGACAAGGATGAGAAGGAAAAGGAGGGCCAGGACAAGGCAGGCCAGGATGACAGGAGCCATGATGACCAAGCTGGATGACTAAGAATGACTAAGAACAGGATGACCTGAACAAGGAGGATCAGGATAAAGTGGAAAAAAGATGATAACCAGCAGGAAGACGAGGGACAAGATTATCATGACTAGGGATGGGCAGAACTCGTGAAATTTTACTTTGCAAAATTCAGTGGAGTTGCACAAAAAATCTATGAGATTCAGCAGAGCCCAGCCAATGGGCGGAAAAAGACATGTAGCGCTGCTTGTGCTGTAATTTAGTAACTAGGGGCCACTCTGCGCTGAAAAATCTGCGCACCAGAGGGCACAGCTACTGGAGTTGATTTTGCTGCCGCTCGAGTGGCAGCCTTGTGACAGCGAACAATTGTGATCTTCAGCGATCTTCCGAATTAGAAAAATCACACAGAATGGCTAACTTGCGACCGGAAATCACGCTAGGGGATGCCAAATATCACTCGTGCTCACCAACTTACTTATGGAAAAAAATACACCATGTAACGATTGACGGAATAATCCGCATTACTCTTGCCACCAAAATTCCTCCAATTTCGCTGGCTGGAACGGCATATTTCACCCACTCCTAAACAAGGCATGTTGGAGGAGGACCCAGAGAACTAGTCAAGGCAGGAGTAGGTGGACTAGGGCTATTAAGACCAGGGACCAGATGGGAGAGGATTAGGTGGACTAGAAAGATCAGAATAAGCAGAACCAAGAACAGGGATAAGAGTACTAGAGAGGTCAAAACCAAGAGAACAGGACCTGATGTTCCAGGAGGAGCAGGAGGACTAGGATCTGGAGTATTAGGACCAGACTGAGGAGGATTAGGGGAACCAGGAAAACTAGAGCCACATGGTTCAATGGTAACAGACAAGGACCAAAATGACCAGGGCCAGCCCTCGATCAGGACGAATGGAGGCAGTGCCTGGTGAAACACAAGGACTGGGGCAAGGAGAATCAGGATGACCCATTCCAGTAAGACTAGGAGTACCAGACCAAGGAAAGCCAGGAAAACAAGGCTAGGTAGATAAGAACCCAGCAGACCAGCGGGGCAGGGTAAGGATCAGTGGTACCAGGATCAAGAGGCCCAGGATAGGCTAATACAAGGATGAGCCAGGAGCAGGACCAGGAAGACCAGGGTCAGGAAGGACTGCAACCAGGACCACCAGATTCAGGAAGCCAGTACCAGGGTGATGGGAACTAATTAGACAAGTGACAAGATGAGGTTCAGGAGGATCAAAACAACCCAGAAAGGGAGGACCTGGAATAGGACTAAGAGGAGGACAAACTCCTATAGGCACAGAAGGACCTGGAAGTGAAGGAAGAAGACCGGGAGCAGGAGGATACCTATGTGAATCAAGGTCCATGTATTAGAATATCCCTTTTGTAAATGGTTCTTATTCATGCTTCTTATGCCGCCAACCCTTAGAAACCCCCACCTCTTCAGTCCGTGTGAGTATTTGCTGAAACATCAGAGCATGCAAAGTGAATAACAATCCAGGACTTTTCCACTCTGACCTCTGAGAGTAAAAGATGTCGTCTGATGCTGGCATGTTAGTCTGAGGGTGGATCTGAGCACATAGAGCCTGAAACTTGACAGAGGAGTCTAAAGGTGGAATGGTTGAAATTGAGTGTGGTCTGAGAAGGATGGCAGAAAGGTTTTGAGAAACATAGATGGCTGAAGTCAGGAAAAACCTAAAGGCTAACATAGGTGTCAAGGGATACAGCAATCAGCAAAGGGAAGCTCAGAATCATAAGAAGGCTTTGATGAGCAGAAGAGGCGGTGATGGAGGCACCAGATAAGCATGCATAAAGTGCAAATGGCTGCTTTGAATTAATCTGCCCCAGGGAGGCGTTCCATGGTTGGAGCGTGGATGTTCCAAGGCATTCACCCATGGATCATGGCGCATTCCCAGATTTAACATTAGTGGTTGACCTGGGAATGCATCAAAATGCTATGCCTCCCCAGAAGAGGTGTAATGAGGAGAATTTTTTTTATTTTCTGTAAGTGTGCTGCATTCTGCAGGACATGTAGAAAGAGGAAAATGCCTCTGAGGATTGTCTTTGCTCAGAAAGGTGTTCCTTCCTGCACAAAAACAATCCTGCTCGTAATGCAGGCACCCTTGCAGGTGGCTTTGTTGGTGCTAGGAAGCCAAAAATGCGCCAGCGCAAGGAAAGGACTGGAATGCACTGTATCATGTTAAATACGGCACATTCCTGCCTGTTTCCTTTCACACAGCAGAGCACAGCAAATTGGTTTGCTGTGTTAGGCTGTGTGAAAGATTGATAACTATGCCCCTAAGTGTTTGTGACTGTGTAGAAAAAAACCCTTTTAAGGGGTTCACTGATGCACCTGGTCCTTAAACCAACAAAGAAGAGATTGGCACGGAAGCTGGAATATCAAAATAACAACTTTATTAACCTCACATGAGGGAGACTGCGTCAATACAGTACCCTCAGGCCACTGTAGGAGGCAGTCCATGGAGTACAGAGACCCTGGGTCTTTCATGCCCAGTTTATAGCTGAATTAGCATGTAGACTCAAAAAGAGGCAGTACAAGTATACACATGAATAGCTAGTTACATATAAGGATACATAAGAATCGCTTACTCAACAGAGTGGGAGGGTTTACAATATTGCTGACATTAGTTAAAATAGCCTGACAGTTACTTCAAGAGCAGGTGCATTCTAGCAGCTAGGCCTTTCTGAGCATGTGCAGTGCTCTGGCTCAGTACTGAAGGAGTTAATTATAGTTCCTGACTCAAGTGAAATACAAGAGCAGGCAACAGTGAAGAGGGAGAAAGCACATGGCGAGCACATGGCTAACTAAAATGGCTGCCAAAAACAAAATGGCTTCAGCTGATACTAACAGCCATTTCAGCTGATTTCTACAGATGGCCGTTTTAGCATTAGCTGAAGACATCCGCTATAAATGAATAGAAGCAATGAAGTTATCCTGTACATTTATCCTCATAAATCCATTAATATCCTGATCCATTGCTAAGTGGGCATTTACATTTTTAACATTGTTTAACTGGTGAGATACAAGTAGAAATACATGGGGAACAGAGTATTGGGTCATTATGAACACACAGATAGCAGGAGAAAATAATGGCTATTATTACAAACAGAACTATCAATGTTTCCAACACCAAGCAGAAAGTAAATCCCAAAACCATCCAGTCCATTTCTATGTTTCAGGGCTCCTATGTATTTCAGTGACCATCTAATTCAGCTTCAGAATAGCCAACAGCACATATCTAATATATCTTAAATAAAAAATAAAAAAAATTAATAGACCTTTCCAGTGTTCTTTTTATGAGGGCTAGAGTACCAATTGATATGCTCAGGAGGAGGGCAGAGTAGTATTTATCAACTGTTCAAAAAAACGTTTCTCTTGCAGAATAAACATTCCTAATGCAAATATTAAAGCAAATACAAGGATCATTACAAAAACAATTTTCGCTTCAGGGGACCAGGAAGACCAAACAGGGCCATGGGAATTAGGACGAGGAGCCGCAAAGGGCTGCTCCTCCTCAAAAATGGGACGACCAAAGGGATACATTGCTAAAAAGTACTTAAAAGAATAGAAGCTGCTGTACAACCAGCCAGAGGGGAGTCTTCTCCCTGTGTCCATCTGCGCCTCACAGGCAGGCTCCTATCGAAGTTATTTTCCAACGGTGGAGCTGCACAACTTGCAACTCAAGAAAACAATCACGGCCCAGTTTTAAGGGAAAAGGTTTCTTCTTTCAGGATAGGGCAATCACCCTCCGGGGCAAATGCCGTCAACGATCCTGTCCAGTGTCTCAGGCTGTGCACCAGTATTCTTCACTTTAATCTAACAGGCACCAAAGGCACAGCACCTGTACCCTGAACTGAAGTCCTTCCCTAACTCCTGTGTTGCTCCGCAGGCGCACTGCTCTTTTGTCGGGCCACAGATTGTACCTGGTGTGCTCAGGCATTACTTGATCAACAAACAGAGGTGCAGACTTGCATTCACTTGGGGACCAGGACTCAAAGGCCTGATGCTGGGATATCTGAAGCAACCCTTGTTTCAAAGGGGGTCACCTCAAGCAAAAGCCTCCTTGCCGTCCTTGTCGGTCTGTGACTCTCTCAGCTGGGCATCAAAAACTGGATCCACGCAAAGAATTCTCCATCCTGATTTGTGACCCCGTCTTTCGTCCAAGACAGTAGCAGGGGTACACACTTCACGTCCCAGTGCTTCCGGCCTTCTACCTTCACTGAGGTCCTAGTTGCCAGCAATGCCTGTGCTGGTTCCCTTTACCCTGGCTTCAAGCTGGACTGGCGCTGACTCCCCAGGCTGAATCTGATGTCCGGGCCCCTCTGGCAATGGTTGTAGAGCAGCAGATATGTATTGATGGACAGAACAAAAAAAATCTTTAGACAAGGCATACAAATAATCTATCAACAGAGAGGATAGTCTATTTCTGAATACCTTCTTCTTTTTTAGCTTGGGGCGCCCCATACATTAGCAAGGCACCCAAGAACCACTTCATCTATCTGAGAGTTAAAAAAAAAACCCTGGACCCATTAGCAAGAATAAAAGGAACTTTTTGGTGAACTGACAAGAGTAAAACGTTACACTATGTGAAGCAGCCAAGGAAGTCTATGTTTATTTACTAAATTCTGAGGGAAAAAGAAAAACAATACGGACATACTCTAAATCCTTACATTTGTATATTCCTATATTATTCATCTGAAGAACCTCAAGAAAGGGAATTTTTAGAACAAGCATTCTTTTGTGCTTCTTGTCTTAACAAGCTTGTGTTTCATAAGTCATAACCTTTCACTACCTGTACAGGACTGCAACCACTTCTAAAATGATTTTTCTTACGTAAAAACACCTACATTTTACGCTTAGGACCATGCTCTCATGTTATAGGCGCGGCGGGAAAATCTAAAACTGCTAATTTAACAGGGATTCTGTCAGCTCAATTACACAGACTAATAAGAGACTAATAATGCCTTTGCAAAACTGTATGTAGCATAAAAAATAACAAACAATAATGGTGTTATCACCTGAGAATTTTAGAACAAAAACTACCCACATATAGTTCCCCTTTAAAGGTCAAATAAGGGAACATCAATCTAGACTACTCATCTGTTCATAATTTCATCAGACAGGATGGGCAGTAACATGGCGTATTTTTTTATTCATTTTATTAATCTTAACAATTTTAAAACAGTATTACTGAATAGTCAATTAAACGTCTCATGGCCGTTCCTAGACAGCTTAGACAGGCTCAAGAGAGAGTGAGAAAAAGAGAGAGAGAGAGAGAGAGAGAGCACATAAAAAATGACAATGTATTACTTAATTGTAGTTACCCTTAATTAGCCCAGGAGCTAATCTCCCTAATCTCTTCCCCTCATTCGACAGTAGGTAACCTGAAACAGGTGACCTTCTGTCGACACTATCTACCCCTATTTTTGCAGCTGGGCACAAACAAACTTGTAGGAGGTAAATAGCACATTGAGCTAGCTAGAAAACATTAATAACCAACTACCAATTCCTTTAGCAATTGTACTAGTGTAGCATGAGGGCGCATGAATGCAAACTGAATTTCATTGCTACCTTATTGGAGCCCTTGCACAATAATCTTTAAACTAAAAGCATTATTTCTATATACATGGCAGAGCTATGCTCTACACAGGGCCCACATACATTACTGCCTTTCCTTCGCTTCTTATGACTGCGCAAAACCTGCCTGGTTTTTTGCCAAAAATAATAAGCAAAGCTTCTCTTTCTCTTTGCGCTGTCATCCCTTCCTTGAGAATCTTTTCCGAGGTCGAAGTGCCAAAGCAAACGTATTAGAAAAACCCCTCCTACGTGGGCATTTTGCTGGTCTGCTAAATACAGAACTCGACCTCTGCCCCTTAAACCTGCTGTCCCAATTTGTACAAGGCTATTTCCATGCGGTTTTCCAATTCAAAGTAACTCTGAAGAATCACAGCTGAAAAGCAGTCCTGTTCCGTGCCTGTGAGCTAATAATTTTAAAGGTAAGATGCACTGTTTGCTGTCTTATTTTATACTTATTTTTATTCATATGCAGTGTGTGATGTGCTTTCTAGCAGTTTAAAGGCCAGCTGCTTGTTCTGCAGTTGCATGTGTGCACTGCTGAAACCTGAGATCAGTTTAAAAACAGCCCTGGGTGCCAGGACTGCTTTTAAAAAGTAAATTGTGCCCAAACTCGACTTTGGTGGTAGGGGCACTTAAAAATGAATAACCTATAATGTTTTGGCATATTAGGGACCCCCAGGGTCTCCCCTAGATATCCCAGGGGTGGGGGGTCAGAAATGTATAAGGTACACCCTTATAAAATCAGGTTTTATATGCCTGGATAAAGTGAAATTTCACATTTCACTCCCCACATTGTGGTAAAGTGCTGCTCAAATTCAACTTTGATGCTAGGAACTTATATATTTGTCACAGTAGGATTATTAGACATTGAAAAATGCAAAAACGATTTTAGTGCAATTATTTTTAATAAATGTTTTTTTTTTCATATAGTCAATTTTTTTTTAATAATGATCACTAACCCTTTTGATGTTTCCACATATGAAAAGCAAGCCTCATTCCTTTCCTTTTGCCTTTAAATACATGTATTTATAACACTAAGCACAGAAGCTGTACTGAAACATAAAATAGTTTGTGTCACTTTTTAAAGGGCAGTAATTATTTACCATCAGAACCACAGATATGCTTATTTAGAAAAGCAACAAGAAATCCCTGCTTTTAATCCTTTCTATTTTATCCAAAATAATGAAGCTGTATTTGTAACTTTTAAAATCAGTAGTCTTTAATGCACGTGCTGGATCTGTAGCTTGTGGCCGGGCATAGCCATGTGTTGTTTACTCAGCTGTGTTTTTACGACCAGCAAGCCTCAATTTCCACGCCTTTTTCAGGAGAAAAACCCTTTGCTATATTGTAATGTCCTGAAAAAGTTTGATCTCCATCTGTTTTGACAGACAGATTCCTCTCAGTCAGACAGCGGTAAACAACTGTTTAAAAGCTCTTTTCCTGGTGCTGGAAATTTGAGCACGGCGCAGTCTATTTAAAACACAGGCATTCCAAGCCAGCACAAATCTATCATCTTGTAATGTGAAAAAAAAAAGGCGCGTTTATTTCAGCAGCTACCAATTTACTCAGATGATGTGAATGCCTTTTAATATTAATATCTAAGGATAATGCTGTAACATTTTATATTAAGTCCTAGTTTGAAAGCACACAAATTGGTTTTATTTTTCTTTCTATGAGGCCTATTTTTTCCCTATTGAGTGTTAATTCTAATTTCTCTTGTGGCAATATTCACACATCTATACTTTGTTACTGTTTTACTTCTAATGGTAGCGTGCAGCTATTTAGCATATGTTACATAATTAATTCCTTGAATTCTAAAATGTAATTCTTTCAATGACATTTGCATAACAGAATGATGACAAAAAACCAAATTGAGCTCATTCCAGACATTTTCAAGAAGGGGGGCCACACACTCAGAGCACACAACACTGCTTGCTAAGGCAAGCCATTCTCACACAAAAAACATATTCACTACTTAGTGAAACAAGTACTTTTAAGCATCACCACCGGTGTCAATTCACAACCACATAGACACTAAAAAAAAACCAATTAACCCACAAATCAACACTTAGGACAAAAGCAAGAGACAGCCCACAGACTGTACTCAAACCATTTGTAAATACCAATGGTAAGTCATATTTACAAACGAAAGGACTCTAAAAAAAAGGTACAGAGATTACACCAAGACATATAGACAGCCAAAAGACTGCCATGTTCAAAAAGACAGGCTCGCGCCTCAGACCTTTTCCAATAATACACCAAATTACCAGTTGAGCTGGCAGAACACTCAAAAGCGCTCCGCATCACCACTTATGAATTTTACTAAGTGCGCAGATCCGGATCCTTTTATATATATATATTTTTGTTCCATAGTGTACTAGTCATCATGGAAGAAATACCATTTTTAATATACCTAAACCCATATAGGTATCCCCTCTTAGGGGAGTCAGCTGAGTACTTCCTAAATCCATATTGGTACCTCCAAGACAGCAACACTTTCTACGAAGTGTGCTAGGAGCAGGCATGCCAAAAATATTATAGTATATATAATATTATTCTCCAAGTGACACTTAACACAATTTGTGCCGTTCAAGACTTCAAAATTTAGAGAAAGATCTCCTCATTACCTGCTTTCATGTGCTGCAGCAAACAAACAAACAAACAAGAATCTTGGCCAAGTCAATCCAAACAAAAGTGTTGCTACAGCAACCTTACCAAACCAAAGTCTCCAACCTCCACCTGCCAAGTTCTTTTTTTTTTTTGTCCTCATTTTGCCAGATTTCTTGCAGGGTGACGCTCAGAGTCTTTCTAGGCCATATCGGAGTGAACCAAAGCCATTAGCCGTATTACGAGACCCTGAGATGATCTCCCCCAAGTTTACATCCGTTTCCTATTCCATCTCCACATATTAACTGGGCCTACCAACGGAGTTGGAGATTATAAGGCCAACAGAGTAAGTGGCATAATCATAGGACTCACGTTACCTTTTCTCTCCATTTATTCAACGGAGCCCAAACTTTCTCTTTACTTTTCGGATCACATGTCATATCTGATTCGCTCACATATACAATGCTCCTTAAACACTCAGAAAACATTGGAGGATTTCCAGATTTCCACAATTTACAAATTTCCCGTCTTGCCAATAAAGTTACATAAAACACAAATTTGGAGTTAACCTCAGACCGTTGCTCTTCTTGATCCCAACTCAAACCAAAAAATATTAGGCTGAGTGATACTTCTAGTTGCATCCCAATAGAATCTCCAAAAAAGGCGCTAATCTCATTCCAAAAGGGGGTTATTTTTGGGCAAACCATGAACATGTGCATATCATCCGCATCAACACACATGCATCTGGGGCAAGTATAGATATTCCCTGTAACCTTAGAGAGTTTTGCGGGCGTCCAATACACCCTATACGTGGTGAAAAGATGGTTTCGTTTTAGTGGTGCTGATTTTACTATTTTTCATAGAATATTATACGACTTGCTCCACATTTGCATTATATCCTGGTTAACAGGCTCCTCGCCCCACAATTTTTCAATTTCGTTCTCCATCTGTCCGCCCGCATCTACAAAGGCCCAATACCAAAATGATGTTTCCTTACTCCACCGATTGGATCTCATCACCTGGTCAAATTTAGGATCGTCCACCTCTGCCCAATCCTGTGTAATCCACCAGGAACTCAGCTGGAAGTATTTAAACCTTGTCAACGAACCCTTGGTACAATTACAAAGTGCTTCCCAACTAATCAAATTTGTACCATCCTGCCAAGTTCTGAGTGACATAACGGTCGTTTTAAAATACTCACACCAAAGAAGATCTCACCTGGAGGGTCAGATCGGGAAAACCGGAAAACACGTTGGTCTGCAAAGACAAACGGTCTCCTCATGCAGGGTACCTCCTCAGTAGATTCCTGTCTTCCGTCAAGACCACTCCCTTGGATAGCCGCGTCTGCGATGAGGCCCACGTTTGGGCGCCAATTTGTAGAAAGAAAACCTTTTAAGGGGTTCACTGATGCACCTGGTCCTTAAACCAACAAAGAAGAGATTGGCACGGAAGCTGGAATATCAAAATAACAACTTTATTAACCTCACATGAGGGAGACTGCGTCAATACAGTACCCTCAGGCCACTGTAGGAGGCAGTCCACGGAGTACAGAGACCCTGGGTCTTTTATGCCCAGTTTATAGCTGAGTTAGCATGTAGAATCAAAAAGAGGCGGTACAAGTATACACATGAATAGCTAGTTACATATAAGGATACATAAGAATCGCTTACTCAACAGAGTGGGAGGGTTTACAATATTGCTGACATTAGTTAAAATAGCCTGACAGTTACTTCAAGAGCAGGTGCATTCTAGCAGCTAGGCTTTTCTGAGCATGTGCAGTGCTCTGGCTCAGTACTGAAGGAGTTAATTATAGTTCCTGACTCAAGTGAAATACAAGAGCAGGCAACAGTGAAGAGGGAGAAAGCACATGGCGAGCACATGGCTAACTAAAATGGCTGCCAAAAACAAAATGGCTTCAGCTGATGCTAACAGCCATTTCAGCTGATTTCTACAACTGTGCACTGGCATATAAATTCTTAAATTCTCCATGATGTATATTTAATACATGCGTTAAAGGGATTCAACTGTGCATGAACTTACATTTAATTTAGAATTACTTTATGCATGTTATGTTAAGCTGCCTGGCTCCTTATGACGATATTTGAATTCATATCTGTGCAAATTGTATGCACTGTGTGCAGCAAACATGCGTAGATTTTAAAAATTTGTAGAATATCACAGTTATTTATCAAACAGCACTCTTCATTTAAATGTGTAAATGAAAATATTGGTCCAACTTAATATCCTTACAGTAACAGCTATTCATTGTGCAGTGAAGCCTCTACCACTGAATTATGCCCCCACTACCTAAACTGTCTATACTATTTTGGTTATACATTAATAAAATTGTTGATATGGATTGCAAAATGTTAGCAACTGCTATAATACTAGACTATGTAGGTGTTCCACTCATGTGTACTGCATTTTCCTAGCCAACACTTACCCAGAAAAGCCCACTGATTTAATGACTTAACTGATGCCCCCCAGGCAGTGAGCCTTTTTTGATATTTGGGGCACTTCACACTTAAGCCTTCATATTTTTATTGTGCAAGCTATCCAGACTAAATGTAGATTTCCCAGCAAGAAATCATTAAAATAATCAAAATATGGCAATATAAAAAAAGTGGCAAAAGTGCTGTTCAAGAAAGTATATGTTTTTTTCCTAAAATAGCATTAACAATATGTTTGCTTTGCTAAGATCACCATATTTAATGAAAGGCTGAGTTATATTATTTATCAGTTTTTGCATTTTCTAAGTGGTAGTCAATATTTCCTATTTTTTTATGTTTCTATCTACCGTACGTTTTTGTTGGAAATCCCAAAGGTGAATCATGAACGCTATACATTTCTGAAAAGTAGATCAAATTTGGAATTCGGCAAGGGGTGATTTGTGTGTATGACTCAGGTTTTTCATAAAGAAACTGTGACAAATGGGAATGTTGGTTGACTGAGGCCTGAGCCCTGGTCAAGCAACAGCCACACTCCCTTGTAGGGTGAACCATAAAATGTCACTAAATTAACCTATGCTTGGAACAAAAAGCAGTCAGGCTTAACTAAGAGGTTATGTGTAAAGTATTTATGCAGCACCACCAACAGTGATAGACTGACAACACAAGAAAAATCCCACACCAATTTAGAAAAATAGAGCAAATTTAAACCAAAACAACAAACATCCAATCAGTAGAACTGAAGTAATGAACTTTTAAAATTTTTAGTAAAAACTAGCAGCTAATAGATCAAAGCGCCAACCGTGGGCATCTAGTTGTGTGAGAGTGGGTCAAAGTCGAACAATATGGCCAACCATGATGAAGCTTGGTTTGGATGCAAGAAGTGGATTAGGACTGGCCAATGCTTACCTTTGGACTTAGACAAATTCTGATTCATGTTCCCAACTTTTGGATTCTGGCTATCTGGTCACCTTCAGCACTACCTCTAAGAGTCAAGGACTGGTGGGACACTACTTGCAGTGTCAGGACTCACTCAGGCTGGATTGAGGTGTGGATCCAAGGTGAAGGGAGCCTTTTGTGTCCCTGAGGCTCAGATCAAGAGGCCAGCAAACCAGCCATTGGGGTCCCTCTGCTGATCCTGGGTTCAAATTGCAAGTCCTGTCCTTCTTTACCAAGCAAGAGGGGTGCAACAGGGCATAAAGGCAGAAATTCAGCAAGGCAGCAGCAGGTCAGCAGTCAAGCAGGGTGGCAGTCCTTTCAGCCACACAGCAGTCCTTCTTCCTGGTGGACTATCCACAGCTCCAGGAGTGTGCTGAAGAGTTGGTGTCTGAGGTCCTACCTTCATACCCTGATGACCTAGTTCTGGAAAGAGGAAGAAGCCTCTAGACAGTGGCTTTGAAGTACATGGAATTTATTTCCTGGCTTCAGTGCCCTGGCTCCAAGCTGGCTGCAGTGACAATAGGTAGGTGTTGGGTACTTTGCTTTGGTTCAGAGAAGTCCCTATTCAGTTGCAAGTGGGGCTGTGCTCAGCTCCGCCCCTCATCCTGCCAGCAGATATCCCATTGAGACATACCTAATCTCTCTATTGTGTGGCTGTCCGTGAGGAATTCACAAAGTCTACCTGTCAGTTAAACCCAGTCATGTTGCCCAGGACAGGCACAGGCCTATAGGCAGAAAAGACTAAGAGGCTGATTACAATGTCAGGCAGAGTTGCCTCCGGCCGACATCATCTTGGACATGGGACCAACCGACACCCGGTCGGCGGTCCAGACCGGCCATTAGGATACGGCCGAACACTGTTCGGTCGCATTCCTACATTTTACAATGGGAGCATGCGTTCCGGCAGTAAAACCGGCGAGAATGCATGCTCCCATTGTAAAATGAGAGGTGCAGTTCATCCCTGCACCCCGTGGCAGGCACCTCAAGGTGCCTGCCACGGGGTGCAGGGATCAACAGGGCCTCCAACCGGAGGCCGTGCAACCAAGGGGGCCTGCTGGGGGCCTTCAAATGCGAGTTCATATAGCTAATAAGAATGAGTTCAGCAAAATGGAGGAGGAGAGGCAGGAGGTTTGGGGGAAAACCACCCTAAGGCCGACAGGTCTAACAGTAAATGTTATGTTAAGTTATGTTATGAGTTTTGTAGAGCGCACATCTGCCCCAGCAATGGGGCGTCCCAGCACTGACTGTTGCAGATTTTGAGAGGGTGCTGAAAGACGAAAACTAGGCCTACACCGTAGGGAAAAGATGGGTTTTAATGGCTTTATGAAATGCAGTATGATTGTTGATGCTACGGATGTGAACCGGGAGAGAGTTCCAAAGTTTCGCAGCGATGACGCGAAAAGAGCGTCCTCCCGCTCGCACTTTCCTCACCCGGGGGACAACCGCCAGATGCTGGCCCATGGATCATAGTTGACGGGTGTGTATGTAGGGTGAGAACAGATTCACCAGGATATCTGGAGAGTAGAGATTCATAATTTTGTGAGCGATGCAGAGAGACTTAAACTCAATGTGTTTCGCCACCGGCAGCCAATGTAGTCTGCGGATGGCGTTGGTCGTGGGACAGGTTCTTGGAAGGCCAAGTAGGATTCTGGCAGCCGCATTTTGAGCCCTTTGCAGACATAAGATTTCAGCCTTATTTGCCCCTAGATAAAGTGAACTGGCGTAGTCCAGCCTCGATAGAATGGAGGCCTAGATTATGACTTGGCGGACTGTGGGATCAAAGAAACCCAACAGCGGTTTGAGCCCGCACAGGAGTCCGAAACAGGTCCCAGCTACTTTTTTAGTTTGAACCTGGAAGTTAAGGGCTGAGTCAACCCATACTCCCAAGTTTTTGACCACCTGTTGAGGGGCGGGAGCACAGCCCAGAGTCGAAGGCCACCAGCGCTCACTCCACAACTCAGTGTCTCTCCCCACTATCAAAATCTCTGATTTGCTCGCATTTAACTGGAGGCAGTTGGTAGTCATCCAATCTGCAATGGCTGTAAGATTGCTCCTGAACTTAAGTGCATCCTGCGTGGAGTCGTCAAATAGTGCCACCACCAGCTGGATATCGTCATCATATGATACCACAGATAATCCTCTGCTCCTGGCTACCGCCTCTAGTGGTTGAACATATAGGTTGAATAAATTTGGGCTCAGCGCTGAGCCCTGTGGAACCCCTTGTTTAATAGCGTGTGTCAGGGAGCTGAAAGGGGGGCCGACACCTGGAAGGTTCTCGCGGATAGAAAAGAGGCGAACCAGTCCAGGGCCGGACCCTCAAAGCCAGCCTCATCCAGACGCTGTAACAGAATCTGATGGGATACTGTGTCAAACGCGGCGCTAAGATCTAATAATATCAGCGCCGACGCTCGCCCGTCGTCTAATGCATCCCTCAGATGTTCGGTTACCTCTAGGAGGGCAGTAAATGATCATGGAAATAAATAAAAAATAAACAGGTAGGAAAAAATAGAAATAGTTAGCAACATTTTCCTCAATAATATTTGTCTCAGTGGCCAGTTATGTCTTTCGAATGCTTCTGGTTATAGGAATTGTAAAATAATGCCTCTTTTTGCATGATCTCCCCCATTGGCACCCCCGTTTGTTTGGACTGATGCTATTGTTTTTTGGACACTGTACACTGGGCCTGCCAACCAGGCCACAGTGCATGTGCTGTGTGCATTGAAAACTTGTTGAATTTGTTAAAAGTCCCTGATTGGCATATTTAACTTACCTATAAACTTACCTATTTATGGCGGCCGCTGCGTGGTGAAGAGAGCGACCCCTGACCTTGACTGGTAGGTCGCTCCCCCACCACACAGCTCCGTCTGTGTGCCCTGCTGCTGCCCCTGATTGTGCTCGCTTTTCCTTTCTGTGCCCCCTTGCTGCCCCTGATTGTGCTCGTTTTTTCCTTTCTGTGCCCCCTTGCTGCCCCTGATTGTGCTCGTTTTTCCTTTCTGTGCCCCCTTGCTGCCCCTGATTGTGCTCGTTTTTTCCTTTCTGTGCCCCCCTTGCTGCCCCTGATTGTGCTCGTTTTTCCTTTCTGTGCCCCCTTGCTGCCCCTGATTGTGCTCGTTTTTTCCTTTCTGTGCCCCCTTGCTGCCCCTGATTGTGCTCGTTTTTCCTTTCTGTGCCCCCTTGCTGCCCCTCATTGTGCTAGTTTTTTCCTTTCTGTGCCCCCTTGCTGCCCCTGATTGTGCTCGTTTTTTTCCCTTTCTGTGCCCCCTTGCTGCCCCTGATTGTGCTCGCTTTTTCCTTTCTGTGCCCCCTTGCTGCCCCTCATTGTGCTAGTTTTTTCCTTTCTGTGCCCCCTTGCTGCCCCTCATTGTGCTCGGTTTTTTTTCCTTTCTGTGGCCCCTTGATGCCCTGATTGTGCTCGTTTTCCCTTCTGTGCCTGTTTCCCGCCGCTGCGCCCCTGCGGCCCCGCCCCCTCACTGCCCATTCGCTGCCCCATTCCCTGCTCCTCCCTCCCACCTCCCCATTTATGGCGGCCGCTGTGCGGCCGCGCAGCGGACGTGCGCAGCGGGCTCGCCGCTGGCGCGCCGAAGGCGTGCCTAAGGCAAGCCCGTCTGCGCCCGTCCGCGCCGTGATCGCGCCCAGCGCCAGACCCCCTGGTCCGGGCATCCCCCGCGCCCGCCACATCAACAGACGCCGATACGACGCCAGCACCCTCCACGCACTCAACCCCGGAAAAGATCACGCCTGCTACCAGGCCACCCCGAAGCGCACCCAAGGGCCCTTCACCTGCCGGAACTGCAGCTTCGCCAGCACCCGCCCCGCCAAACCACCGCCCAGGAAAGAACCCAACTACCTCAGATGCATCCTCCTCAACACCCGCTCCGCCCGCAAACACGCCATCGAACTCTGGGACATTCTCGACTCAACCTCCCCAGACGTCGCATTCCTGACGGAGACCTGGCTGAATCCCGCTTCAGCCCCCGACATCGCCATTGCCATCCCGGACGGATACAAGATCACCCGCAGGGACCGCACCAACGGAGTCGGAGGAGGCATCGCCATCGTCCACAGGAACACCCTCAGAGTCTCAACCAACACCGACGACACCCTCAGCACCGCCGAACACATGCACTTCCAGATCCACACCGATCCCAACACCACCCTCAGAGGAACCCTCATCTACAGACCCCCGGACCCCGACCACAGTTCAGCGATTCCATCGCTGACTTCGTCAGCACACACGCCATCGCCTCCACGGACTACATCCTCCTCGGGGACCTGAACTTCCACCTCGAGAACAACAAGGACACCAACTCCACCACCCTGATCGACAACCTCGCCACCCTCGGACTCAGACAGCTCGTGACTACACCCACCCACACCGCCGGCCACACGCTCGACTCCATCTTTTCCGCAAGCCCACACGTCTCCTTCAACCACACCTCCGAACCCCACTGGACTGACCACCACTGCATCCACTTCACCTACAGGAAGCCCACCACGCACCACCGCACCGAACAAATGCCTCGCCGCTGCTCGAGCAGAGTCACGGAAGACCAGCTAACCACAACCCTCGCCCTGAGCCCACTCGCCGAACCCTCCGACCCCGACACCGCCACCCGCAACCTCAGACAGTGGATCGACGACTGCACCAACACCCTCGCCCCGCTCAAGAATCCGCCCAACAGCCACACCAGCAAGAAAGCCACCTGGTTCACCGAAGACCTCCAGGCCTCCAAACAAACATGCCGAAAACTGGAGAAGATCTGGCTCCACGAACGGACAGCGGACAGCTACGCCGCCCACAAGAGCGCCACCCGCAGTCACCATCACCTCATCAGATCCGCCAAAAGGGCCTCACTCAAAGACCGCCTAGACAACAACGCACACAACAGCAAAGAGCTCTGCAACATCGTGAAGGAACTCTCCAACCCCAGCTCCAACACCAACGACATCCAGCCGTTGCGAGACCTGTGCGACTCACTGGCCACCTTCTTCCACCGCAAAATCGCCGACATCCACGACAGCTTCAACACCACGACCGCCCCGGCAACCACCGAGACCACTGCCCCCACAACCACCAACCGCCTGCTCTCCTGGACCAACATCAACGACGAGGACACCAGCGAGATCATGAACACCATCCACTCCGGTTCACCGCTAGACCCGTGCCCTCACCACATCTTCAACAAAGCCAGTACAGCCATCGCGCCCCATCTCCGGAAAATAATCAACATCTCCTTCGAGACAGCAACCTTCCCGGAAAGCTGGAAGCACGCCGAGATCACCGCCTTACTCAAGAAACCCAAGGCAGACCCCAAGGACCTCAAGAACTTCCGACCCATCTCTCTGCTCCCGTTCCCCGCGAAGGTCACCGAGAAAATCGTCAACAAACAACTGACCCGCTACCTCGAGGAGAACAACATCCTGGACCCTTCCCAGTCCGGCTTCCGCAGCAACCACAGCACCGAAACCGCCCTAATCGCCGCCACCGATGACATCAGGACCCTGCTAGACAACGGAGAAACAGCAGCCCTCATCCTCCTGGACCTATCAGCCGCCTTCGACACGGTCTGCCACCACACACTACGAACACGCCTTCACGACGCCGGGATCCAAGAGAAGGCCCTGGACTGGACCACATCCTTCCTTTCCGGCAGAACACAAAGTGTCCGCCTCGCCCCCTTCCGATCCAAGGCCACCAAGATCATCTACGGCATACCCCAAGGCTCATCCCTCAGCCCAACGCTGTTCAACATCTACATGGCACCCCTCGGCCACGTCGCCCGACAGCACAACCTCAACATCATCTCCTATGCCGACGACACCCAGCTGATCCTCTCCCTCACCAAAGACCCTCACACCGCCAAAGCCCACCTCCACGAAGGAATGAAGGCCGTCGCCGAATGGATGAGGACCAGCCGCCTGAAGCTGAACTCGGACAAGACGGAGGTCCTCATCCTTGGCTCCAACCCTTCAGCCTGGGACAACTCATGGTGGCCAACATCACTGGGAACAGCCCCGCCACCCACCGACCACGTACGCAACCTAGGGGTCATCCTCGACCCCACCCTCTCCATGACTAAGCAGGTCAATGCCGTTTCCTCATCCTGCTTCAACATCCTCCGAATGCTCCGCAGGATCTTCAAGTGGATCCCCACCGAAACAAGAAAAACAGTCACCCAGGCCCTCGTCACCAGCAGGCTGGACTACGGAAACGCCCTCTACGCAGGAACGACGGCTAAGCTCCTGAGACGGCTGCAACGCATCCAGAACGCCTCTGCACGTCTTATCCTCGACATCCCCGACGCAGCCACATCACACCCCACCTGAGAGACCTGCACTGGCTCCCTGGCAACAAGAGGATAACCTTCAAGCTCCTCACCCACGCACACAAAGCACTCCACAACTCCGGACCAGCCTACCTCAACAGACGACTCAGCTTCTACACCCCCACCCGCCAGCTCCGCTCGACCAGCCTCGCCCTCGCCACAGTCCCCCGCATCCGGAAAACGACCGCCGGCGGCAGATCCTTCTCCCACCTCGCCGCCAAGACCTGGAACACCCTCCCCACCAACCTCCGACAGACCCAAGACCTACTGGCCTTCAGAAGACTCCTCAAGACCTGGCTCTTCGATCAGTAGCAGCACCACCCCCCTCTTCCCCCAGCGCCTTGAGACCCTCGCAGGTATATAGTGCGCTTTATAAGTGACATGATTGATTGATTGATTGACCTATACATCCCTTAGTATATGGTACTTCGTGTGCACAGGGTCTGTAAGGTAAATGGCACTAGTGGACTGCAGCACTTATTGTGACACCATTTAAGTGACCATGTAAAGCATGACTGTGGAAGTGCAACAGCAGTCTAGCTGAGCAGTTTTGAAAGTGCCATTTCGACTTGTCAAAAGCACCCTTTAGCAGGGCCTAAACCATATAATTAGATAGTAATTTGGCACCTCTAAAGTAGGCATTGACACCTCTAAGACAGGGTGCATAGTATTAAAAGTAGGACATATGTATTTGATGTTTTTACATGCCTTTATAGTGAAAAAAGTCCCAAAGGTTTTTTCACTGCAGCAAGGCTGGCAGTGCCACAGAAAAATCGGGGCTACTTTATTCATATTTGGACAGAATATCAGAAATACATTATTGTGATACAATAATATTGTATCAATAATATCAGGATATCAAAAATATCATTGACGGTTATATCGAAGGTAAAAATATTGTTTTTAGTGTTGTTTTTAATATTGTTGTGATAAATATTGATGTAGAAACTATTGTTGTATGTAATATTGTTTGTGTCAATTAGTATATCATTTATTGTAGTGTGCTTGATTTATATGTTCATTATTTGTATGTCTTTGTGTTTTTAATAATATATTTTATTAGTTACCAGATTGTTGAAATTTGTTATTTTAGTTGTATTGATGTATTTAAATAATTGTCTAATATTTATTTTAGTAGTGGGATATAGGTTTTTAAAAATATATATATTTTCAAATACATTTTAAGTTAATAATTTTAAAGTTATGCAAATTAATAGTTTAGGATTTTTATATTTATGCTCTTATGATAAAATTGGAAATACATTTTAATTTCATATGAATGAAGATTTATGTTAATGATATTAAGTACATTTAAAAAAATGAATGAATAGTATAAAATAAAAAAATAAAAAACTACATTTTTCATTTAGTTAAATATTTAGAAATATTTTTCTGTTAACTTTTTGCATTTTAAATGTAACAAATTTGATAAAATTGTAAAACAATTTTACAGTTTTGGGGTTTTAAAATTTTAATTTTATTTTAAACATTTTTTAAGTCTTGTTTAATTATATAAAGTAGTATCTTTGTTTATTTTAATATTTAAATATATATACATAGGTTTGTAGTTTTTGTTAGTGTTTTTAGATACAAATTTATTTAATTTTATAGGCAAAATTTGTATGAGTATAGGGTATTGCTTTTGTATTTTAAATGTTAAATGTTTATTAATTTGTGCCAAATTATATATTTTGAAGTAGATATTGTAAATGTCACCCATTTAGTGTCCAACACCTTTCCCCGATATGGTTTAGATTGGAGTGGGAATAGTAAATGTCACCCCTTTAGTGTCAACACCTTCCTTAAATTGGTTTTGATTAGAATGGGAATAGTAAATGACAGCCCTTTAGTGCCTAACACCTTTTCCAAATGTGTTTAGATTGGAGTAGGATGTCACCCGTTTAGTGTCCAACACATTATTCAAATTGGTTTAGATTGGAATGGGAACAGCAAATGTCACCCCTTTAGTGTCCAACACTTTCCCCAAATTGGATTTGATTGGAGTGGGAATAGTAAATGTCTCCCCTCTGGTGTCCAAAACGTTCCTAAAATAATTTTTGATAGAGATTAAATAGTAAATATTACCCCTTAAGTATCCAACATATTCCCCAAATGTGTTTAGATTGGAGTGGGAATAGTAATTGTCACCCATTCAGGGGCCGATTCCGATCTCGGTCGGAGGCGCACCCAATACCATTCGGTCGGGAAAAAAGCCATGCGAATGCCTGTTTCCCGACCGATCCGTACAGCACACCGAACGAGTAAGTAGGATGCGCACAACAGCACAGAATCCGGCCGAGTCGTACTCACCCAATCCAGGTCCTGTTCTCCGACCGAGGCGAATCCGGAAACGCAGAATCGAGTCGCACGGAAGGGAAAATGCAGCTATGTCCGGCCGAACAAGTACGATGCGCTTTCCGTACGCGCCAAACCCGTCGCTACGCACGGCACGTCAAAGCATCCGGGAGAGGCGCACAAAAGCTCCGATTCACGCCACAACACGATCCACGGCTACGAGGCGAACACGCCAGCGACGAGGACGACGCGAAGCGACGAGGACGACGCGAAGCAACGAGAAGGACGAACGACACGAACCAACCATGAATCCCTTCGTCCCGATCATACCAATATTCTACATTTACTACCGGAACAGGCACGGACGCGTACGGCGCAGAAGGTAAGTCAGACACCAACCACAAAACACATACAACACGTACACGACACATCACACACACACAGAGGGATGCAGAATTTACTTACACCAGCAACAGCAGCACCATAGGGGCGGGATGCCCATCACCAATGCCACATATGCACACAGGGGCCTGAATGCGCACCTCCACCCCTACCAAGGGGGGGCCGGATGCCAACAAACACTACCACCCTTAGCCAGGGGGGTGCCAGATGCCCACCACCACTACCACCCTTACCCAGGGGGGCTGGATGCCTACCACTACTACCACCCTAAGCCAGGGGTGCCAGATGCCCACCACTACTACCACCCTAAGCAAGGGGGGCTGGATGCCTACCACTACTACCACCCTTAGCCAGGGGGGTGCCAGATGCCTACCACCACTACCACCCTTACCCAGGGGGGGCTGGATGCCTACCACTACTACCACCCTTAGCCAGGGGGGTGCCAGATGCCTACCACCACTACCACCCTTACCCAGGGGGGCTGGATGCCTACCACTACTACCACGCTTAGCCAGGGGGCTGGATGCCTACCACTACTACCACCCTAAGCCAGGGGGCTGGATGCCTACCACTACTACCACCCTAAGCCAGGGGGCTGGATGCCTACCACTACTACCACCCTTACCCAGGGGGGCTGGATGCCTACCACCACTACCACCCTTACCCAGGGGGCTGGATGCCTACCACTACTACCACCCTTAGCCAGGGGGTGCCAGATGCCCACCACCACTACCACCCTTAGCCATGGGGGTGCCAAATGCCTACCACTACTACCACCCTTACCCAGGGGGGGCTGGATGCCTACCACTACTACCACCCTCACCCAGGGGGGGCTGGATGCCTACCACTACTACCACCCTTAGCCAGGGGGGTGCCAGATGCCTACCACTACTACCACCCTCACCCAGGGGGGCTGGATGCCTACCACTACTACCACCCTCACCCAGGGGGGCTGGATGCCTACCACTACTACCACCCTTAGCCAGGGGGTGCCAGATGCCCACCACTACTACCACCCTAAGCCAGGGGGCTGGATGCCTACCACTACTACCACCCTTACCCAGGGGGGCTGGATGCCTACCACCACTACCACCCTTACCCAGGGGGCTGGATGCCCACCACCACTACCACCCTTAGCCATGGGGGTGCCAGATGCCTATCACTACTACCACCCTTACCCAGGGGGCTGGATGCCTACCACCACTACCACCCTTACCCAGGGGGGCTGGATGCCCACCACCACTACCACCCTTAGCCATGGGGGTGCCAGATGCCTACCACTACTACCACCCTTACCCAGGGGGGCTGGATGCCTACCACCACTACCACCCTTACCCAGGGGGCTGGATGCCTACCACTACTACCACCCTTAGCCAGGGGGGTTGGATGCCTACCACTACTACCACCCTCACCCAGGGGGGCTGGATGCCTACCACTACTACCACCCTTACCCAGGGGGCTGGATGCCTACCACTACTACCACCCTCACCCAGGGGGGCTGGATGCCTACTACCACCCTTACCCAGGGGGGCTGGATGCCTACCACTACTACCACCCTCACCCAGGGGGCTGGATGCCTACCACTACTACCACCCTCACCCAGGGGGGCTGGATGCCTACCACTACTACCACCCTCACCCAGGGGGCTGGATGCCTACCACTACTACCACCCTTAGCCAGGGGGTGCCAGATGCCTACCACCACTACCACCCTTACCCAGGCAGGGCTGGATGCCTACCACTACTACCACCCTCACCCAGGGGGGGCTGGATGCCTACCACTACTACCACCCTTAGCCAGGGGGGTGCCAGATGCCTACCACTACTACCACCCTCACCCAGGGGGGCTGGATGCCTACCACAACTACCACCCTCACCCAGGGGGGCTGGATGCCTACCACTACTACCACCCTTACCCAGGGGGGCTGGATGCCTACCACTACTACCACCCTCACCCAGGGGGGCTGGATGCCTACCACTACTACCACCCTTAGCCAGGGGGTGCCAGATGCCCACCACTACTACCACCCTAAGCCAGGGGGCTGGATGCCTACCACTACTACCACCCTTAGCCAGGGGGTGCCAGATGCCTACCACCACTACCACCCTTACCCAGGGGGCTGGATGCCTACCACTACTACCACCCTTAGCCAGGGGGTGCCAGATGCCTACCACCACTACCACCCTTACCCAGGGGGGGCTGGATGCCTACCACTACTACCACCCTTAGCCAGGGGGGCTGGATGCCTACCACTACTACCACCCTAAGCCAGGGGTTCTGGATGCCTACCACTACTACCACCCTAAGCCAGGGGGGCTGGATGCCTACCACTACTACCAACCTTACCCAGGGGGGGCTGGATGCCTACCACCACTACCACCCTTACCCAGGGGGGGCTGGATGCCCACCACCACTACCACCCTTACCCAGGGGGGCTGGATGCCTACCACTACTACCACCCTTAGCCAGGGGGGTGCCAGATGCCCACCACCACTACCACCCTTAGCCAGGGAGGGCTGGATGCCTACCACTACTACCACCCTTAGCCAGGGGGGTGCCAGATGCCTACCACCACTACCACCCTTACCCAGGGGGGGCTGGATGCCTACCACTACTACCACCCTTAGCCAGGGGGGGCTGGATGCCTACCACTACTACCACCCTAAGCCAGGGGGCTGGATGCCTACCACTACTACCACCCTTAGCCAGGGGGTGCCAGATGCCTACCACCACTACCACCCTTACCCAGGGGGCTGGATGCCTACCACTACTACCACCCTTAGCCAGGGGGTGCCAGATGCCTACCACCACTACCACCCTTACCCAGGGGGGGCTGGATGCCTACCACTACTACCACCCTTAGCCAGGGGGGCTGGATGCCTACCACCACTACCACCCTAAGCCAGGGGGGCTGGATACCTACCACTACTACCACCCTAAGCCAGGGGGGCTGGATGCCTACCACTACTACCACCCTTACCCAGGGGGGGCTGGATGCCTACCTCCACCACCACCCTTACCCAGGGGGGGCTGGATGCCCACCACCACTACCACCCTTACCCAGGGGGGCTGGATGCCTACCACTACTACCACCCTTAGCCAGGGGGTGCCAGATGCCCACCACCACTACCACCCTTAGCCATGGGGGTGCCAGATGCCTACCACTACTACCACCCTTACCCAGGGGGCTGGATGCCTACCACTACTACCACCCTCACCCAGGGGGGCTGGATGCCTACCACTACTACCGCCCTCACCCAGGGGGCTGGATGCCTACCACTACTACCACCCTCACCCAGGGGGGCTGCATGCCTACCACTACTACCACCCTTAGCCAGGGGGTGCCAGATGCCTACCACCACTACCACCCTTACCCAGGGGGATGGATGCCTACCACTACTACCACCCTCACCCAGGGGGGGCTGGATGCCTACCACTACTACCACCCTTAGCCAGGGGGGTGCCAGATGCCCACCACTACTACCACCCTAAGCCAGGGGGGCTGGATGCCTACCACTACTACCACCCTTACCCAGGGGGGCTGGATGCCTACCACCACTACCACCCTTACCCAGGGGGGGCTGGATGCCCACCACCACTACCACCCTTAGCCATGGGGGTGCCAGATGCCTACCACTACTACCACCCTTACCCAGGGGGCTGGATGCCTACCACCACTACCACCCTTACCCAGGGGGGCTGGATGCCCACCACCACTACCACCCTTAGCCATGGGGGTGCCAGATGCCTACAACTACTACCACCCTTACCCAGGGGGCTGGATGCCTACCACTACTACCACCCTCACCCAGGGGGGCTGGATGCCTACCACTACTACCACCCTTAGCCAGGGGGTGCCAGATGCCTACCACTACTACCACCCTCACCCAGGGGGCTGGATGCCTACCACTACTACCACCCTCACCCAGGGGGGCTGGATGCCTACCACTACTACCACCCTTAGCCAGGGGGTGCCAGATGCCTACCACCACTACCACCCTTACCCAGGGGGGCTGGATGCCTACCACTACTACCACCCTCACCCAGGGGGGCTGGATGCCTACCACTACTACCACCCTCACCCAGGGGGCTGGATGCCTACCACTACTACCACCCTTACCCATGGGGGGCTGGATGCCTACCACTACTATCACCCTTACCCAGGGGGGCTGGATGCCTACCACTACTACCATCCTCACCCAGGGGGCTGGATGCCTACCACAACTACCACCCTCACCCAGGGGGGCTGGATGCCTACCACTACTACCACCCTTACCCAGGGGGGGCTGGATGCCTACCACTACTACCACCCTTACCCAGGGGGGCTGGATGCCTACCACTACTACCACCCTTAGCCAGGGGTGTGCCAGATTCCCACCACTACTACCACCCTAAGCCAGGGGGGCTGGATGCCTACCACTACTACCACCCTTAGCCAGGGGGTGCCAGATGCCTACCACCACTACCACCCTTACCCAGGGGGCTGGATGCCTACCACTACTACCACCCTTAGCCAGGGGGTGCCAGATGCCTACCACCACTACCACCCTTACCCAGGGGGCTGGATGCCTACCACTACTACCACCCTTACCCAGGGGTACTGGATGCCTACCACTACTACCACCCTTAGCCAGGGGGCTGGATGCCCACCACTACTACCACCCTTACCCAGGGGGCTGGATGCCTACCACTACTACCACCCTTACCCAGGGGGCTGGATGCCTGTCACTACTACCACCTCTACCCATGGGGAGCTGGATGCCTACCACCAACACCACCCCCACTCATAGGATGGACAATGCATGACACAACCAGCACACCACAACCTAGGGAATGCAAGAAAAAGACATCCCCCAACACCATGACAAGCGTGTGTAGACTCTGTCATATGCCTACAACACTGAACATGACTTTGAACATACAATGTGACCCCCTAGCACATGTGCCACACATATATGTGTGTGGCCCCCACAATGCAAGCAGGCCATGACCATTGTGGCAATGGGGTCCAAACACCCATCATCACAGTGACCAAAAGGTAAGTGTGGGGTCCATAGCTGAAGCACATTTTGAACAGTGTGGCAATGGGGTCCAAACCCCCATCATCACAGTGACCAAAATGTAAGTGTGGGGTCCATAGCTGAAGCACATTTTGTACAGTGTGGCAATGGGGTCTAACGCCCCATCACCACAGTGACCAAAAGGTAAGTGTGGGGTCCATAGCTGAAGCACATTTTGAACATTGTGGCAATGGGGTCTAACGCCCCATCACCACAGTGACCAAAAGGTAAGTGTGGGGTCCACAGCTGAAGCACATTTTGAACATTGTGGCAATGGGGTCCAAACCCCCATCATCACAGTGACCAAAATGTAAGTGTGGGGTCCATAGCTGAAGCACATTTTGAACAGTGTGGCAATGGGGTCCAAACCCCCATCATCACAGTGACCAAAATGTAAGTGTGGGGTCCATAGCTGAAGCACATTTTGAACATTGTGGCAATGGGGTCCAAACCCCCATCATCACAGTGACCAAAATGTAAGTGTGGGGTCCATAGCTGAAGCACATTTTGAACAGTGTGGCAATGGGGTCTAACGCCCCATCACCACAGTGACCAAAAGGTAAGCGTTGGGTCCATAGCTGAAGCACATTTTGAACATTGTGGCAATGGGGTCCAAACCCCCATCATCACAGTGACCAAAAGGTAAGTGTTGACAAAGAAAGAGCTGCAACTGCCAAACTGCATGGATGATTCCTGGTCACAGGACATAAAACACATCAGTGGCAAAGTAGTGCATGTGTCCCATTGCAACATAAATTGGGGGAGCCAAATACTGCAGTGCAAATAAGACATACCTTTGGCCATGTGCAGACAAACAACACCCATGGGGGCTGACACTGTCAGCATTCATCAATGACACAATGATAGAAGTGACCATCAGAATGCAGACCCACATATTTGCACCAATGGGCACACAAATGCAGATACCCTGTGGAGACTGTAGATGTGAGGTGAACAGATACCATACCATGGCAGCAATGGGACACACAAACCATGATCATTGTGCTGACCGATGACCTAGGAGTCCCAGGGACAGCAGGGGAAACCCACCAAACGACACACAGCCAATGGCACACCCAAGATATGCCAATGCAGTGGTGCAGATGCACAAACACAAACAGGCAGACCCACACTGCACATCATACACAACAGGTGAGGGGGGGGTGCAGGGTCCCCAGGCAACCACACAACACATGAGGAGACCTGAATACCAATCATACAGATGTGCATACAGTGCCACACAAAGGTAACTCATGGATCCAAATCCCCTATGTGGGCAAGCAGGCATTGTCAGATGAGAGGGAGCACAAATCACACATGTCACACAGGCACGTTGGAACAGCAACTGACACAGCAAGACACAGACACACCACAGCACTACCCCCAGGGCCCCCACAATGTGGTGACCCTGGGCTGCATTACAATCCCACTGTGATGACAAAGCTAAATGTCGTTCACACTGTGAACCACAGTCATGTGTCCTGAGCAACAAACTACCATCACACCTACACAAGCACAAATCAATCAGCATGGCCAGTAAGCCAAGGCCAACATGGAGGCAGGGGCCTAGCCGGGCAACAACTCCCATCTGCACACACTCAACACCACACCCCTCGACCTCCAACAATGTGCAGCAGTGAAGCACACATGCACTGGTGACATTGCACATGCACCCATGACTATTCCAGGGTGGTGGGTGGGAACCAAGGTGCAGAAACACATCACACATGGCCACTCAACAAGACTCCTGAATGTCTGACACACTGCACACTACGCTGTACATGGACATGACGGCAATACCACACCAACCAATGGGATTCCAGCCACAGTCACACACCAATGAAGAAGCCAAGGTCACCCACAAAGAACACACATAGACAACAACCAACATTGCAGCCCGGACCCTGAGGAGTGCCAGCAGTCACACACACAACGTGTCACAATCACTGAATGATAACACAAACTGGAAATCACATGACAGGGGCAAACAACAAGTGCCAAGGGGAAACCTGACTGTGACCCATCTGTGTCTGCACACAAACTCAGCCCTGACAGCAAACACACCTATGGGTGACACCCTGATGACCAGTAATGTGCCATGCACCCACATCACAGAGAACCCAGGGAGAAGACTTTGGGGGAACATAGGTCAACTCAGCAAGCATCACAAACAGGTACAACACTAGGGATCACAGCATGCACAGCTAAACGGAAGTGAACACACAGACATGCACATACAACACACACCTTGGGCGCAGGCAATGTCACAGGAGTACACACTGCCATGAGGGGACTCCACTCCTGTGTGAGGAAAGCTGTGCCATATGTTGCCTCAGTAGGGCCCCATCATGTCAGCTGAGCACTTGGTCACACAATCAACAATTAGCACCAAATGAGGGCTCCCGTCACATCAGCCTGGTCATGGAAGTGCCAACGAAATCATCAGCACAGATCCAACACACTTGTATAGCAATGTTGCACTGACAACACAGATGAGTCCTTCCCCATTGATGCCCAAACCTGCATGTCCAGTAGAGATGGCCACACGGTCAGGGAAGTAGACGAATTGAACAATGGCAGGCACAACAGATGTGCAGGGGTGGAAGCCACAGATGTGAAATAGCTAATCTAAGTAGGAAATCCCATTGCCAAATACTGAACACATGACACCCTCAGATGCTGCTATGGATGACATGGATACACCACAGGATAGGACACATTCCCCCTGGACCACATGGGTTCCTGCACAGTAACACTTCATTATCATGAGACCAAATATCACCATCACTGCAGCAAGGGCATGGTTAGCATCATCAACAACATGTACATCAGAAGCATAAGCACTAGAGAACAGAAAGTTGCTTTATTCAGCATATGTGTGTAATGAAAACAAAGTCCAGAAAAAACACAAAGGCCAATGGCCAGTCCATTGTCAAAGTCCAAACAGGGTGACAGTGGCAGATGTCACCTACGCATGCCTGCACAAAACCAGGGACAATCCACTAGGAGGGGCAACCGGGGGCAGGCCAGGCACCGCAGGGACAGGATCAGGGCTCACCAGGAGGAAGCAGGGAAGGGGTGGTGGGTGCTGGAGAGCCACTGACAACTGCAGTGGAGGTGTCTGACATGGTGTGTGCCGGCACAACTGGGGGGCATGACTCAGATGTTGTGGGTGCCGGCACGATTGCAGTGGACCCTGCAGATGGAGTGGACAGGTCCGCCACTGCAGTGCCCAAGTCAGACAGGGTGGTAGTGGACTCCACTGCAGTGCCTACCACCAGGGGAGGAGAATGGGGCAAGGTGGGCTGGACAGAGGGGGAGGACACCCTCACCACATCAGTGGCACAGACAAGCGCAGCGCGGGGTGTGGTGCCGGGAGAGCAAGTGGCAGGGGAGAAGGCCGGATCCTCTTTGGGATGGTATATCTGTGGGTGGGGGAACCTGGGGCAGGGTGTGGTGGGGCACCTGTGGAGTGGGGGCCTGAGGGATGGAGGAAGGAGACCTGGTGCCTGAGCTGCAGGGCGGCGGCGGGGTCTTGCTCTTACGACTCCGGGGGACTTGCGGGTGGGGGCCTCAGTCTGTCTGCACCTGGGGGAGGGTGTCCGGGGCGAGGGGCACTCTGCTCCGTGTGGGTGGGCTTCCTCTTCCCCTGAATGCTGTATCAGCTGGATCGGAGGGGAAGAGGCCGAGGTCACTGAGGAAGAGCCGCTGGGTCTTTGGGGTTGCAGGTGAGGCAAGGGAGGGTGCTTTGGAGGGAGAGGCAACTGAGGACTGCGCAGTGCTCGTGGATGCGTGTGTGTGTTCCAGGACCCCATCCCCTGTGAGTCTGGTTTCAGTCCCCTGACTGTGCGTGCGTGTGCGTTTTGTTTGTGGCGTGTGTGTCTGTGTGCTGGACGTGTGTGTGCTGGTGTGTGCCTGTGCCGGTGTGTGTGTGCTTGGGACGGGTAAGGTGCTGGGGAGTGTGGATGGAGCAGAGGCAGGAGGGGTGAGGGACTGTCTGAGGAGGGACACTGCTGCCGTCAGGGAGGAGTCCATGGACCTATTGCCCCTCTGTAGGTCAGACATGCCCGATGAGATGCCCTCCATGAACGACACCAGCTGAGTCAACAGAGCGGTGTGCGCATGGAGGACACTCAGCATGGCTGTCTGCCCTACATGGAGCTGGCGAAGGAGGTACACAGACTCCTCACTCAGGGCAGCAGGGGACACAGGGGCAGGGGGTGCGGTGCCTGGCCCAAAGGAGACACGCTCCCAAACATGGGAGCCTCCACGGACCTGGGGAATGGGAGCCGATGGGAGGGCGGTGGTGGTGCTGGTGGTGGCGGGGACAGCAACACTAGCTGGGGTGTGGTGGCTGCTGACACCCGCCTCCATAAGGGAGTCATCCTCCAAGTTGCTCTGGTCCTCAGCTGAGGTGGATGGTGCTGAGGACTCCTCGGTGTGGCTCCCCTCGCCCTCCGTGCCACTGGGTCCCTCCGACCACTCCTCGGCTGCTGACCCAGTCTGGCTCTCCGGCTCCTCCTGGTCCATGGAGCTGTCCCCTTCCGTGGCCGTGGATGTATCTGCAAACAATGGGGAAACAGACAGACATCAGTCACCTGCACCAAACGCACACACCACTGTGAGCACAGCACATTACAGAGCAAGCCCTGGCATCATTAGTTGTACACTGCTAAAAGTGCCCTAACTGAACAGGAGAAGCCAATTGTCAGTCTGATGCCAACCATGGCACTCACATCCCACATGGCCTTGCACCCATCTGTCTGGTGTCTGTTGGATAGCAACACCCCAGTGTGGACACATGCACCAACTACACAGTAGTTGGACAGTGCAGAGGACACGGTGTAGCATGTGGACATGCACACATCACAACTCTTGCCACTGAGTCAGTACAGGTTTCCGGATGAAAGGGACGCCCAGAGTCAAATAGGAAATGCATGTGATGCATACCAGCGACAGACACCATGATGCACCCATGTCCTGATAGCCATCGCCACAATGGTGTGCATGTAGCACATGTCACTCCCCTGCAGGATCACCAATAAGTAGACACATGCCATGGTGGAGGCATGACTGCTAAGTCATACATCACTGTCTCAGTGATGTATGACTTGGCAGCCAGACAACAACACTCTGCACTGTGTCACAATAGTAGGTCATGGGGAATGCAAGTCCTGGAGCTGCACAAGTGCACATGTACATCCCCCACACAACACATCATCTTAACCCTCATCTGTCCAGTTCATACCGATTGGACATATGGGAGACCTGTGACACTACCCTCTGATCCTGAGCACCTCACAATCTGCTGTGAATGGGGAACAGCTGCCTGAACTTCACATTCGCATACCCCAGTCTGCACGGGCAGCTGATCAAACACCTATGTGACACACAAGTATCGTCTCCTATGGTCACATCTCCAGTGGCATGCTGAGCCCCTACCGAGAAACACCCCAGCAGTCCTGGCAACAAATCCACAGCACACTGACACAGAGGCAGACACCTGAGGGGTCAAATCATTGCGCACAATGTGTCAGCTGATACACGGGAGTGGGAGTACAGAGTGCATTGCATGGCCTGGAGTAGGCATGACTGTCCTGCCCCACATGAATGAGGGATGAGCCCTGGACAGTGGATAGCTGGCTATGTATGTGTGACACACGTAATCTGCACACTCCTGGGGCCCAAACATTGTTCCCACCCGCTGCATGGGTGTGTGCCACACACCCCAGGCACATGTGGTGGCTCAGCTCAGCAAGTGGACCGCATATCAAAGCAACACGCAGATTACATGTCCGAACACAGGCGTTGTATGAACAATGGACCCACCCATGATGCCCACAACAGAGTTAGGGAAACAGATGCTGTCCCCAACCTTTAGTGAAGCAAACTGCAAGGACACAGTCCCAAGTGACACAATTCCCTGAATGTAAGGGCCACACCTGGGTATCAGATGAGGAGTGGGCAGTGCACAATAGAGGGACTTGGCTCCTGGACAACATGACTGCTGTACTGTGGCAGTTGAACCAGGCCAGAGGAGGGCACATAGCATGTAATACAGAGTTCACAGTGCAGTCTTTGACTCACCCCCTCCTTGCTGCTGTCTGGCCTTCAGCTGCCCATCCAGGTCTGGAAACACCACCGCCAGGATCTGGAGCATGTGGGGGTCAGGGTCCGTGTTCCGCCCCTCCTGCGAGGAGGCGACAGCTTCAGCTGGACCCGTGCAATCCTCCGGGTCCAGCCCCGAAGGTCCTGCCACCTCTTCTGGCAGTTGCGGATCCGGCGCTTGTAGACCCCCACAGACCGGACAGCCCGGACGATGTCCTTCCAGATCTCCTGCTTCCGATGGGCATTAACCTGTCAGGATGACAAAGTGAAAAGGCCATTACTACACATGCAACATATCCGTGCATGACACAGTTGTATATACATGTCTCAATCACAGGGGCACATGATGGACACAGGCAGTGCAAAGCTGCCCATGGACAATTTGCCAGAAGTCACTACATGGTATCATTGCATGGGAAGTAAAACCTTGTTCAAATGCACTGTCACTGCACCATACCTGTCCATTGCATGTCACTACACACTATGGGGGGTGACAACTACTAAGTGAGCCTGCTAGCCAGTGGCGTGCAGACTTTCAGCCTTGCTAGTCAGACAAAATGCACATTCAGAAAGGCAGTGCACAGAACACTCACCTGCTCCCCTGGTGTCCCATACAGCTTGCTGTACTGTGGAAGTAGGCTGCATCAGACAGAAACTACCGAGGTAGTGTTCCCTCAAGACCTCAATTTCATTAAATGGCAGCTTCTCAAAGCTCAAAACTAGGGCATAACAAACACACTTCTCCACACAAAATACTTATTTGTTATTACATCTTTTATTTAGTTTTTCTTTCTTATTTTTAAATTTCTTTCTTTTAAATTTTTCACATTTTATAAAAACATATTTTAGAAAGTGCGTGTATATATTCTTCAATTTACAACACAGTAACTTTCTTCATTTATCAAAAAATACTGTTCAATAAATACACAATATTACAAAACTTATAAGATCACCTAAAATGAAATAATTACAATAGAATTCGACAACCCCCCACACACACAGACACACCTCTCACAACTCCACAATCATATCTCTTATACTCAATGCCTTCAACATATATACACCCCAGAGCAACACTGCATGCACAGATGGAAAAGCCGGGTGATGAAATCAACCCTCGGTTGCTGTGCTGGTAGCTGGGGTGTCACACTCTCTCTGGTCGACGTACGTTTCAATGGTATAGTGATTTCAGAACCATCTTCATCAGGACCTATTATTGAATACTTTATAACAGGTGAAGGGAGGGGGAATAAAAGTACTGTAAAAATAAGAGGAGAAGAAAGAACAAACTTTAGCTAATAGTATTGAAAACCCTAGGAGATATCTTACATTTCTCCAAAGCAAGACAATATAACAAGCAAATGTGCCATTGCAAAGCATTTATCACAATCAAAACTTTGTCCTCCATTACATAAGATTAATAATATGCCTATCAAGGTGTAAAGAGAGAAATCTGGTGAATTACGAGTGAGTTCAGTTAGAATAGAAAAACAACAAGAAGAAATCGAGTGTAATTAGTGATTCTACTACTACTGGTAATACATGTTTAATGGGAAAAAGGGATGAGCGAGAGCATCCCTTAAGCCTATATTACAAGTCCTTTATATTCAATGTTACTTTACATAATATCCTGAGTCAACAATGCCCAAGTGCCACTAAGATTCATCACCCTAAGATCATAAGGCATGATGATTACCTGTCATAAATATCCGTCACGTATTATCTAAGGATACTGTTGGTTTCAAAAAGGGCAGTTAGTGGTGCCACAACCAGGTTTGAGCCTAGCTTCTAAAAACCGGTCTACCAAGCATCTGTAATAGATAAGTAGAGAAGTTGGATACAGTTCATCGTGCAATAGGAACTAATACCATTGCTCTTACTAGTATATTAGCATGACCTATATACATAGCATAGAATACAATTACCTTGCATTTCAGTGTCCTACAATATATTAGAAATCCTGTTGTAAGTGCACACCACTATCTGTTAGACGATGCTTGAATTGTTCAACACAGGGATTTAAATGTCCTCTCAGGAGACCTGGGTATTATGAAAAAACACAATACCGTATGTTAGATCTAAAATTCAGATTGTAATCTTAATAGTAGTAATCTACCAACAACTCGTTAAGGTATAAGTGACTACTGATATAACGAGATCACATACCTTTCTAATTGCGAGCCTCAGAATGGCTTGGTTTGCCCTATTTGTGGCCAAGCGGCGTCCGAGTGGTTCTAAGTGCTTGCTGTTTATGAGAGTATAGATTTATTTTCAGTATGCACTGCTTCTTATAAGCGGTCCTCGGTGCAGTCTAAAACAGAAGAATAAATAATGCGGCATACCGTCCGAGAAATAATCAGGTGTGCCTTCTCCACAATATACATGTTCTAAAAATTAAACATCTCTCGGGGGAACGAGTTGTGTGTATATATACTTAATACTTAATCTGCCCTCCGGTCAGTATTAAGCTATGCGCATCGGGTTATCACCGCTGTATGCCAATGTTAACACTACCCTACACGGATGCCTCTCCTTAAGACACAGGATCCCAACTCAAAACTAGAGCAAGAAAAAACGGGGCTCTCTAATGGTTATAAATAACGTTGTACTAGGTTCCTGGCAACCATCCCAAAAAACCTCCCCGCAAAGATGTGAACTGCCCATGCTATTAACTCACTACCTAGAGCGTGTGCCCAAGGGCGTACAAATAGACAGACACCCCCCCAAAAAATTACTTACCTCTCGTATGGTACTCGTGCCGAACGCCTGCTATCGTTAGCCAAAGACGATCTATATTACAGCTGAGTCTGTTATATACTCTAAGTACGGTGTTAACGCGGCTCACTCTCGCGATAGTCCGCCAATTAGAATGACGTGGTATCCGGGACGTATGAACCCGGAAGAGAAAAAAATGTCATGCTGTTATTTATCCTGCTGGGCGCCATGTTGGACTGGTTAAGATTACTGAGCCAGTATGGTGGATTCCCTAGCGTTACTTGGCTAATGTTATTAAAGCGAGTTACAAGGGATGCGATAATGAAAGGCACGGCTCGCAATCACCTAAACCTCCCATTACAACAAAAATGATGGGATATATCCCATATGATGTACTGAAAACCGGCTCTAAAAGCGATGTAGTGTGCATCAAGGTACCCATATGAATTAGATATAATGGGACAATATGGTAATACGGAGCTGATATTATTACCCCAGTACTATAGTGCCAACATATGACCATTAGCAAAACGTATGTTCTCAGTAGTTTGATAGGATCCTAACAGTCTAGCGCATATTTCTTTAACATCATCATGAGATAAAGGTCTGCAGTTTAATATATTCACATACAGTGTGCCATTCAATCACTGCTCAAAGCTAAAAAAGAGAGCGCCCCACGCTAATGTTAAATGATGTTCTAGTTACCAAGACGGACACAAATATATCCATAATTTATGCCTACCCGTTGCCGCCAAGAACAAAGGGGGAGGGGGATGTACAGTGCAGAATATGAGTGGCATCCAAGAGACTACCAAAGATAGGCAGGATGTCCACTCACCCCCATTCCCACCAAGGGGAGAGGTACACTGAGAATATGTATATTATTATCTTATCCCAAAGGATTGGTCCCATCCTAGTGAGAAGGCATCTCCCACTGGTCCCCAACAGCAGGCCTCCACGCTTGGTTGAAATACAATAAGGGTATACCCAGGAGTGCCGTGATGTGTTTGTTCTAGGTTATTCGCCAACCAGCATCTGGCCATGGGCCTAAGTCCACCAGGGTCTGGGGGGAAGACCCAGTGGATGATCCTGGCACCATTAAGTTATTTGCCAAACTAACTCCTCGTTTAGGCCCTCTCTCACTGAGTTGAGGGTATAAATCCAATAAGTTTCGCAGCGTTTCCTTACTGCATCAATATTTTTTCCAGGGCTACCTTTAATTTTTTCCAGGATAAGCCAACGTAACTCACTTTCATGGTGATTGAGGTCAATACAGTGTTGGACCATGGGGGCCGAAATTTTACGGGTTCTGATTGCTGACCTATGTTCACAATATCGGGTTCTAAACTCACGACTTGTTTCCCCCACATATCCTTTGTCACATGGGCAGAGAATGAGGTAGACCAAGTTATGGCTTCTACAATTTGTGAAATGTTTCAGTTTCCCCTTCTTTCCCCGGTATTCCCAAAATTGCATAACAACCGCAGTGTCACATGCCACGCAGGTACCACAACAGTGGTTACCCAGAATTGGTGGGCCTGTGATGGTAGTTTGTTGCTCCTGTAGACTTTGTCTCTCCCTTGTGTGTACCAACTTATCTTTAAGATTTCTGTTTCTCCGATATGCTACTATCGGTTTTTGTATGGTGTCTACATCTTCGTGAGTGTTGAGGATATGCCAGTGCTTATCCAAAATTTTCTTAATTTTGAAATTCAAGGGTGAGTGGTTGATGACACAGACCAAGTTTTCATTTTTGGGCCGGGTACTGCCTGCCAAAAGAGCCTCACGGTTGTAATAGCGCGCTCTTTTGTAGGCTATCCTGATAAGACGTTTAGGATATCCTCTCTGTAGCAATCTATGTCTCAGCTCGTTACCATTTTTATCATAGTCTTCAATTTTTGAACAATTGCGTCTTATCCTTAAGAATTCTCCAAAAGGGATGGAGTCTCTCTGACAATTAGGGTGATAGCTGTCATATGTCAAGATCGTGTTCTTAGCTGTGGGCTTACGGTAAAAGTTTACTTTAATTTCTCCTGCTTCACCCATAATTACTATATCCAGAAATTCCACTGACCTGGAACTGTGGTGACTAGTGAATCTCAAGTTATCATCACTGGCATTGAGCCAATCAATAAACATGAGGAGGGTAGATTCATTGCCACGCCAAATGAAAAAGATGTCATCGATGAACCTGTGCCACCTATGTACATTTTCGTAAAAAGGGGCCACTTCATTAAAAATGTGTTTAAGTTCATACTCTCCCATGTAGATATTAGCCACACTCGGGGCACAAGATGCCCCCATGCTGGTCCCCTTGATTTGATGGTACAGCTTTCCTTTGAAATCAAAGTAGTTGTTTTTTAGAACGATCTCTAAACATTCCAATATAAAAGCATCCGGCCTTTCTCCGGGCATTCTATCAAGAAGTGTTGCTACTGCCTCTATTGCCTGTTGTTGAGGTATATTTGTATACAATGCCTCAATGTCTAATGTCACCAGAATTTCACAATCCGGGTCATAAGGAGCATGTTCTAATTTACTAATAATATCCCCTGTGTCTCTAATGTATGACTGGTACTGGGTAGTAAGGGGACACAAAAATGTGTCAATATATTTGGATAGGGGCTCTGTAGAAGAATTGATGGAAGATACTATAGGCCGCAAAGGTGGATCACTGATGTTCTTGTGAGTTTTCGGCACACCATACATGGCTGGCATCACAGGGTTGGGTTTATTTAAAAACTGATACTCTTTGTCACAGATAACCTGATCTTCACGAGCTATTTTAGTGACATTGCTTATCTGGACTTGCAGTTTGCTCACCACCCCTGTTCTGATAGGTCTGTAATGGTCCAATACTGCTAGCATCTGATTCATTTTCTCGTCATATTTTGGCGTGTCCAGAAGGACTATGCCTCCACCCTTATCACAAGGTTTAATAGTGAGGTCAGGTATGTTTTGTAGTCTTAGCAACGCATTTGTCTCAGATCTAGACAAATTTGGTTTACTGCTGTAGGTATATTTGGTGATTTTCTCAATCTCATTAAGTACAGATTTTTCAAAAATGGCCATCTCTGGGCCTACCATTTCAAGAGTTGGTGTGAAGGTAGAATTGGGTTTGCACTGTGGAAGTAGGCTGTCCAGCAGGGCCTGGTTCTCCTCAAGGCTGAAGGCTGAAGGCTGGGGCTCTCTCCACAGTACGTGCCATTGCAGGGTCCAGAGGGGCAGAGACAGCAGCAGTGCAGTGGCAGATGTCGTCCTGGAGCATGTAGTGCAGGCAAGTGAGCTCTCAGGGGAACAGCCAGCAATATATATGTGCTGGAGAGGCAGATACTGTCCCTTGTGTCCAAAGTGATAGGTCCAAGTCGTTTGCATCTTCTGAATCTGGCCAATCCATGGAATAGCAGCACCAATTCACGCCCACAGCATCCTTCAAATCTTCAACTTCATGACATACATGATTTTGCAACATTGTTGTGGGTGACCAACTGAATTTCCAGCAACCGACTCGTTCGAATTTCGAAAACGCGTCCGTTGCCAGGCTAGGCCATTGTCAATGGGTGCACACCGATCGGTCCATTGCGGTACAACGCGTACAGGGGTACAACGCGTACCCGCACACATTGAATGCAATGGGCCGGCCGGGGGCACCGATCGGTCCATTGCGGTACAACGCGTACAGGGGTACAACGCGTACCCGCACACATTGAATGCAATGGGCCGGCCGGGGGCACCGATCGGTCCATTGCGGTACAACGCGTACAGGGGTACAACGCGTACCCAAACACATTAAATGCAATGGGCCGGCCGGGGGCACCGATCGGTCCATTGCTGATCAACGCGTACAGGGGTACAACGCATACCCGCACACATTGAATGCAATGGGCCGGCCGGGGGCACCGATCGGTCCATTGCTGATCAACGCCTACAGGGGTACAACGCGTACCCGCACACATTGAATGCAATGGGCCGGCTGGGGGCACCGATCGGTCCATTGCGGTACAACGCGTACAGGGGTACAACGTGTACCCGCACACATTGAATGCAATGGGCCGGCCGGGGCACCGATCGGTCCATTGCTGATCAACGCGTACAGGGTACAATGCGTACCCGCACACATTGAATGCAATGGGCCGGCCGGGGGCACCGATCGGTCCATTGCTGATCAACGCGTACAGGGGTACAACGCGTACCCGCACACATTGAATGCAATGGGCCGGCCGGGGCACCGATCGGTCCATTGCTGTTCAACGCATCCCTGTACAAGTGACTGGCATATGTCACCATGCCTGTCTCAGATGGACATATGCCAGCCACAGATAGCTCCCAGGGAGTGAGGGGCACACCTACAACACAACAGCCTGTCCAAACTGTATAATAAGGCATGTAAGGCTGCATTTCCTATTGTGTGTATGTTGGTGTACATGTTGTCCTGTGGGTGTCACCTGGGGGCAGCCACCCCCAGGCTGTGCACGTGTTCATGGGGACAGGATCCTGGGTGTTACGTGTACATGACCACTGTGATGTGCAACTGTTCATATCTGTGCATGTGCCATGGTCACATTTCACGGTGGTGTATGTGTATGTCATGTCACATACCCCGTGAGTCCCATGTGGGACGGTATGTTTGAGCCAGGGTGTCCCAGTGGCACAATAGTGATGGTCCTCCACAGTCTGTGTGCATGTAGTGTTTACAATGTCTCTGATTTCATGTGCACAATGGGAGACAGTCTCCACATCCACGTTGTGTGTGCATGGACTTTGATGTTGTGCGTGTGTGTGTCACAGACGTCCATGTCTGTCCTGCAGTGGCAAGTGGGACCACTACCTGTGGGGGTCATGGTTGTTTTGCTGTGGTGTATACATGATACTCCATGTAATGCCAGTGTCCATGTGGCAATACAGGGTCCCTGGGAATGTACCTGTCGTTGAGCTGTGATGCCTGGGGTACATCTGTCCTCACATGTCACTGTGGGGGGTGATTGTGACACGGCAGCAGGAGATGGGAACTGTGACACGGCCTCATGATATCCAATGGGCCAACCTGGGACTTATTGATGCCACTTGTTGAACCGTGATGACAGATGTTGGCCATGTATGTACCATACATGTCCTTACGGAACTGCACACTTCATGTAGTTGTGCCTCATAATGATGTATGTTGTGATATTGAGTGTGTTCAATGCCGCATATGTGGGGTGACTGACAATCTTGCTTTCTTCTCCTCTGCACTGCAGGGCTCCTGCTGTCCATCGACCATTCCCAGACCTGGCAACGATGGTGGAACGGGACAGCATCCGACGGTACCGCTTCACCAGGCAGCTGATTGAGGATTTGGCAGTGCAGTTGGCCCCACATTTGCAGCCTGGCCGGCCGTATCCTACAGCGCTGACCCCCAAGGTGAAGGTGATGGCAGCCCTACACTTCTTTGCCACCGGTACCTTCCAACATACTGTGGCGACTGCTGGTGGGATGTCACAGACCATGTTGAGCTGTGTGCTCCGCGATGTTTTGGCGGCAATGTTGCTATTCCTGAACCGGTACATCTATTTCCCTAGACTGCAACGACTCACTGACGTGAAGAGTGACTTCTATGCCCTGGGGAGGATGCCGCATGTCATTGGCTCCATTGATGGGACACATGTGACTTTGGTACCACCACAGGCCCAGGAGCAGGCCTACAGGAACCGCAAGCACTACCACTCGGTCAATGCACTGGTGGTGTGTCTTGCAGATATGACCATCACACACGTGTGTGCACGTTTCCCTGGTTCAGCACACGATGCCTTTGTGATGAGGAGTAGTCGCATCCCCAGGATGATGGCACAGATGCAGAACCAGCGTGCCTGGCTTGTCGGTGTGTACTGACTTTGTGCCATTGTGTGTGATCTGATCTGTAGTATTCCGCCCACTTTTCCAAGTCAGCTAATGTGCACTTGTCTGTCCGTAGGTGACTCGGGATACCCCAACATGCCGTGGTTGCTGACACCCCTCAGGAACCCTGTGACACCAGCCCAGATGCACTACAATGAGGCACATGGTCGGACCAGGAGAGTGATTGAGCGGACATTTGGTCTCCTGAAGAGCCGCTTCCGCTGCCTGGACAAGACCGGAGGGTCCCTCCCATATGCCCCTGCGAAAGTGTGCAAGATTATCATTGTCTGCTGCATGCTCCACAACCTGGCAGTGCGGAAGGAGTTGCCTCTCTTCCAGGATGACAATGACCAACATCCGCCACCTGTGGAGGATCCTGGCCTGGACCACGATGCCAGTGATGATGATGATGATGATGAGGGTGATGTCCGCACACAGCTAATCACCAACTTCTTTAGTTGAATGTGAGTATCCTGAGGTGTCATGTCAATGATGTGAGTTGGCATGATATGTGTAGGTGGTGCTCTGGTGCTGTTGGAGTGTGTCCATGGGCTACTTGACTGGATGTGTGTAGCGATGTGTGCTTACAGGTGGTCTGTACTCCCCAACAGTGTTGACATGCTAACTTGGTTCTGGGTGGGTGTCTTGTAACATGTATTGTGCATGAGTTTTGCTGTTCTGTCCTGTTCTCCATTGCTTTTGACTGTGTGTCATTTCTGTCATTCACAGGGTACTTTCAGATTCGTTTGGTCAACTGTGTCCACCGACGACGTGATTGTACTTCCAGGGTGGTAGCTGTTGTGTCCCTACAGGTGATGTGCGCCACACCCATGGACTTCCTTCCTTCTACAGTTGTTGACTGTGTGCCCGCTGCCAGGTGGGATTACCTTGCATCTGTAGTGGTTATGACATGTTGCAACTGTGTAATAAACCTGTGCTTCACTTTGTGATGTGCGTTGTCTGTGGTCACACATTTGACTGCCATTTGCTCACTGCACCTGTGGGCTACTTGACTATAACTGGGAATAGGTGTGGTGTCTGTGCATTGCACCGTCTTCCCTGGCAACATCAGTGTAGGCAATGAGTCAGATGGCATAGGTGTGTATGTGTTCTGTAGCCCTGGTGGTGTGTCTCCCTAATATGTGTCACGTTGCCTTTACTCACATGCCTGTGTTGTACTTGCTGTTGCAGTTCGCATACACAGTGTAATTTTGCAGTTCATCATCCCCAAACCAGCACCCACGTTGGAATCACAACAGAGGCAAGTATGGTGTATTAGTGTGTTTATTGTGGTACATTTGTGTGAATAGTGCATAGGATGGGTAGTGCTGTACATATATCTTGCAATCAGAAGTTCCTAGGTGAATTGAAAGTCCTGGTAGACAAAATCCCCGGTATCGGGGCCACAGTTGTCTGAGACATTGGTCCAACTTGTACTCCCCATGCAATGTGTGGGAGTTGTGTTGCCGTCAACAGGGTGAACAGTCTGTACACAAAGGTGAACATCCAGAACAGGTTCAGGCTTCCTGGGAGTTGCGCTTGGCCATCAGCCTCTCACTTGCCCCTCCTCGGACGACCCCTCTTCTTTGGGGGGGCCCCTCAAGTACAGGCTGCTGCAGTGCAGGGACTCTCCGCCAGAGTCATCCTCCCTCCCTGTGGCAGTTGCAGTTTGTTCAGCACCAGATGTTGTTGGCACACAGGGAGGTGTGGACTGGTTGCTGTTCATCTGGCGGAGGCATTGTAAAATGTCCCTGTGCACCGCCGTCATCTCATGCAGTGCGTCCCACTTGGACTCCACGCGGGACATGTGTGAGTCCACGCGGGACATGTGTGCGTCCAAGCGGGCATGATGGGCAGCCTGCTGCTGTTTCATGTCTCTGAGGAGCCCCACTACCTGGCTGAGATCTCCGGTGCTGGACTGGTACGCATCAGCTATGCGTACCAGTTGTGGGTCATCATGCACACCAGCAACCTCTGCAAGCAGCGACCTCTGTCTCCCACCCCTCCCACCACCCCTGCCGATATGTGCAGTGCGTGCAGTGGCACGCACAGATGACCCTGGTCCACCTTGGGGGTTGGTGGTGGTGGTGTACATGGCCCCACGTTGGACCAGGGTCCCTGTGCTGGTGTTGCTCCTTGTTCTGTCCATGTCGGCGGGGATGGTATTTGTGGTGACAGTCGTTGGAGGGGTGGGTGCAGGGGGTGCAGCTGGTGGTCCTGCTGGTGCTGCAGCTGGTGGTCCTGCTGGTGCTGCATGTAGACTTGCACCGGATGTGCCAGGTTGGTCTTCTTCGTCCGAGGAGGGCAGAGGCTGTACGACACCAGTGAGCTCCGCATCCTCTTGAGCCTGGGACTGGGACTCCTCAGCGTCTGCTGCTGTGTCCCCATCATCACCTGTTTTTGGGAGACACACACAATGTATGTTATGTTTCTGCAGGCATCAATGGTTGACACACCTGACAGTTGTGACTGTGCCTCTGGGTGCGGGCCTGTACATTGCATTGTCCTAAGTCGTCACAGTCAGGGGTTGATATTGGTGTGGCACATTGTCCTGCATTATTTGGGCATTACTATGTATTTGTTGGGGTGTGAACATGGTCTGCATTGGTTGTATTTGGTTGACAGCCGGCCCTCCTTCCCACCCAGCCAGTCAGTTATCCCACCATGGACTGTGCTTGCATTGCAGGGAGTGGAAGTTGTATCTCAGGATGTCAGTCAGTGGTGTCCTGCTGTTTGTTGGTGCACAGTTGCCAGCAGGGCCTTGTGCTCCCCACAGCAGTAGCCAGTGTCAGCCATCTTGTCAGTCCTTCTCCACTCCCTGTGATGTGAGCATGGTTCAGGGTGGTGTTGATGGGACAGTTGTGGGGGTGAGCTATGTCTGTGACTGTGACTCCCATCATGCTATTGCCTCCACCCCACTTCCCGGCATTCCCATACTTACTTGCTTTTGTGGGGAGTTCAGTGTGTGTGGGTGTGAGGGCAATGGCAAGATGGCTGACAGTGGTGTCCTGCTGATGGTTGGTGTGCAGTTCCGAGCATGCCCTTGTGCTCCCCACAGCAGTAGCCAGTGTCAGCCATCTTGTGTGTCCTTCTCCACTCCCTGTGATGTGAGCATGGTTCAGGGTGGTGTTGGTGGGCCAGTTGTGAGGCTGAGCAATATCTGTGACTACTACTCCCATCATGCTATTGCCTCCACCCCCCTTCCCAGCATGCCCATGCTTCCTTCCTTTTGACTCTGCTTCCCTGTGGGGTGGGCTGGCTGTGCTGACAGGATGGCTGGGAGTGTTGTCCTGGCAGTTGTTTGGCTAAAAGTCCCAAGAGTGTCCCTGTGCTTCACACAACATAACCCAGGGTGGTGGTTCTTTGTGGGATCTTGAGTTTGGATGTGAGGCATTGCATTCTCCCAGGTGGGTTCTGTGGAGTTTGTGTTGAGGGGGTGTGAGGGGAGGTGCTTGTGACTATGGTCAGTGCTGCAAGTCCTCCTTCCCACCCAGCCAGCCAGATATCCCACCATGGAACGTGCTTCCATTGCAGGCAGTGGAAGTTGTCTCTCAGGATGTCAGTCAGTGGTGTCCTGCTGTTTGTTGGTGCACAGTTGCCAGCAGGGCCTTGTGCTCCCCACAGCAGTAGCCAGTGTCAGCCATCTTGTGAGTCCTTCTCCACTCCCTGTGATGTGAGCATGGTTCAGGGTGGTGTTATTGGGACAGTTGTGGGGGTGAGCTATGTCTGTGACTGTGACTCCCATCATGCTACTGCCTCCACCCCACATCCCGGCATTCCCATACTTACTTGCTTTTGTGGGGAGTTCAGTGGGTGTGGGTGTGAGGGCAATGGCAAGATGGCTGACAGTGGTGTCCTGCTGTTGGTTGGTGTGCAGTTCCCAGCATGCCCTTGTGCTCCCCACAGCAGTAGCCAGTGTCAGCCATCTTGTGTGGCCTTCTCCACTCCCTGTGATGTGAGCATGGTTCAGGGTGGTGTTGATGGGCCAGTTGTGAGGCTGAGCAATATCTGTGACTACTACTCCCATCATGCTATTGCCTCCACCCTCCTTCCCAGCATGCCCATGCTTCCTTCCTTTTGACTCTGCTTCCCTGTGGGGTTTTGCTGCCTGTGCTGACAGGATGGCTGGGAGTGTTGTCCTGGCAGTGTTTGGCTAAAAGTCCCAAGAGTGTCCCTGTGCTTCACACAACATAACCCAGGGTGGTGGTTCTTTGTGGGATCTTGAGTTAGGATGTGAGGCATTGCATTCTCCCAGGTGGGTTCTGTGGAGTTTGTGTTGAGGGGGTGTGTGAGGGGAGGTGCTTGTGACTATGGTCAGTGCTGCAAGTCCTCCTTCCCACCCAGCCAGCCAGATATCCCACCATGGAACGTGCTTCCATTGCAGGGAGTGGAAGTTGTCTCTCAGGATGTCAGTCAGTGGTGTCCTGCTGTTGGTTGTTGCACAGTTGCCAGCAGGGCCTTGTGCTCCCCACAGCAGTAGCCAGTGTCAGCCATCTTGTCAGTCCTTCTCCACTCCCTGTGATGTGAGCATGGTTCAGGGTGGTGTTGATGGGCCAGTTGTGAGGCTGAGCAATATCTGTGACTACTACTCCCATCATGCTATTGCCTCCACCCCCTTCCCAGCATGCCCATGCTTCCTTCCTTTTGACTCTGCTTCCCTGTGGGGTTTTGCTGCCTGTGCTGACAGGATGGCTGGGAGTGTTGTCCTGGCAGTTGTTTGGCTAAAAGTCCCAAGAGTGTCCCTGTGCTTCACACAACATAACCCAGGGTGGTGGTTCTTTGTGGGATCTTGAGTTAGGGTGTGAGGCATTGCATTCTCCCAGGTGGGTTCTGTGGAGTTTGTGTTGAGGGGGTGTGTGAGGGGAGGTGCTTGTGACTATGGTCAGTGCTGCAAGTCCTCCTTCCCACCCAGCCAGCCAGATATCCCACCATGGAACGTGCTTCCATTGCAGGCAGTGGAAGTTGTCTCTCAGGATGTCAGTCAGTGGTGTCCTGCTGTTTGTTGGTGCACAGTTCCCAGCAGGGCCTTGTGCTCCCCACAGCAGTAGCCAGTGTCAGCCATCTTGTGAGTCCTTCTCCACTCCCTGTGATGTGAGCATGGTTCAGGGTGGTGTTGATGGAACAGTTGTGGGGGTGAGCTATGTCTGTGACTGTGACTCCCATCATGCTATTGCCTCCACCCCACTTCCCAGCATTCCCATACTTACTTGCTTTTGTGGGGAGTTCAGTGTGTGTGGGTGTGAGAGCAATGGCAAGATGGCTGACAGTGGTGTCCTGCTGTTGGTTGGTGTGCAGTTCCCAGCATGCCCTTGTGCTCCCCACGACACAGCAACAGTGTCAGACATCTTTGATGGGCCTTTCCACTCTCTGTGGGATGTGCATGCGTGAGTGTGAGCTTGCTGGGCCATGTGGTGGGGGATGTAGAGCTGTGACTACGACTCCCATCATGCTATTGCCTCCACCCCCTTCCCAGCATGCCCATCCTTCCTTCCTTTTGACTCTGCTTCCCTGTGGGGTGGGCTGCCTGTGCTGACAGGATGGCTGGGAGTGTTGACCTGGCAGTTGTTTGGCTGAAAGTCCCAAGAGTGTCCCTGTGCTTCACACGACATAACCCAGGGTGGAGGTTCTTTGTGGGATCTTGAGTTAGGATGTGTGGCATTGCATTCTCCCAGTTGGGTTATGTGGAGTATGTGTTGAGGGTGTGTGTGAGGGGAGGTGCTTGTGACTATGGTCAGTGGTGCGAGTCCTCCTTCCCACCCAGCCAGCCAGATATCCCACCATGGAACGTGCTTCCATTGCAGGGAGTGGAAGTTGTCTCTCAGGATGTCAGTCAGTGGTGTCCTGCTGTTGGTTGTTGCACAGTTACCAGCAGGGCCTTGTGCTCCCCACAGCAGTAGCCAGTGTCAGCCATCTTGTGAGTCCTTTTCCACTCCCTGTGATGTGCGCATGGTTCATGGTGGTGTTGATGGGACAGTTGTGGGGGGCAATATGTGTGACTACGACTCCCTTGATGCTATTGGCTACACTGACTTGCCCAGCATACACAGAATTCCTTTCTTTCAGTGGTCTTCACTGTGTGTTGGTGTTGTAGTGGTGGCTACATGTCTGGATGTGTTTGTTAGTTCTATTTGTGCCACTGCCTAGCTGTAGTTGTAGTTGTGTTTGTACATGTGATGACACAGTTAAATGTAACTTTGAGATGGCATGTGTTGTGTTTATCTGACTGACATACACATTTTGGGATGATTCTGTTCTTGTTTATGTGTAATTGCTATGAGTGCATGGTTTGACTCTCCCCTTGACAGTGATGTGTGTGTGTATTGTGGCAGAATATTGTGTACATTTGTTGTGTACTCACCAGGCTCTGGGATGTTCTCTAGTCCATATACGCTCACTGGCGGAAGGATGGCCCGCACCTTCTCCTCCCAGGGCCTGAGGTATACTGGCTTGGCAGGAGGGCCACTGCCGGTGTATTGGCTCAGGAGGTAGTCTTTCTTGAGCAGGTCCCGTACCCTCCTGCGCACGTCATACCACCTGTTCTGGATGTCGGTCTTTGTGCGCAGACATGGTGATTGTGCGTTCACCCTGTTGATGATCATCTCCCACATCTTGGTTTTCTGGGAGATGGGGGTCTGTTGGACCAGTGTGCCAAACAGCTGTGGCTCTACCCTGAGGATCTCGTCTACCATGACTTCCAATTCACAATCTAGGAACTTGTGATTCTTCTTGGGGGGCATGGTGATGGGTGGTGATGGTGAGTGATGTGTGTGTTGGTGTGCAGGTGAGGGTGTGTGAGTGTGTGTTTTGCTGGGTGTATGTGAGGTAGGTATTTGTTGGTGTGCTGATGGTGTGTGGCTTGTGTGAGGGATGAGCTGTGGGTGTGTGGTTGCTGTCTGTTGGGTGCTGGCAGTAGAATGGCATTTGCAAAGGATCATGGTTGGGATTTGTGTCCTTTATATGGGTGGAGTTGTGGGTGTGTCTTTGTTCTCTGTCCCCACCCCCCACAGTATTTATTGGCTTTGTAATTGCTTGTTTGGCCTTTTTTGTGTAATTTTTCCTTTGTACTGTCTGTGCATGTTGGAAACGTTCTTGTGACCGAGTCGGACCCTGCATTTGTCTCGTACGGTGTTCTCCGTTTCGTTCACGCTGTGTTTGTGCAGTTTTCTATGCTGCGTACGCGTCGGTCGCGGTGTTTTGTGTTACTTCGGCTCGGTTTTGTATGCGTGTCGGTCGTACGGCTTGTCCTCCGTACGACTCGGTCGTGGTTTTCGCGCCTTGCATCGTACTTACCGGTTTGGAGTTCGCGTGTACGTTTCGGTTGGATTTGTTCCGGGTGCGTGTCGGTCGGTTCGATTCGTGTGTTTTTCCGGCCGGATTGCTGTTTTCCGTGCGGCTCGGTCGTTCGGCTTGGGTTCGGTACGTGTCGGTCGGATTTTGCACGCCTTGCATCGTACTTGGCGTGTCGGGCGCCACAGGTACGTGTCGGTCAGAATGAATTCCGGCTCCGAGTCGGTCGGTGCTTTTTCCGGCCCGAATCGACCCCTTAGTGTCCAACACCTTCATCAAATTTGTTTAGAGTGGGGATTGTAAATGTCAACCCTTTAGTGTCCAAAACTTTCACCAAATTGGTTTGAATGGGAGTGGGAATAGTAAATGTAACCTATTTAGTGTCGGACACCTTTCCAAAATTAGTTTAGATTGGGAATAATAAATTGCAACCCTTTAGTGTCCAATGCTTTCCCCAAATTGGTTTACGTTAGAGTAGAAATAGTAAATGTCATTCCTTTAATATCCAACACCTTCATTAAATTGGTTTAGATTAGAGTGGGAATAATAAATGGCACCCCTTTAGCATCCAACACCTTTCCCCAAATTGGTTTCAAAAGGGTCGGAATAGTCAATGTCAACCTTTTAGTGTCCAACGTCTTCCTCAAATTGGATTAGAGTCAATTGGAGATAGTAAATGTCACCCCTTTAGTGTCCAACACCTTTCTCCACTATGGTTAGACTGGCGTGGCAATAATACATATCACCCCTTTAGTGTCCAACACTTTCCACCAATATGATTAGATTGGAGTGGGAATAGTAAAAGTCATTTCTTTGGTGTCTAACAATTTTTCAAAATGATTTATGTTGGAGTATAATTATTTAAGCTTAGATTTTTATTCTGAAATATTTTAATTTACTTTTATTTGTCTATAGTAGAAATCGTTTGTGTTTTTTCAGTAGTATTGTTGGTGATCAGAAATATAATATAAACATTTTGTATGTTTGTAATCAATAAAAGTATTATTTTCTTATAGGAAAAACATGCTAAATATTTTTCTACTTTTATTTATGTTTTCAAAGTGTATTTATTGTATATTTTAATGTTTTTAATTCTATATACTTGCAATTACAAATAAACATGTATATACGGTTAAGTAATTACAACATTTTTGTATTATTAAAAAAGTAAATTATATTTCAAAGTTATGGTTTGTTGTATATTTTTTACTTTTATTTTCTATTGATTTGACATTTTTCAACATTATTTTAAGCATATGTTTTTTCATTATATATTACAAAATTATATATATTTATACTATCATTTAATTTACACATACAAGTTTTTCTCATTTTATCACAACATTATTTGGCATGTTTTATATGTTTAATAAAGTTTTATATTTTTTATACATTTATTCAACATTTTTCCAATATTTCTCATTAATTTCTAAAGGGAGATAGTCTTTTTGAATTTCATTTAGGGGCCATTTTTGTACTGCTATTTTCTAGCCTATTTGTGTTATTTTTAGTCTATTTTCTTGGAACCAGGTCACAGTAAGGTGGTGTTGTTCGTCGGAACAGGTAAGTTCTTTTTAAGGATTTTTAATTATTTTGATGGCAGGGGGGTTTAGGTGGAAGGTCTACAAGCTTGCTATAGTGTGGTTTGTGCTTTTGTTTTATATTTAAATGTATTAGTGTTATTGTTTTACTCCGGTTTATCATTTTGGCCTTTTGTACACAATTTAGTAATGTATTGCTATGTTATGTTTGTTATATCTTGATGAATAACTGTTCTGTATATTTATTTTTGGTAAATATAAAGGGCCTCATTATGATGTTGGTTGGAGTTGCCTCCGACGGGCATCTCTGCGGTTGCAGAACCCACCGACCTCTGGTCGGCGTTCCCGAAACCGCAATTACAATGAGCCACACAAATCCAAATTTCTCTATGGGATCTTGTGTGGCGGTCCGAAACCAGCTGCAGCACTAGCTCCCATAGAGGAATTGGAGTTTCCGTACATCCCTGGACAAGTGTGGCAGGCCCCTCACAGAGCCTGCCACACGGTGCAGGGATTTACAGGGGGGCACCATAGGCGGTTTGGGCTCCGACCGCCGTCATTGAAATACGTTGATCGGAGTTCAAACCATGGATGTCGGTCGGTAAGCCTCCAATGAGAAGTTGGAGGCTTACCGACCGATATCCAAATCTGACCCAATGTGTTTTGAGGGTGGGTTTTTTAATTTTCCTGACAGATTTTTTTCTACGAGCGTTTCCCATGGTCACTGGGAGTTAATATTTCTTTTAAGGAGATCATTTTTGGTTTATAATAAACCAGTGATTTTTACATTGATTTACTTTTATTTGGGTTTGCTGCATCATTTATTTTTTTCAAACCTTTTTTCAGTTTTTTATGGTTCCTAGACACTTTGGATTGTTTCAAGGGATTACTATTGAATCAGTTAGATTTTTGCATTTTTTGGGGGCTATTTGGACACCATTTTCCCATTTAGTTGATTTTCTATTTTTTATTATGAGGTTACAGTGAAAGATCTGCAGCTACAAAACAGTGAGTTTTATTTATCTCTTTTCCTTTGGGTGGGAAATGTGACATTATTATGTGGTTGTAATGTGGAATTGTTTGGGTTATGTGTTGTAGTTATTTTATGTAATGGATTGCGTTTGTTTTTAACTTTCTTGGTTGGGGCAGTTATATTTTTGAAAAATAATTTATATCTAATTTTATTATATCAGTCTTCATTACCATTAGCATTTAAAATAATTTTTTGACTGATGTAATAAAACATTATATTAGTTTTTTTTAAATAAAACATATTTGGTGTTTTGGTTTAGAATTTGTCATAGTTTCTTAGGACTTTGGTAGGTTACTATGTATTTTTTAATATGCAAAACCAGTCCTGGGTTGCTTGTGTTCCTGTTCAGGGAGGATCTGGCCTGGCGGTTCGGACTGGTCTGCTCCTATTGGAGCAGGGTCAAGATTGATTTGCATATAGCTGGGTCCAAACTGAGAGTACATGGTGTGTAAAATTACAATGGATTGGGATGCGGCCCAAGTGATTACCAGTGGCTGAGATTATTTCCAGCATTCCATCCATCAATGTTTTGTATACTTATAGTGTGGATTGTAATGCATTGTGCCATCCTTCCATTGTGTTGTTTGTTTTGGCTTCCTGCGCCACGTTGTTTTCATAGACTTTCTACCTTGGTATTTGGAATTTGGGTTGGCTTCTGTGTGAGGAAAGATGCAGTCTGCTAACCCAAGTGTCTTTGAAATAGTCCATTAGGGATTAAGGGCCTGATTATGATGCCGGTCGGATCGACTGTCTGACCACTGTTGCTGCGATTCGATTCCACGGAGGCCAGGAAAGTTACCCCCGTCGTATTATGATGCAACCACTGCTACTGCGAAGGTCTCCTTGACGGTGGTGCAAATACCCCGAATATGTCACTGCAAGTGCATGCAAAATCACAGAAAACATGTAATATTTACACACATGCATGACATATGTAGGGCTATGCCTTGTGACCATGTACCCCATTGTTGGAGTGTGTCAATCTGTGCACAGTCCAGTCAATGGGGATAAATGCAACCTACAGACTTACCTGCATTCCGGCGCCCACAGGGTCATAGACTTCGGGGTTCAGCTGCTCTGGTATAGGGGGACCTGGAGAAAGGGATCCACGCTGGAGACTGGTTGGAAGAAGCTGATTTGGGTGAGTATGCACCCCAAATCCATCGTTTCCGATGACTCCAGGCAGTCAGTTTGACCGCCATGGTCAGGTCGTTGGAAACACACATCGTAATATAGACGGCGGTCAGAGATCCCTGTACTGCCCTATGGATGCTGTTTTTCTCTGACCGCCATCTTGGTGACGGGAGAAGGGCTGTTGGAGTCAGTGGTCTTTCAGCGGTTGGTTGGAGTACAGGAGGCATGCATCGTAATCTGGCGGTCGGACCGTCCGCTTCCGACAAGACCGCATCGGTCACACCGTCTCCGACAGAAACTCGGAATCTGGTCCAACCGGCATCGTAATCAGGCCCAAAGCTTGTCTTCATTTTGTTGGTAGAAAGAGCTTCCTATTAGTAATTTGTAGTGGTTGGCTACCTCTGTGACATGGACATAGGATAGTGCTATCCTTTTTTTATTTCAAAGGCAAATTGGCTGTTTGTATAATATTCTACACTTGGGGGCTTATTTGCATGGCGGTCAGACTTTTGTCCGACCGCCATCCTTTCGAAAATGGGACCACCCGACAGGCTGTTGGCGGTCCCGCCATAGGTATTAGGATGCGACCACCACCACGGCTGTCGCAATGCCTGTTTTGCATTGCGGCGGGTGCTGCTGGCTGCAGCACATGCCGCAGTACAAAAAGGGAACACTTCACATATCCCAGCACTACATGGCAGGCACCATGTTGCAGGGATATGTAGGAGCCCCCCCAAAACCCACAGCTGAGGGCCATGGAGGCCGCCAAAGTCCCTTTCCGCCTGCCTTTTCATGGCAGGTTTACCGCCATGAAACAGCGGGCGGAAAGGGACATTGTAATCCCTATGGCAGTGCCTGGCAAGCACTGCCACCATTGAGGGGCCTACAACTCCCTCCAACGCACCTGCGGGCTTAAGGAGCCCGTCGGATGGTGGCGGTCGGTCTTTCTGACCGCCAACCATTCACCCGCCATTGTAATATGGCAGGCGGTAAACATGGTTACGATGGCGGTGGGACCGCCACCATCAGCCCGTTGGTGGCGGTCCCACCGCCATCGTAATCAGGCCCATAGTGCAGATTTCTGGAGGTTTCTCCATATACTTTTAGTAAAACTACAGCAACAGCCTTGTATGGATGTTTGAGGGTACTTTTTTAGAATGGGTTCAATCATGGCTTGCTTAAAGTCAATGATAATTTTTGGGGGGATTAGATATTTGTTTTATGTTTTATATGGTATAAGAGGTTGTATAAGTGCTGCTTTGTTTATTTGGTAGTAGGGCATGTATAAAAGGGATATTTGTGTTTTGATATTCACCACGTATGAGTGATTGGTTTGGGACACACTTTGGAGGTCCCTTCTATCATCCCTGTTTGTCATTGGCTAAGGTATCTGCTGTAGATAATCCTCATATATAAATGCAAAATGTTCAGGTGTATGTATAAATTGGTATCTCCTAGGGGCAGGTGGAGGTCACTGGTGGATTTTTTAGTTTGTGCAATTAAATGTTTTAAAGTGAGGATAGGAGGTAGTTGCCCTGTTGTGTGTTCGGGGATCAATGTGCCCCCTCGGCCCACAACTGGAGGCCGCAAACAGACGGGGCCCTGCTAGGGACCCCCAAACACGCTTTCTGACAGGGTTTCCAAGTCGGAAAGGCCGGCATGGAAACCCTGTCAGAAACCGTGCATCATAATTCAGAAGGCGGAAACGCCTTCCATTTGGATTACTGCCCGGTCTCTGATTGCCAGATGGGCTCTTGGTGACTGTCAGAAGCCAGTTGGAATTACTGTCCGGTTTCAATTCCGACCAGCTGTAACATAATCAGCCGGTCGGAATTGAAACCGACGATGAGTGTCGGAAAGTCTTCGACCTGAGGTCAGAGGCTTTCGGACACTCAACGTAATCGGCCCCTATGTGTGACTTTGAATGGCCTCAAAGATGTGGAGGAAGGCAAGGCAATCACTGCGTTGCCTTACTCTGCACTTGGAAGGCTTTCCCACGCAACACCCATGGATTTTGACGCTGCTCCTGATTTACAAGAGTTTATAAACCTGAGGAAGCATTAGATACTTATGCCTCCAGGGGTGAAGCATAATTAGGAGAAATTTCTTTATTTCTCCTTGTTGCTTTCTCTTTCTATGTGTGCTGCAATCTGCAGCACACATAGAATAGGGAAAACGCCTCTTAGGATTGTTTCTGTGCTGGAAGGCACCCCTGCCTGCTCAAAAACAATCCTGCCCACAACACAGGCAACCTTGCACCATGGTGCAAGGGTGCCTGTGTTGGTGCTAAGCAGCCAAAACAGAGCCAGCATATGTAGAAAGGACAGGAATACACCGTATGGCATAAATATGGTGCATACCTGCCCTTTCACTTTGGCATAGGGCACTGAAGCAAGTTGACTTGCTGTGCTGCCCTACGCCAAATTCTCATAAATAAGGGCATACATATTTGCCTTGAAAATTGACTAATTTTTGGTGATTTAGCCAGATGTGATATTTGGGTCTCGGATCAGCCGCCACCCACAGAAACCTACCAAACCAAGACATTTCAGAAAACTAGATAAGCAGTGGAGTAGAGGGTTCTTTGGCTTGCATGAACCGCTCTTACCTCAGATGCCCTGCAAATATTAAAACTTTCCCTAAAATCACTCATTTGCCTCACATTTCTGTGAAGGAAAGTCTGAAATCTGAAATGATCTACAGAATAGCTACCATCCTGTATTCCCACACTTCTCCCAATAAAAATGGTATCCCACTTGTGTGGCAGGATCTATCACCAGCAAAAGGAAAGGTCCCCAAACTTGGCTGATATCTACTGGGAGGCTGCCAAGTCACCATTCTTCCTGTGCTCCATGTGGTACCTTCCTGCACTCATGTTGGAGACACTACCACTATCTCTCAGGTGCACAGAATATGCATGCGAATGGGCATCACAAATTACTTGCTGTACTGCATGGCCGTTCTTCAGAATGACTGGAATGGGAGTCATCACTGGATAGAATTTCACCTACAGAAAATCCACTTCCAGAATCTGGTCAATTATCATTTCCCTCAATATCAGAACTGCCCTCAGAGCTCTCCTCAATTTTTTAGTTAAGGCCTGGAACATTTTTCAACAATTACTGTGTGCTAGATGGATCATGAGGTACTTATACAAATGTTAATTCACTAAGAATGCTGTGTGTGTAATATGAGTGAACCCCAAAAATATATTTTTTCAAAACTCTATTATTGAAGAAACTGGGAGTTTTGCATTAGTCTAAAAAAGAAAAAAAGCTTAAAGCAAAAATATTTTGGATCCCAATCAACAGGTATTGCCATAGTATCCCAAGGCACTGAAATTAACTTTTTCTTTGTGGATGTCCTTGTTGTAAAAGGGCAGAAAACCGTCATTCACAGAGCAGTCAGCCAATGGCTGATGTCTTGGCTGAGCCATTTTCTCTTGCTGTATTCTGTAGTGGACTGAAGACAAATGTGAATGACACAACAATAGACCAACGAGTGAAGAGGGCTGATTGAAAGCTCCTGTAATATATATAGAATGCCATCATTCACCATGAAGTTAGCCAATATCTGAAATGATTGACTTATTGCCCCAAGCTGTATATTGTAGTTAGCCAAAGGCAAATGTGAATGACATAACTATAGACCACTGGTTGAAAAGCAATACTGGTGTCATTTTCCAGTCCCTGGGGGGACCAATTGTGCCGTTCTGCAGGCCCGATCAACTCCCCCACCCAGGAAAGGGAAATTCACTTAAACATAATATACCCCCTAAACTTGGGCAGGGTGGGCTGAGCTCCCCAATAAAACACTACTGGTGTCTAGTAGCCCGTTTGACAAATGTCCGTGAAACTTTGTAGACCTGTTAAACGTGTTTCATTGTCTGCGGATTAAAGCTTTGTGGCGTTCATTAAGAGGGTGCAAAGAAAGAAGGGGGATCCCAAAACGGGCTTTAAATCCAATTAGTTTTAAATAGACTTCTATATTTCGCATTGTGCGAAAATGGGCAGTCAGATTTTGCTGAAATTTGCCAGCATTAGATATTAGGGTGTGCAGATGACTCTTCTGGGTATAGCAGATAAGTAGAGGAAGTATTTTTTAAGCTATAAGGTTTTTCAACTTAGTGATATCTTGTAGCAGAATACTACTAAAATTAGCAAGGAAGCCCAAAAAATAAACTAGACTTCATATGTAAAGATTCAGATTTACTACATGAGCCACAGACACCCCCATTTATGGTCACATGCTAATGGAAACTATAAACAAACACATAATACACAGAATACATTTTAATCTACATACATTTTCTTTGCATGCTCTCTGGCTTACAAAATAAAACTGGCTCAACAAGCCAAAGCAAAACCATCATTCTTATGCACCCCTGTGCAACAAAATGACAAATTTGCCTAGCAGTGAGCCACATAAACTGTGATTTGAAGCACAAGATAATTGGCCAGTAGGAAAAAAATAATAATCTCAATTTTTATAACAATAACAGTGATTCTATGTCAGGACCGGAGGCGAGGATTATGCATTTCTTTCTTTTCTCTATTACACAGCAGTTTCAAAGATTAAACAAAAAAATGCAAACACTACATTTCCCATGAACCAAAGGGAGATGGTGTCTATGACAACCAATAACCAACCCCAAAACAGTCCGAATGTCTATATATATCCATGTTGCCTGGAGTCCTTCCTCTTTGTTCACTGCTCGTCAGTTAAGTCCCTCACCTTGCTTAACAACTCTTGGGTTGCTTAGTATTAACAGGGGACAAAGAACTGTATTTGCTGTCATTTTCAATAGCATTGCTGTTTGGTGTTATTTTCACTGCTTACGTGCAGTAGGCTTTGTCTCAAGCACCTATTTTGATACCACATGGGCACCCTAGGTGGCACTGTTTCATGCCACCTGAGGATTCTGTGAGGCGCTTTGCAGCCTTTCAGGGCAGCCCCTTACGCTCATCAGGCTCACGACACACGCTAGGGAGGCAAGTGAGGCTTTTCCTTAGTGGGGACTACTCGAGCTGTCATTTCCCTACCAACCCTCACAAGACACTGCAGAAGCAGTCGGTGATTGTTTCTCGGCCCTCTCAGGCACGTTGATTGATGCCACCTGGTGGCTGATATTGGTGCTATAACTGTACCAAGCACTTGCAAGAGGGCTGACTGTGCAAGTCATCAAGGTGAGTTTATATTTTGGTGCTCACACCGTTTTATAATGGAGTTCTATAGAGACCATGATACTCCCCTAATATGGCCTCTGAGGAGGACTGGACCTCCCACAATGTTGTATTCCTGCAGAAGTTGACAAGCTGCTCTCTCAAGCAAATGCTAGAACACTCGAAGCCCTGCAGGAAAACTTGGACAAATTAATGAACAACGTCTCCGGAGGCTCCAGGATCCTCGGTGAAATGAGGTGCAGGGCCTAGCGGCCTGTCTGTGGCAAGTTCTCACAGGGCCCAGAAATGTGACGTGGGGCACCTGGAAGGCTTCAATTGGCTGAGAGAGGTCTTCCGTAATGCGCGCATGTTGAAAAATGCACCCCACCGGTAGGAGGCTTTACCCAGGATAAACAGCCATGTTGTCACACCAGTCTTCGACCCTGAGGAGGGATCCCCCCCAAAAAGGGAAGGGTGACACAAATGAGGACGGATCCTCTGATGAGGGGCAGGACTTGGGGAGACCCCAGCACACTGGCTCTGCTGCTGGACCAAAAAGTGTCAGATTATGTGGCCAGTAAAGTGTGCCAACCCTTGGAAACTGAAGTGCATGCTGCTTGGGTGCGGAGTGTCATAGACCAGCCTTGGAATGCAAAGTTGCGGACACCTCTGACATAGACCGCAAGATGTGTAGCTACTTTGCTAAATATAGGAAGGGGCCCAAGAAGGAGATTGACTGCTCCTTGAGGGCGTGTCAATTCAGCCATACAAACTACTATTTGTAGGACATGATAATTGCCCACTAGATCAAAATATAATCTACATTTTTATAACAATAACAATGATTGTCTTTCATTCAGTTTGGCCTTCATACGTAACACAATCCTACTAAAAGTAGCAAGGAAGCCCACAGAATGAACTAGACTACATATCTAAAGTTTCAGATTTACTACATGAACAACCGAAAGACCCATTTATGGTCACATGCTAATGGAAACCTATAAGCAAATGCATAACAAGCAGAATGCATCTTAATCTACATAGGTTTCATTGCATGCTTGCTGGCTCACAAAATAAAACTGTGCCCAGGAAGCCAAATAAAACCATCTTCTTTATGTACTCCTGTGCAACAAAATGGGAAAGTGGCCTAACAGTGAGCTACACAAACTACTACATAGAGGACATGATAATTATCCCTTAGGGAAAAAAAATCTTAATTTTTATAATAACAATGATTGGCTTTCATTTTCTTTGGGCTTCATATGTAGCACAATCGTACTGAAAGTTGGAAGTCCCAAAAAATCTAGACTGCATATGTAAAGTTTCAGAATTGCTACACAAACAAATAAAAGGCACATTTAGGGTCCCATAGTTATGTAAACCAATTAACATAACAAATACAATAGATAAAAAGAAAAAAATTACATTAAATCTGATTGCCACTCTGTCGTTATAGGTAGTATTCCCAAAGATAGGGATTCCTTGGATATTTGCTCCCTAATAACTTTCCACCCATTTGACAAATCACCACAAAACTTTCCTGACTTATATCATTTTCAAAATTTTCAGATGATGTACATTTTTGTGGTGATTAGTTAAGGGGGTGCAAAGTAGAGGTGGGTGAAAAATTCTGCTCCGCCAGAGGAGTTCACAGAGTTTTGTCCAGTCTGTGTTCCACTTGGAATGCGGAGTTCTGGAAAAACTCTGCCAACGTCAGCGTGGCAGAGTTTTTTCATGCGTGCAGCTCACCAATGTTTAGTTAGTGAGCATAAGCCAGAATTTGCATCTCCTAGCATGATTTTCAGGTGCTAGAACACCTCCCGGTCAGGTCCCGGTCGGATGGCATCTTGAGTGGAAGAAAGAAGCGCCACCCTCTGGCATGCCATGTGGTGTCATTCACACTGATTTTACAGTGCAATACAAGCTCCCGGCACTAAAAATTAGCACGAGCAGCGCAACATGCCGAATTCTGCCCGCTCGAGAAACTCGGTGGAATCTCGCTGAGTTTGTATCTAACTCTGCGGAACTCTACAGAGTTAAACTCAGAGAGTTCTGCCCATCCCTAGTGCAAAGATAAAACGAGGCCCTAAATATTCTATTGTATTTGACGTTGTGCGAAAGCTGATAAATGGATTTACATGAAATATGGCAGGATTATACTATTGTGCAGAGATGATGCTTTGACCACTCCAGTTAAGGAGACTAAGGGGCCGATTCCGATTCAGGCCGGAAAAAGCACCGACCGACTCGGATCCGGAAAAAATACCGACCGACACGTACCCGTGGCGCCCGACACGCCAAGTACGATGCAAGGCGCGAAAACTCCGACCGACACGTAACGAAACCAAGTCGACCGACCGAGCCGCACGGAAAACAGCAATCCGGCCGGAAAAACACGCGAATCCAACCGACCGACACGCACCCGGAACAAATCCGACCGAAACGTACACGCTAACTCCAAACCGCTAAGTACGATGCAAGGCGCGAAAACCACGAGCGAGTCGGACGGAGGACAAGCCGGACGACCGACACGCATACAAAACCGAGCCGAAGCAACACAATACACTGCGACCGACGCGTACGCAGCATAGAAAACTGCACAAACACAGCGTGAACGAAACGGAGAACACCGTACGAGACCAATGCAGGGTCCGACTCGGTCACAAGAACGTTTCCAACACACACAAACAGCACAAAGGAAAAATCACCCAAAAAAGGCCAAACAAGCAATTACCAAGCCAATAAAAACTGGGGGGTGGGGACAGAGAACAAAGACACACCCACAACTCCACCTATATAAAGGACACAAATCACTACCATGAGCATTTGCAAATGCCATTCCACTGCCAGCACCCAAGAGAAAGCAACCACACACCCACAGCTCATCCCTCACACAAGCCACACACCATCAGCACACCAACAAATACCTACCTCACATACACCCAGCAAAACACACACTTACACACCCTCACCTGCACACCAACACACACATCACTCACCATCACCACCCATCACCATGCCCCCAAGAAGAATCACAAGTTCCTAGATTGTGAATTGGAAGTCCTGGTAGACGAGATCCTCAGGGTAGAGCCACAGCTGTTTGGCACATTGGTCCAACAGACCCCCATGTCGCAGAAAACCAAGATGTGGGAGAGGATCATCAACAGGGTGAACGCACAATCACCATGTCTGCGCACAAAGACCGACATCCAGAACAGGTGGTATGACGTGCGCAGGAGGGTCCGGGAGCTGCTCAAGAAAGACTACCTCATCAGACAATACACCGGCAGTGGCCCTCCTGCCAAGCCAGTATACCTCAGGCCCTGGGAGGAGAAGGTGCGGGCCATCCTTCCGCCAGTGAGCGTATATGGACTAGAGAACATCCCAGAGCCTGGTGAGTACACAACAAATGTACACAATTTTCTGACACAAAACACACACACATCACTGTCAAGGGGAGAGTCAAACCATGCACTCATAGCAATTACACAGCAACCAGAACAGAATCATCCCAAAATGTGTATGTCAGTCAGATAAACACAACACATGCCATCAAAAAAGTTACATCCAACCGTGCCATCACATGTACAAACACAACTACAACTACAGCTAGGCAGTGGCACAAATAGAACTAACAAACACATCCAGACATGTAGCCACCACAACAACACCAACACACAGTGAAGACCACTCAAAGGAAGGAATTCTGTGTATGCTGGCCAAGTCTGTGTAGCCAATAGCATCATGGGAGTCGCAGTCACACATATTGCCCCCCCACAACTGTCCCATCAACACCACCATGAACCATGCGCACATCACAGGGAGTGGAGAAGGACTCACAAGATGGCTGACACTGGCTACTGCTGTGGGGAGCACAAGGCCCTGCTGCCAACTGTGCACCAACAAACAGCAGGACACCACTGACTGACATCCTGAGAGACAACTTCCACTCCCTGCAATGCAAGCACGTTCCATGGTGGGATAACTGACTGGCTGTGTGGGTGGGAAGGAGGTCCGGCTGTCAACCAAACACAAGCAATGCAGACCATGTTCACACCCCAGAAAATACATAGAAATGCCCAAATAATGCAGGACAATGTGCCACACCAATATCAACCCCTGACTGTGACGACTTAGGACAATGCAATGTACAGGCCCGCACCCAGAGGCACAGTCACAACTGTCATGTGTGTCAACCATTGATGCCTGCAGAAACATGACATACATTGTTTGTGTCTCCCAAAAACAGGTGATGATGGGGACACAGCAGCAGACGCTGAGGAGTCCCAGTCCCAGGCTCAAGAGGATGCCGAGCTCACTGGCGTCGTACAGCCTCTGTCCTCCTCGGACGATGAAGAACAACCTGGCACATCCGGTGCAAGTCAACATGCAGCACCAGCAGGACCACCAGCTGCAGCACCAGCAGGACCACCAGCTGCACCCCCTGCACCCACCCCTACAATGACTGTCACCACAAATACCATCCCTGCCGACATGGACAGAATAAGGAGCAACACCAGCACAGTGACCCTGGACCAACCTGGGTCCATGGACACCACCACCACCACCAACTGCCAAGGTGGACCAGGGTTATCTGTGCGTGCCACTGCACACACTGCACATGTCAGCAGGGGTGGTGGGAGGGGTGGGAGACAGAGGTCGCTGCTTGCAGACGTTGCTGGTGTGCATGACGACCCACAACTGGTACGCATAGCTGATGCGTACCAGTCCAGCACCGGAGAGCTCAGCCAGGTAGTGGGGCTCCTCAGAGACATTAAACAGCAGCAGGCTGCCCATCATGCCCGCTTGGACTCCCACATGTCCCACGTGGAGTCACACATGTCCCGTGTGGACTCACACATGTCCCGCGTGGAGTCCAAGTGGGATGCACTGCATGAGATGACGGCGGTGCACAGGGACATTTTACAATGCCTCCGCCAGATGAACAGCAACCAGTCCACACCTCCCTGTGTGCCAACAACATCTGGTGCCGAACAAACTGCAACTGCCACAGGGAGGGAGGAGGACTCTGGCGGAGAGTCCCCTGCACCGCAGCAGCCTGCACTTGAGGGACCCCCCAAGAAGAGGGGTCGTCCGAGGAGGGAAAAGTGAGAGGCCGATGGCCAAGCGCAACTCCCAGGAAGCCTGAACCAGTTCTGGATGTTCGCCTTTGTGCACAGACTGTTCACCCTGTTGACGGCAACACTACTCCCACACATTGCATGGGGAGTACAAGTTGGACCAATGTGTCAGACAACTGTGGCCCCGATACTGGGGATCCTGTCTACCCGGACTTTCAATTCACCTAGGAACTTGGGATTGCAAGATTCATGTACAGCACAACCCATCCTATGCACTATTAACACAAATGTATCACAATAAACACACAAATACACCATACTTGCCTCTGTCGTGATTCCAACGTGGGTGCTGTTATGGGGATGATGAACTGCAAAATTACACTGTGTATGCGAACTGCAACAGCAAGGACAACACAGGCATGTGAGTACAGGCAACGTGACACACATGAGGGAGACACAGCACCAGGGCTACACGACACATACACACCTAGGCCATCTGACTCATTGCCTACACTGATGTTGCCAGGGAAGACGGTGCAATGCACAGACACCACACCCATTCCCAGTTGTAGTCAAGTAGCCCACTGGTGCAGTAAGCAAATGGCAGTCAAATGTGTGACCACAGACAACGCACATCACAAAGTGAAGCACAGGTTTATTACACAGTTGCAACATGCCGTAACCACTACAGATGCAAGGTAACCCCACCTGGTAGCGGGCACACAGTCAACAACTGTAGACGGAAGGAAGTCCATGGGTGTGGCGCACATCACCTGTAGGGACACAACAGCTACCAGCCTGGATGTGCAATCACGTCGTCGGTGGACACAGTTGACCAAACGAATCTGAAAGTACCCTGTGAAGGACAGAAATGACACACAGTCAAAAGCAATGGAGTACAGGACAGAACAGCAAAACTCATGCACAATACATGTTACAAGATACCCACCCAGAACCAAGTTAGCATGTCAACACTGTTGGGGAGTACAGCCCACCTGTCACCACACATCGCAACACACATCCAGTCAAGTAGCCCATGGACACACTCCAACAGCACCAGAGCACCACCCACACATCATGCCAACTCACATCATTGACATGACACCTCAGGATACTCACATTCAGCTAAAGAAGTTGGTGATGAGCTGTGTGCGGACATCACCATCACCATCATCATCATCATCATCGTCACTGGCATCGTGGTCCAGGCCAGGATCCTCCACAGGTGGCGGATGTTGGTCATTGTCATCCTGGATGAGAGGCAACTCCTTCCGCACTGCCAGGTTGTGGAGCATGCAGCAGACGATGATAACCTTGCACACTTTCGCAGGGGCATATGGGAGGGACCCTCCGGTCTTGTCCAGGCAGCGGAAGCGGCTCTTCAGGAGACCAAAGGTCCGCTCAATCACTCTCCTGGTCCGACCATGTGCCTCATTGTAGCGCATCTGGGCAGGTGTCACAGGGTTCCTGAGGGGTGTCAGCAACCACGGCATGTTGGGGTATCCCGAGTCACCTACGGACAGACAAGTGCACATTAGCTGACTTGGAAAAGTGGGCGGAATACTACAGATCAGATCACACACAATGGCACAAAGTCAGTACACACCGACAAGCCAGGCACGCTGGTTCTGCATCTGTGCCATCATCCTGGGGATGCGACTACTCCTCATCACAAAGGCATCGTGTGCTGAACCAGGGAAACGGGCACACACGTGTGTGATGGTCATGTCTGCAAGACACACCACCAGTGCATTGACCGAGTGGTAGTGCTTGCGGTTCCTGTAGGCCTGCTCCTGGGCCTGTGGTGGTACCAAAGCCACATGTGTCCCATCAATGGAGCCAATTACATGCGGCATCCTCCCCAGGGCATAAAAGTCACTCTTCACGTCAGTGAGTCGTCGCAGTCTAGGGAAATAGATGTACCGGTTCAGGAAGAGCAACATTGCCGCCAAAACATCGCGGAGCACACGGCTGAACATGGTCTGTGACATCCCACCAGCAGTCGCCACAGTATGTTGGAAGGTACCGGTGGCAAAGAAGTGTAGGGCTGCCATCACCTTCACCTTGGGGGTCAGCGCTGTAGGATACGGCCGGCCAGGCTGCAAATGTGGGGACAACTGCACTGCCAAATCCTCAATCAGCTGCCTGGTGAAGCGGTACCGTCGGATGCTGTCCCGTTCCACCATCGTTGCCAGGTCTGGGAATGGCCGATGGACAGCAGGAGCCCTGCAGTGCAGAGGAGAAGTAAGCAAGATTGTCAGTCACCCCACATATGCGGCATTGAACACACTCAAGATCCCAACATACATCATTATGAGGCACAACTACATGAAGTGTGCAGTACCGGAAGGACATGTATGGTACGTACATGGCCAACATCTGTCAACACGGTCCTACAGGTGGCATCAATTTGTCCCAGGTTGGCCCATTGGATATCATGATGCCGTGTCACAGTTCCCATCTCCTGCTGCCGTGTCACAATCACCCCCACAGTGACATGTGAGGACAGATGTGCCCCAGGCACCACAGCTCAACGACAGGTACATTCCCAGGGACCCTGTATTGCCACATGGACACTGGCATTACATGGAGTATCATGTATACACCACAGCAAAACAACCATGACCCCCACAGGTAGTGGTCCCACTTGCCACTGCAGGACAGACATGGACGTCTGTGACACACACACGCACAACATCAAAGTCCATGCACACACAACGTGGATGTGGAGACTGTCTCCCATTGTGCACATGAAATCAGAGACATTGTAAACACTACATGCACAAAGACTGTGGAGGTCCATCACTATTGTGCCACTGGGACACCCTGGCTCAAACATACCGTCCCACATGGGACTCACGGGGTATGTGACATGACATACACAAACACCACTGTGAAATGTGACCATGGCACATGCACAGATATGAACAGTTGCACATCACAGTGGTCACGTACACGTAACACCCAGGATCCTGTCCCCATGAACACGTGCACAGCCTGGGGGTGGCTGCCCACAGGTGATACCACAGGACAACATGTACACCAACATACACACAATAGGAAATGCAGCCTTACATGCCTTATGATAAGGTTTGGACAGGCTGTCGTGATGTAGGTGTGCCCCTCACTCCCTGGGAGCTATCTGTGGCTGGCATATGTCCATCTGAGACAGGCATGCTGACATATGCCAGTCACATGTACAGTGATGCGTTGAACTGCAATGGACCGATCGGTGCCTCTGGCCGGCCCATTGCTTTCAATGTGTGCGGGTACGCATTGTACCCCTGTGCGCGTTGAACTGCAATGGACCGATCTGTGCCTCCGGCCGGCCCATTGCTTTCAATGTGTGCGGGTACGCGTTGTACCCCTGTGCGCGTTGAACTGCAATGGACCGATCGGTGCCTCCGGCCGGCCCATTGCTTTCAATGTGTGCGGGTACGCGTTGTACCCCTGTGCGCGTTGTACTGCAATGGACCGATCGGTGCGCACCCATTGACAATGGGCTTGCCTGGCAACGGACGCGTTTTCGAATTCCGAACGAGTCGGTTGCTGGAAAATCAGTTGGTCACCCACAACAATGTTGCAAAATCATGTATGTCATGAAGTTGAAGATTTGAAGGATGCTATGGGCGTGTTTTGGTGCTGCTATTCCATGGATTGGCCAGATTCAGAAGATGCAAACGACTTGGACCTATCACTTTGGACACAAGGGACAGTATCTGCCTCTCCAGCACATATATATTGCTGGCTGGTCCCCTGAGAGCCCACTTGCCTGCACTACATGCTCCAAGACGACATCTGCCACTGCACTGCTGCTGTCTCTGCCCCTCTGGACCCTGCAATGGCACGTACTGTGGAGAGAGCCCCAGCCTTCAGCCTTGAAGAGAACCAGGCCCTGCTGGACAGCCTACTTCCACAGTACAGCAAGCTGTATGGGACACCAGGAGAGCAGGTGAGTGTCCTGTGCACTGCCTTTCTGAATGTGCATTTTGTCTGACTAGCAAGGCTGAGAGTCTGCACGCCACTGGCTAGCAGGCTCACTGAGTAGTTGTCACCCCCCATAGTGTGTAGTGACTTGCACTGGACAGGTATGGTGCAGTGACAGTGCTTCTGAACAGGGTTTTACTCCCCATGCAATGATACCATGTAGTGACTTCTGGAAAACTGTCCATGGGCAGCCGTGCACTGCCTGTGTACACCATGTGCCCCTGTGATTGCGACATGTAGATGCAACTGTGTCATGCACGGATATGTTGCATGTGTAGTAATGGCCTTATCACTTTGTCATCCTGACAGGCTTCTGCCCATCGGAAGCAGGAGATCTGGAAGGACATCGTCCGGGCTGTCCGGTCCCTGGGGGTCTACAAGCGCCGGATCAGCAACTGCCAAAAGAGGTGGCAGGACCTTCGGGGCTGGACCCGGAGGATTGCACGGGTCCAGCTGAAGCTGTCGCCTCCTCGCAGGAGGGGCGGAACACGGACCCTGACCCCCACATGCTCAGGATCCTGGCGGTGGTCTTTCCAGACCTGGATGGGCAGCTGAAGGCCAGAGAGCAGCAAGGAGGGGGTGAGTCAAAGACTGCACTGTGAACTCTGTCTAACATGCTATGTGCCCTCCTCGGGCCTGGTTAAACTGCCACAGTACAGCAGTCATGTTGTCCAGGAGCCATGTCCCTCTATTGTGCACTGCCCACTCCTCATCTGATACCCAGGTGTGGCCCTTACATGCAGGGAATACTGTCACTTAGGACTGTGTCCTTGCAGTTTGCTTGACTCAAGGTGGGAGACAGCATCTGTTTCCCTGACTCTGTGGTGGGCATCATGGGTGGGTCCATTGCTTACACAATGCCTGTATTCTGACATGTATTCAGCGTGTTACTTTGATCTGTGGTCCAATTGCTGAGCTGATCCACCACATGTGGCTGGGGTATCTGGCACACACCCATGCTGCGGGTGGGAACAATGTTTGGGCCCCAGGAGTATGTATATGACGTGTGTCACACATACTTAGCCAGCTGCCTACAGTCCAGGGCTCATCCCTCATTCATGTGGGGCTGGACAGTCATGCCTACTCCAGGCCATACAATACACTCTGTACTCCCACTCCCGTGTATCAGCTGACACATTGTGCGCAGTGATTTGACCCCTCAGGTGTCTGCCTCTGTGTCAGTGTGCTGTGGATTAGTCGCCAGGACTGCTGTGGAGTTTCTTGGTAGGGGCTCAGCATGCCACTGGAGATGTGACCATAGGAGACGATACTTGTGTGTCACATAGGTGTCTGATCAGCTGCCCATGCAGACTGGGGCATGTGAATGTGAAGTTCAGGCAGCTGTTCCCCATTCACAGCAGAGTGTGAGGGGCTCAGGTTCAGAGGGTAGTGTCACAGGTCTCCCATATGTCCAATAGGTATGACCTGGACAGATGAGGGTTGAGAGGATGTGTTGTGGGGGATGTACATGTGCACTTGTGCAGCTCCAGGACTTGCATTCCCCATGACCTACTATTGTGACACAGTGCAGAGTGTTGTTGTCTGGCTGCCAAGTCATACATCACTGAGACAGTGATGTATGACTTTGCAGTCATGCCTCCGCCATGGCATGTGTCTACTGATTGGTGAGCCTGCAGGGGAGTGACATGTGCTACATGCACACCATAGTGGCGCTGGCTATCAGGACATGGGTGCATCATGGTGTCTGTCGCTGGTATGCATCACATGCATTTCCTATTTGACTCTGGGCATCCCTTTCATCCGGAAACCTGTACTGACTCAGTGGCAAGAGCTGTGATGTGTGCATGTCCACATGCCACACCGTGTCCTCTGCACTGTCCAACTACTGTGTACTTGGTGCATGTGTCCACACTGGGGTGTTGCAATCCAACAGACACCAGACAGATGGGTGCAAGGCCATGTGGGATGTGAGTGCCATGCTTGGCATCAGACTGACAATTGGCTTCTCCTGTTCAGTTAGGGCACTTTTAGCAATGTACAACTAATGATGCCAGGGCTTGCTCTGTGATGTGCTGTGCTCACAGTGGTGTGTGCGTTTTGTGCAGGTGACTGATGTCTGTCTGTTTCCCCATTGTTTGCAGATACATCCACGGCCACGGAAGGGGACAGCTCCACGGACCAGGAGGAGCCAGAGAGCCAGACTGGGTCAGCAGCCGAGGAGTGGTCGGAGGGACCCAGTGGCACGGAGGGCGAGGGGAGCCACACCGAGGAGTCCTCAGCAGCATCCACCTCAGCTGAGGACCAGAGCAACTCGGAGGATGACTCCCTTGTGGAGGCGGGTGTCAGCAGCCACCACACCCCAGCTAGTGTTGCTGTCCCCGCCACCACCAGCACCACCACCGCCCTCCCATCGGCTCCCATTCCCCAGGTCCGTGGAGGCTCCCATGTCCGGGAGCGTGTCTCCTTTGGGCCAGGCACCGCAGCCCCTGCCCCTGTGTCCCCTGCTGCCCTGAGTGAGGAGTCTGTGTACCTCCTTCGCCAGCTCCATGTAGGCCAGACAGCCATGCTGAGTGTCCTCCATGCGCACACCGCGCTGTTGACTCAGCTGGTGTCGTTCATGGAGGGCATCTCATCGGGCATGTCTGACCTACAGAGGGGCAATAGGTCCATGGACTCCTCCCTGACGGCAGCAGTGTCCCTCCTCAAACGGTCCCTCACCCCTCCTGCCTCTGCTCCATCCACACTCCCCAGCACCTTACCCATCCCAAGCACACACACACCGGCACAGGCACACACCAGCACACACACATCCAGCACACTTACACACACGCCAATGACAAAACGCACACGCACGCACATTCAGGGGACTGAAGCCAGACTCACAGGGGATGGGGCCCTGGAACACACACACGCATCCACATGCACTGCGCAGTCCTCAGTTCCCTCTCCCTCCAAAGCACCCTCCCTTGCCTCACCTGCAACCCCAAAGTCACAGCAGCTCTTCCTCTGTGACCTCGGCCTCTTCCCCACCGATGAAGCTGCTCCAGCATCCCGGGGGAAGAGGAAGCCCACCCACACGGAGCAGAGTGCCCCTCGCCCCCGGACACCCTCCCCCAGGCGCAGACGGACTGAGGCCCCCACCCGCAAGTCCCCACGGAGTCCTAAGAGCAAGACCCCGCCACCGCCCTGCAGCTCAACCACCAGGTCTCCTTCCTCCATCCCTCAGGCCCCCACTCCACAGGTGCCCCCACCACACCCTGCCCCAGGTTCCCCCACCCACAGATATACCATCCCCAAGATGCTCCGGCCTTCTCCCCCTGCCACTTGCTCTCCCAGCACCACACCCCCCGCTGCGCTTGTCTGTGCCACTGATGTGGTGAGGGTGTCCTCCCCCTCTGTCCAACCCACCTTGCCTGTTCCCCATTCTCCTCCCCTGGAGGTAGGCACTGCAGTGGAGTCCACTACCGCCCTGTCTGACTTGGGCACTGCAGTGGCGGACCTGTCCACTGCATCTGCAGGGTCCACTGCAGTTGTGCCGGCACCCACGACATCTGAGTCATGCCCCCCAGTTGTGCCGGCACACACCATGTCAGACACCTCCACTGCAGTTGTCAGTGGCTCTCCAGCACCCACCACCCCTTCCCTGACTCCCCCTGGTGAGCCCTGATCCTGTCCCTGCGGTGCCTGGCCTGCCCCCCCGGTTGCCCCTCCTAGTGGATTGTCCCTGGTTTTGTGCAAGCATGCGTAGGGTGACATCTGCCAGTGTCACCCTGTTTGAACTTTGACAATGGACTGGCCATTGGCCTTTGCTCTTTTTTTCTGGACGTCGTTTTCATTCAACACATATGCTGAATAAAGCAACTTTCTTTTCTCTAGTGCTCATGCTTCAGATGTACATGTTGTTGGTGCTGCTAACCATGCCCTTGCTGCAGTGATGGTGATATCTGGTCTCATGATTATGAAGTGTTACTGTGCAGGAACCCATGTGGTCCAGGGGGAATGTGTCCTATCATGTGGTGTATCCATGTCATCCATAGCAGCATCTGAGGGTGTCATGTGTTCAGTATTTGGCAATGGGATTTCCTACTTACATTAGCAATTTCATATCTGTGGCTTACACCCCTGCACATCTGTTGTGCCTTCCATTGTTGGATTTGTCTACTTCCCTGACCGTGTTGCCATCTCCACTGGACATGCAGGTTTGGGCATAAATGGGGAAGGACTCATCTGTGTAGTCAGTGCAACATTGCTATACAAGTGTGTTGGATCTGTGCTGATGATTCCGTTGGCACATCCATGACCAGGCTGATGTGACGGGAGCCCTCATTTGGTGCTAATTGTTGATTGTGTGACCAAGTGCTCAGCTGACATGATGGGGCCCTACTGAGGCAACATATGGCACAGCTTTCCTCACACAGGAGTGGAGTCCCCTCATGGCAGTGTGTACACGTGTGACATTGCCTGCGCCCAAGGTGTGTGTTGTATGTGCATGTCTGTGTGTTCACTTCCATTTATCTGCGCATGCTGTGATCCCTAGTGTTGTACCTGTTTGTGATGCTTGCTGACTTGAGCTATGTTCCCCCAAAGTCTTCTCCCTGTGTTCTCTGTGATGTGGGTGCATGGCACATTACTGGTCATCAGGGTGTCACCCATAGGTGTGTTTGCTGTCAGGGCTGAGTTTGTGTGCAGACGCAGATGGGTCACAGTCAGGTTTCCCCTTGGCACTTGTTGTTTGCCCCTGTCATGTGATTTTCAGTTCGTGTTATCTTTAAGTTATTGTGACACGTTGTGTGTGTGACTGCTGGCACTCCTCAGGGTCCGGGCTGCGATGTTGGTTGTTGTCTATGTGTGTTCTTTGTGGGTGACCTTGGCTTCTTCATTGGTGTGTGACTGTGGCTGGGATCCCATTGGTTGGTGTGGTATCGCCGTCATGTCCATGTACAGCGTAGTGTGCAGTGTGTCAGACATTCAGGAGTCTTGGTGAGTGGCCATGTGTGATGTGTTTCTGCACCTTGGTTCCCACCCACCACCGTGGAATAGTCATGGGTGCATGTGCAATGTCACCAGTGCATGTGTACTTCACTGCTGCACATTGTTGGAGGTCGAGGGGTGTGGTGTTGAGTGTGTGCAGATGGGAGTTGTTGCCCAGCTGGACCCCTGCCTCCATGTTGGCCTTGGCTTACTGGCCATGCTGATTGATTTGTGCTTGTGTCGGTGTGATGGTAGTTTGTTGCTCAGGACACATGACTGTGGTTCACAGTGTGAACCACATTCAGCTTTGTCATCAGAGTGGGAATTTTATGCAGCCAAGGGTCACCACATTGTGGGGGCCCTGGGGGTGGTGCTGTGGTGTGTCTGTGTCTTGCTGTGTCAGTTGTTGTTCCTACGTTCCTGTGTGACATGTGTGTTTTGTGCTCCCTCTCATCTGACAATGCCTGCTTGCCCACATAGGGGATTTGGATCCATGAGTTACCTTAGTGTGGCAGTGTATGCACATCTGTATGATTGGTATTCAGCTCTCCTCATGTGTTGTGTGGTTACCTGGGGACACTGGCACCCCCCTCACCTGCTGTGTATGATGTCAGTGTTGGTCTGCCTGTTTGTGTTTGTGCATCTGCACCACTGCATTGGCATATCTTGGGTGTGCCATTGGCTGTATGTTGTTTGGTGTGTTTCCCCTGCTGTCCCTGGGACTCCTAGGTCATCGGTCAGCACAGTGATCATGGTTTGTGTGTCCCATTGCTGCCATGGTATGGTATCTGTTCACCTCACATCTGCTGTCTCCACAGGATATCTGCATTTGTGTGCCCATTGGTGCAAATATGTGGTTCTGCATTCTGATGGTCACTTCTGTCATTGTGTCATTGATGAATGTTGACGGTGTCAGCCCCCATGGGTGTTGTTTGTCTGCACATGGCCAAAGGAATGTCTCATTTGCACTGCAGTATTTGGCTCACCCAATTTATGTTGCAATGGGACACATACACTACTTTGCCACAGATGAGTTTTTGGTTCTGTGACCAGGAATGATCCATGCAGTTTGGCAGTTGCAGCTCTTTCTTTGTCAACACTTACCTTTTGGTCACTGTGATGATGGGGGTGTAGACCCCATTGCCACAATGGTCAAAATGTGCTTCAGCTATGGACCCCACACTTCCCTTTTGGTCACTGTGATGATGGGGGTTTAGACCCCATTGCCACAATGGTCAAAATGTGCTTCAGCTATGGACCCCACACTTCCCTTTTGGTCACTGTGATGATGGGGGTTTAGACCCCATTGCCACAATGGTCAAAATGGGCTTCAGCTATGGACCCCACACTTGCCTTTTGGTCACTGTGATGATGGGGGTTTAGACCCCATTGCCACAATGGTCAAAATGTGCTTCAGCTATGGACCCCACACTTACCTTTTGGTCACTGTGATGATGGGGGTTTAGGCCCCATTGCCACAATGGTCATGGGCTGCTTGCATTGTGGGTACCACACACATATATGTGTGGCACATGTGCTAGGGGGTCACATTGTATGTTCAAAGTCATGTTCGGTGTTGTAGGCATTTGACACAGCCTACACACGCTTGTCATGGTGGTGGGGGGATGTCTTTATCTTGCATTCCCTAGGTTGTGGTGTGCTGGTTGTGTCATGCATTGTCCATCCTATGAGTGGGGGTGGTAGTAGTGGTAGGCATCCTGCCCCCCTGGGTGAGGGTGGTAGTAGTGGTAGGCATCCAGCCCCCCTGGCTAAGGGTGGTAGTAGTGGTAGGCATCCAGCCCCCCTGGCTAAGGGTGGTAGTAGTGGTAGGCATCCAGCCCCCCTGGCTAAGGGTGGTGAGTGAGGCATCCAGCCCCCCTGGGTGAGGGTGGTGTAGTGAGGCATCCAGCCCCCCTGGGTGAGGGTGGTAGTAGTGGTAGGCATCCAGCCCCCCTGGCTAAGGGTGGTAGTAGTGGTAGGCATCCAGCCCCCCTGGCTAAGGGTGGTAGTAGTGGTAGGCATCCTGCCCCCTGGGTGAGGGTGGTAGTAGTGGTAGGCATCCAGCCCCCCTGGCTAAGGGTGGTAGTAGTGGTAGGCATCCAGCCCCCCTGGCTAAGGGTGGTGGTAGGCATCCAGCCCCCCCTGGGTGAGGGTGGTGGTAGGCATCCAGCCCCCCCTGGGTGAGGGTGGTAGTAGTGGTAGGCATCCAGCCCCCCCTGGCTAAGGGTGGTAGTAGTGGTAGGCATCCAGCCCCCCCTGGCTAAGGGTGGTAGTAGTGGTAGGCATCCTGCCCCCCTGGGTGAGGGTGGTAGTAGTGGTAGGCATCCAGCCCCCCTGGCTAAGGGTGGTAGTAGTGGTAGGCATCCAGCCCCCTGGCTAAGGGTGGTAGTAGTGGTAGGCATCCTGCCCCCCTGGGTGAGGGTGGTAGTAGTGGTAGGCATCCAGCCCCCCTGGCTAAGGGTGGTAGTAGTGGTAGGCATCCAGCCCCCTGGCTAAGGGTGGTAGTAGTGGTAGGCATCCAGCCCCCTGGCTAAGGGTGGTAGTAGTGGTAGGCATCCTGCCCCCCTGGGTGAGGGTGGTAGTAGTGGTAGGCATCCAGCCCCCTGGCTAAGGGTGGTAGTAGTGGTAGGCATCCAGCCCCCCTGGCTAAGGGTGGTGAGTGGTAGGCATCCAGCCCCCCTGGGTGAGGGTGGTGGTAGTGGCAGCATCCAGCCCCCCTGGGTGAGGGTGGTAGTAGTGGTAGGCATCCAGCCCCCCTGGCTAAGGGTGGTAGTAGTGGTAGGCATCCAGCCCCCCTGGCTAAGGGTGGTAGTAGTGGTAGGCATCCAGCCCCCCTGGCTAAGGGTGGTAGTAGTGGTAGGCATCCAGCCCCCCTGGCTAAGGGTGGTAGTAGTGGTAGGCATCCAGCCCCCTGGCTAAGGGTGGTAGTAGTGGTAGGCATCCAGCCCCCCTGGCTGAGGGTGGTAGTAGTGGTAGGCATCCAGCCCCCCTGGCTAAGGGTGGTAGTAGTGGTAGGCATCCAGCCCCCCTGGCTAAGGGTGGTAGTAGTGGTAGGCATCCAGCCCCCCTGGCTAAGGGTGGTAGTAGTGGTAGGCATCCAGCCCCCCTGGCTAAGGGTGGTAGTAGTGGTAGGCATCCTGCCCCCCTGGGTGAGGGTGGTAGTAGTGGTAGGCATCCAGCCCCCCTGGCTAAGGGTGGTAGTAGTGGTAGGCATCCAGCCCCCCTGGCTAAGGGTGGTAGTAGTGGTAGGCATCCTGCCCCCCTGGGTGAGGGTGGTAGTAGTGGTAGGCATCCAGCCCCCCTGGCTAAGGGTGGTAGTAGTGGTAGGCATCCAGCCCCCCTGGCTAAGGGTGGTAGTAGTGGTAGGCATCCAGCCCCCCTGGCTAAGGGTGGTAGTAGTGGTAGGCATCCTGCCCCCCTGGGTGAGGGTGGTAGTAGTGGTAGGCATCCAGCCCCCCTGGCTAAGGGTGGTAGTAGTGGTAGGCATCCAGCCCCCCTGGCTAAGGGTGGTGGTGGTAGGCATCCAGCCCCCCTGGGTTAGGGTGGTGGTAGGCATCCAGCCCCCCCTGGGTGAGGGTGGTAGTAGTGGTAGGCATCCAGCCCCCCTGGCTAAGGCTGGTAGTAGTGGTAGGCATCCAGCCCCCCTGGCTAAGGGTGGTAGTAGTGGTAGGCATCCAGCCCCCCTGGCTAAGGGTGGTAGTAGTGGTAGGCATCCAGCCCCCCTGGCTAAGGGTGGTAGTAGTGGTAGGCATCCAGCCCCCCTGGCTAAGGGTGGTAGTAGTGGTAGGCATCCTGCCCCCCTGGGTGAGGGTGGTAGTAGTGGTAGGCATCCAGCCCCCCTGGCTAAGGGTGGTAGTAGTGGTAGGCATCCAGCCCCCCTGGCTAAGGGTGGTAGTAGTGGTAGGCATCCAGCCCCCCTGGCTAAGGGTGGTAGTAGTGGTAGGCATCCTGCCCCCCTGGGTGAGGGTGGTAGTAGTGGTAGGCATCCAGCCCCCTGGCTAAGGGTGGTAGTAGTGGTAGGCATCCAGCCCCCCTGGCTGAGGGTGGTAGTAGTGGTAGGCATCCAGCCCCCCTGGGTGAGGGTGGTAGTAGTGGTAGGCATCCAGCCCCCCCTGGCTAAGGCTGGTAGTAGTGGTAGGCATCCAGCCCCCCCTGGGTAGGGGTGGTAGTCGTGGTAGGCATCCAGCCCCCCCTGGGTGAGGGTGGTAGTAGTGGTAGGCATCCAGCCCCCCTGGCTAAGGGTGGTAGTAGTGGTAGGCATCCAGCCCCCTGGCTGAGGGTGGTAGTAGTGGTAGGCATCCAGCCCCCCTGGCTAAGGGTGGTAGTAGTGGTAGGCATCCTGCCCCCCTGGGTGAGGGTGGTAGTAGTGGTAGGCATCCAGCCCCCTGGCTAAGGGTGGTAGTAGTGGTAGGCATCCAGCCCCCTGGCTAAGGGTGGTAGTAGTGGTAGGCATCCAGCCCCCCTGGCTAAGGGTGGTAGTGGTGGTAGGCATCCTGCCCCCCTGGGTGAGGGTGGTAGTAGTGGTAGGCATCCAGCCCCCCTGGCTAAGGGTGGTAGTAGTGGTAGGCATCCAGCCCCCTGGCTAAGGGTGGTAGTAGTGGTAGGCATCCTGCCCCCCTGGGTGAGGGTGGTAGTAGTGGTAGGCATCCAGCCCCCCTGGCTAAGGGTGGTAGTAGTGGTAGGCATCCAGCCCCCCTGGCTAAGGGGTGGTGGTAGGCATCCAGCCCCCCTGGGTGAGGTGGTGGTGGTAGGCATCCAGCCCCCCTGGGTGAGGGTGGTAGTAGTGGTAGGCATCCAGCCCCCCCTGGCTAAGGCTGGTAGTAGTGGTAGGCATCCAGCCCCCCCTGGCTGAGGGTGGTAGTAGTGGTAGGCATCCAGCCCCCCCTGGCTAAGGGTGGTAGTAGTGGTAGGCATCCAGCCCCCCCTGGCTGAGGGTGGTAGTAGTGGTAGGCATCCAGCCCCCCCTGGCTAAGGGTGGTAGTAGTGGTAGGCATCCAGCCCCCCCTGGCTAAGGGTGGTAGTAGTGGTAGGCATCCAGCCCCCCCTGGCTGAGGGTGGTAGTAGTGGTAGGCATCCAGCCCCCCTGGCTGAGGGTGGTAGTAGTGGTAGGCATCCAGCCCCCCTGGCTAAGGGTGGTAGTAGTGGTAGGCATCCAGCCCCCCTGGCTAAGGGTGGTAGTAGTGGTAGGCATCCTGCCCCCTGGGTGAGGGTGGTAGTAGTGGTAGGCATCCAGCCCCCCTGGCTAAGGGTGGTAGTAGTGGTAGGCATCCAGCCCCCCTGGCTGAGGGTGGTAGTAGTGGTAGGCATCCAGCCCCCCTGGCTGAGGGTGGTAGTAGTGGTAGGCATCCAGCCCCCCTGGCTAAGGGTGGTAGTAGTGGTAGGCATCCAGCCCCCCTGGCTAAGGGTGGTAGTAGTGGTAGGCATCCAGCCCCCCTGGCTAAGGGTGGTAGTAGTGGTAGGCATCCAGCCCCCCTGGCTAAGGGTGGTAGTAGTGGTAGGCATCCAGCCCCCCTGGCTAAGGGTGGTAGTAGTGGTAGGCATCCAGCCCCCCTGGCTAAGGGTGGTAGTAGTGGTAGGCATCCAGCCCCCCTGGGTGAGGGTGGTAGTAGTGGTAGGCATCCAGCCCCCCTGGCTGAGGGTGGTAGTAGTGGTAGGCATCCAGCCCCCCTGGCTAAGGGTGGTAGTAGTGGTAGGCATCCAGCCCCCCTGGGTGAGGGTGGTAGTAGTGGTAGGCATCCAGCCCCCCTGGCTAAGGGTGGTAGTAGTGGTAGGCATCCAGCCCCCCTGGCTAAGGGTGGTAGTAGTGGTAGGCATCCAGCCCCCCTGGCTAAGGGTGGTAGTAGTGGTAGGCATCCAGCCCCCCTGGCTAAGGGTGGTAGTAGTGGTAGGCATCCAGCCCCCTGGGTGAGGGTGGTAGTAGTGGTAGGCATCCAGCCCCCCTGGCTAAGGGTGGTAGTAGTGGTAGGCATCCAGCCCCCCTGGCTAAGGGTGGTAGTAGTGGTAGGCATCCAGCCCCCCTGGCTAAGGGTGGTAGTAGTGGTAGGCATCCTGCCCCCCTGGGTGAGGGTGGTAGTAGTGGTAGGCATCCAGCCCCCCTGGCTAAGGGTGGTAGTAGTGGTAGGCATCCAGCCCCCCTGGCTAAGGGTGGTAGTAGTGGTAGGCATCCAGCCCCCCTGGCTAAGGGTGGTAGTAGTGGTAGGCATCCAGCCCCCCTGGCTAAGGGTGGTAGTAGTGGTAGGCATCCAGCCCCCCTGGCTAAGGGTGGTAGTAGTGGTAGGCATCCAGCCCCCCTGGGTAAGGGTGGTAGTAGTGGTAGGCATCCAGCCCCCCTGGGTGAGGGTGGTAGTAGTGGTAGGCATCCAGCCCCCCTGGCTAAGGGTGGTAGTAGTGGTAGGCATCCAGCCCCCTGGGTAGGGGTGGTGGTGCGCATCCAGGCCCCTGTGTGCATATGTGGCATTGGTGATGGGCATCCCGCCCCTATGGTGCTGCTGTTGCTGGTGTAAGTATATTCAGCATCCCCGTGTGTGTGTGTGATGTGTCGTGTACGTGTTGTATGTGTTTTGTGGTTGGTGTCTGGCTTACCTTCTGCGCCGTACGCGTCCGTGCCTGTTCCGGTAGTAAATGTAGAATATTGGTATGATCGGGACGAAGGGATTCATGGTTGGTTCGTGTCGTTCGTCCTTCTCGTTGCTTGGCGTCGTCCTCGTCGCTTCGCCTCGTCCTCGTCGCTTCGCGTCGTCCTCGTCGGTGCCGTGTTCGTCTCGGAGCCGTGGATCGTGTTGTGGCGCGAATCGGAGCTTATGTGCGCCTCTCCCGGATGCTTTGACGTGCCGTGCGTAGCGACGGGTTCGGAGCGTACGGAAAGCGCATCGTACTTGTCCGGCCGGACGGGGCTGCATTTTCCCTTCCGTGCGACTCGATTCGGCGTTTCCGGATTCGCCTCGGTCGGAGTACAGGACCTGGTTTGGGTGAGTACGGCTCGGCCGGATTTTTGCTGTTGTGCGCATCGTACTTGCTCGTTCGGTGTACTGTACGGATCGGTCGGGAAACAGGCTTTCGCATGGCTTTTTCCCGACCGAATGGTATTGGGTGCGCCTCCGACCGAGATCGGAATCGACCCCTAAGTCTTGGTCCAGCCTCTCATTCCCATTAAAACCCAACTTTATTTCTATATGCATGATAAGACACCGTAGAGGGTGTGTTGTAGGAGGACTTTGTGTTCTTGCCTATCTCTGTACGAATAGCATTGGCAAAGAGCACTGGAAAGTCTTTAGGTCTTCACTGGCAAAGCTAAAAGGCAAGACCTTTGACTTTGCCAGTGCATTTTTAGGTTCTATTCACTGCTCACTGGATCTTTGAGACCACCAGCTTATTTTCCGTAGGCTGCTACACAGCAGAACAAAGACTATGGTTTCCAAGGAAGAGTGTAGAAATTAAAATAAGCCTTGTTTCTGAAGAAACGGTAAGAAAATCACAACTTAAAGCAATTCACCAAACTCGTGCTTCTAAAGTGTTTGAGTATATGTCTTTTATTGGAAAAATATTCCCTGCTTCTTAATTTGATGTCTTCAGTGCCTGATATCCCGGCATGGCTGTGGTGAGTGACTGACAGCCAGCCTCCCAGAGATCCCTTTGCAGCAAACCTCACGAGTGCCATTCCCCAAACCGACTTCAAGATTTTGTGCTATTGTTCCCCAAGTGTTTTGGTCTAAACATTGTAACGTACACAAATGTGTAACTTTTGGAGCTAAATTCTTCTTATGGCCCATGCACACATTCCTTCCATTGTTTACTGGTTAATTCTCAAGTTAACTATGGTAGAAGGAAGATGTTCATTTTTAGCCGCCATCCCTTTTCAATCTTGAAAGCTGCAAATAAATATTCTCCTCACAATCTTTTCTCTCCACAGGAAATTCTGAACGTACAGGAACACTATCACAAATGAAATGTGTAATTTCTTCTAATAAATATCAGCCAGATAAGGCTCTGAGTTTGATAAAGGATGAATTTGCCTTGGATTTGAAAAGTATTGTGCTCGACCATCAGCGAAAAATCACAGGATAAAAAGGTTAGTGGCACTTCTTCTGTTGCATTTAATTGGTTGAAAAGAAGTACTTGTACCTGCACTTGAGGGAGGAGGTAGGATGCATTATGCAGCGCCTGCATCCCCGTTCGACTTGAAAACTCTAAGACCTGCGCAAATTGATGCAACTTTGTGTTTGCCGTGCTGTAGTTTATAATTAGTTCTCACTAACTTCTTGTGCAGGTATCTATTTTTATGTTGGACATATGCTGAATTAATTGTACCCTCTCACGTGTTGGGCTTTAGTGCCCGTAAAAGGTGACTCGCTTCTGAAAGCACTGAGACTAACGGTGTCTATCAAAGTGTGCACAGTTTCGTGATGCTCCTCCGTGTTTCCACCATTTCGTCACAGTATCAGTACGTGTCCCAGACTTCAAAGTTTGTCCTTGTGCCCTGGTTGGTGAACAGAATTACACTTGACTGGGATGCGGCCCGAGTAATTTCCAGTAGCTGGATGCTCTCCATCAATATCTTTTTTTGTATATTTCAGTGTGATGCCCTAGGTGGGACTGGTATGCCCAGACCTTAGTCCCTGCATATGTGCCACTAGAACCAAGCTATACCAGACTGATGAGCAGTAATATGGGAAAAACTAGTCTGGGGTTGCTTGTGTTCCGATTAAGGGAGAAAGGGGCCAGGCAGTTCGGTTGGACTATTCCCATTGCTGCTGGGTCAAGACTGATTTGCATGGGTGCGCCCAAACTGAGGTGGCATGGTGTGCAGAGTAACAGTGGACTGGGACGCAGCCCTGAATAATTGCCAATGGCTGAGATAACCCAAGCATTCCATCCTTCCTTTAGGTCTCGCTTAGCGAACGCAGCCGCATGCGCTGCTTTGCCTTGCGCGGAGACTATTGTTGTCGGTTTGGTGCGCAAGGGAGACAAAACATGTGTGCGCGCGGACAGGCGATGCACGCGCATGGCGCTCTCCCCTTCTGGCGCCTCCTCTCTAGCAATGTGCACGCGTTTGCTGTGCGGGCATGGCGCTTCGGCGCGCGCTCACTTTCTTTACGGCGTTTCCTAGGTCAGCGCTTGTTTTTAAATCTACCTTTCTCTGCTTTGCAAATGTTGCCATGTTTTGTAACTTAAGATTCTCATGTTATTGTGAGGCGTCCAACACCTTTGAGTACTGGCCGCGCTATATAACATTGCAGCAGCATAAATAGTTAAATGGACGAGGTCCACTCCTTCCAAACCTAAAAAACAGCGGTTCCCATTTCAAAATGGCACCCGACATAAATTCATACTCTCTTCTGTCCCCTTTCTATGTCTATTATGCTTGTCACTTTCACTGCGATTAGCGTCGCGGCAGGTGACGCTCACCTCGGCACCTCCCTCCCGCAGGAGGAGACTAAACAAGGAATTGAAAGCTGGTACCCTTCTGATCTGGGCTATGTGCCCTCTGAACTCTTACCATGTCCCGGTGAGCTTTCCCCTGGTCTGCGTCTGTCAAAAACGCGCCAGCCGTCACCTGCTGCAGCACTACCTGGGCCACTTCCTGCAAGAGCGGCTCAGCTTGGACCAGCTGAGCTTAGACCTGTACCAGGGTCAAGGGGGCTTACGAGATATCCAACTGGACATTTGGGTATAGAGCAATCGCACATCACAAGCGCTCGCTTCTTGTGAGGAGAGTAAACACTTTTTAGACGATCGCTATAGATTTGAAAAGCTGGTGACTCCATTAAAGTATATGGATGCATTTACTTTTGTCAGGTGGGCAAATAGAAGTAAATCCAGAGTGGCAACCCGCCACACAAAAGTGAGTGAGTTGGTTGGGTAAGAGTAGTGAGATGAGAAGGGGAGGCTATTTAAACACAGGAGACAATGAAAAATTGAGGACAGCCAACTAGACTGTACAAATGGAAAGCACGAACTCTCCGGGTTCAGGGACAACTTTGACATGGTGAGGAGAGTGCGTGAGATGAGAACATAGCAATACATTGCACTCAAGATTACAGTCATAAGACGTATGGTTCTGGGATGTTCACCTGGACTATATAGGTGAGGTCATCGTATCGTAAATGACTGTTTTGGGGGTGGTGCAGTGCTTAAAGTGGTATATAAAACGTTGTGGGGATGGGGTCTCAGGACGGGGCATGGCCAAAGACACGTGACTAGGAATCCTGTTGAAGAGGGTTGGCCAATGTAACAAGCATTTGCAATGCACATAGGTCTCGCATTTATGCGAGTTTGTTGGCTATTGACATTGCAAATGACAATGCCTTTTATTTATGTTTTAAAAACGAAAACAAAAATAAAGCCATTGTCATTTGCAATGTCATTAGCTCAAACTGCCGCGTAGAATGCGAGACCTGTTGCATTGCAAACTGCTTGTTTGTATACTAGTCGGTGAACATGCTCCCTAGCTCCTCAGACCTTGTATCTGTGTGCAGTATGCTCCCTACATTTTTGTTTATATGAACCAATCTCCTGTCTGCCCTGTGTTCCCCATGCTGGCCTCACATACTGTCTGTCCATGTTCCTTTCCACCACTGTGCATGAGTTTAGTAGAAGAGCTTACCTTGCTCTTTGCCCAGTCCCAAATTCCTGTGTTCTTTCCCTCATTTTAGCTGGACACTCATGAGAACACATTACCGGGAATGAAAGGTTAGCCTCCAAGACCAGCTTTCTAGAACTCTCACTTGTTGCTAAATCATACAGGCAGACCGCATTGGTCATACTAGAAATTGTTTACAAGGCTGATTACCACTCTGTGTACCTGATCAGCACACTGGATGAACCAGATTGGTACTTAATTATTAGGTAGAAACTGCTAAGGTGGTCCCACAGAGCAAGTTCAGCCAGTGCAAAGAGACGCTTAATTTAAATGTATTGTCTTGTATATTGTTTAATCCTACTTAAAGAAACCATACAAAGAAGGAGCTATGCCCACAAACAGTCAAAGAAATAGACTTTCTTATGATGAACGCACTAACTTGACATCCAAGTGTAACTCCGATCTTGACCACTGGCGGTTACCTAGCTGCACACAGCTCCTCCTTCCTAATGGCTCCCGTTCCCTGTGCCGTCATCCACACAGCTGCAGGCACGCAGGGCCCTGGGTCTTGCACTGTCATGCTAGGCAGCTCCTCTTCCTGCATGGCAGTGCAGCTTAGATGTTCCGTGCGGCGAGAAGAAGCAAGCCTACTTCAGATACCGTAGACCTGTTCTAACCTAGAGAGGAACATTAACAGAGTGTGTCCTGGATCAGAATTTGCTGCAGGGAGTTACTGTAGATCTTCCTTTGAAGTTGACACACATACAAACCCTCTAGCTGGAAAGGGAGCTCAGTATTTATCTTTAACTCGGGTCAATGTGGGAAAGCTCTCCGCATGGCTGTGCCACATAACAAAAAAAAAATCATAACGTCAACAGAAGCCAAAGTGAAATCTTTTTATCCAGCGTTTTTCTTCCCATACACTCCACAAATTATCGGATGGGTGGGCTCCAACTGGTCAACAGAATGCTTATTGTACGGCGGGTCGCTCACACTCCCTGACTGGGGATATCCAGGCTTTTTCAGACAGACCTAACTGCTCTCACTCTGCCCCGTGCAGGAATTCCATGTTATTTGGACTTATTCCCTGAACAGACACTGCAAAATTGGAAATCGCCGCTCGAAAGCTGGCATTTCCACTCCTGATTCTCGTGGGTAATTCCCTATAGTCACATCTAGTTTGCCACTCAGAAATGTCACCTACTTTTTCTCTGTTAAAATGTCCTGGAGGAAACCACCAGGAATGCTGCTCTTTCCCACATCAGTTGTAATTCCCGAATCCGTACTTACTCACCACTTATTACAAGGGCCAAAGTGGGGAAGCTGGAGATGGTCATGAGGAAATTCGAACCTGACTGAGCCAACAAAACAGTTCATCTCAAACTTTTGTCCAAGAGCAGCAATCAGGATGACAAGCAACCAGGTGTGGATTCCCTACGGGCGCTGCAGAGGAAAGCTACTTTGAGGGAGGTCATGCCCATAAGTCAATAAATAGGGGAAACTTCAAGCATGTGCTTCATTCAACATGTATGACAAATAAGCCATGCCAGGCAATTTCACCTGGCTTGGTGCACATGAATACATTAAAACTGAAATTAACTGGAAAAACAAATGTTAAAGTGATGTTATATTTAGGTGAAAATGTCAGTTAAGTACGATTTTAAACTAAAAACCCCCACAAACTCCGTGATGTTATCAATGATGTAATTTGAGATGTCATCAGTGATATCGAATTATATAGAACTTGTTGTGTCATAAGCAGTGCATGGTGGGGGTATAAGTTAATGGTTGTTAGAAATGGGGGTCTCTAGTTGGCCGAGGTGGGTACCTTTGTGCAAAATAGGGACCCTTGCTTCTAGTCAGGGTAAGGGCATACACTCCTAAAATAACCCCTGCTCACCCCTTGGTAGCTTGGCGCGAGCGAGACGAGGCTTATCTCCAGAGGCAGTGTGTAAAGCATTTGTGAACACATACAGTAATACAGTGAAAACACTACAAATGGACGAATATGCCTCTTTATCACGCTTGCCGTCACCCCGCATGTTGTTACAACGCGGTCGTTACAACTACCGTGTTGTAACAACGCATGTCTATTCCCCGCAAGTCGTAACAACGACTGCGGAGGGAGCGGCTGGATGTTGGAATAGTATAATTTACTATTCCAACTCCAGTCTGTGCGGACAGTAGGGGAAGGTGTTGGATTTTAAATCCAACACCTTCTCCCCCTCGGCAAGTCGTTGTTACGCCTTGCGGAGGTCAATGAGTTAGCGTTGTTACAACGCGGTCGTTGTAACGACCGCGTTGTAACAACATGTGGGATGACGGATTCGTAGTAGGGGCTGTTTACCCAAATGGACACCACACCAGTTTAGAAAAAATAAGTAATCTTTATCTAAACCAAAACAAGACCAAACGACAAAAATCCACAATACAGTTATCAAGATATCCTTAAAAATAGGTTATTCACTCAAATAAAGTTTCTAGCAACAAATAACTCCACCTGGAGTCATTACGATGTCGTGACAGATGAAAATCCCAAAGAACCGGCGCCGACCGCGAGGTGCCTGACGTCGGGCCCGGAGTCAAGCAGACCCACAAAGAACAGTACCTTGGAATTGATGAAAACAACGGCGGCGGGGAGGTGATGCTTCTTTGGCGCCTGCGCGTCAGTTCCTTACGACCCCAGGGAAGGTGAAGCCTCTGTTCCATCCCTGCCGGTGCAGGGGAGGTGAGACGTCTGTTCCTTACTGTGTCGGGGAGGTGACGTCACAATGGCGGCGAGGGCGGCGGTTCGCTTTCGACGGTGCAATTTAGATGAATTCAGGAGTTGCCCACGTCGAGGATCGGCTCCGCGTTGATGAAGCACCGGGCGTCGGTGCTGCGGTGCGAGTCGGGACGTTGCCTTGTGGACGTCACGAGCGGTGTCCTCAGCTGCGGTGCAGGCAGCGGCCTCGCTGATGGCTTTGGAGTCGATGCGGCACGGCATCAGCAGGCGACGGGCCTACGGTGCAAGTCGGGGCGGTGCGTCGTGCTCTTCACAAGCGGTGCCCACGGCTCGGTGCAGGTTACGGCGTCGCTCGCCGGCATCGGTGTTGTAATTTCTTTCTGTGGCAGCTGAAACAGCAGTTCCAGATGCAGAGAAGACAGAAGGGATGAAGTCTTTGTGTCCCTGAGACTTCAGAACAGGAGGCAAGCTCAGTTTCAAGCCCTTGGAGATCTTTTCTTCAAGCAGATGACAAACAGCAAAGTCCTTTTTCTCCTTTCCTTCGCAGCAAGCAGCCACTGCAGGCCAACCCCAGACAGCAAACAGCACAGGGGCAGTATTCCTCCTCAGCTTATCCGGCTCTTCTCCTTGGCAAAGTTTCCTCTTGATTTCCCAGAAGTGATCTAAAAGTCTGGGGTCTGGGCCCCTCTTTATACACAAAAATCCTTTGTTCTCTGAAGGCAGAGAGTGTCTGTACCCAGCCAAAACCAGTTCTGTCCTCACTGGTGCAGCTTCCTGGCAGGGGTGGAGACAGCATTGTTGAAGGCAGACCAGGCCCATGCAGGTGAAAGTAAATCTCATCCCCCTACTCTAAATGCAGCCCAGGTCTATTCAGCCCAGCCCTGACTCATCAGGACTTCTGGAGCCACTGCCCTCTCCAGCCCCTGTCATCCAAAAGCCAGACATGCAATACACAAACCTTGCAGAGGCACACTGGATGGTTAGAGTAAGAAAATACCTACTTTCTAAAAGTGGTATTTTTCAAGCACGAATGTAAAAATCATCCTTATTAAAAGATGCATTTTAACATTCCGAGTTCAAGCATACTAAACTTTATGTTCGAGGCATGTGAGCTGTAGATCACATGCTTTGCATAGATCGCCATCTGGTGTTGGGCCCGGACGTTTGCACTTTGTTTTTGTTCGAAGAAGTCTTTCCAGTCACGAGGTAGGTGACTCCTCCTTTCGGTGATAGTGCGCATGGGTATCGACTCCATTGTTAGATTGTTTTTTCCGCCATCGGGTTCGGGCGTGAATTGCTGTGCTCCGGTTCGACACCGTTCTCGGGTTCCCTCGGTGCGCAATCCACTACCCTCAACGGTATTGTTTCTCGATCGCGTATTCCTCCCTGTGCGTATCAAATACATACTACAACTTCAATTGGAAAACTTCGTGCACGAGGCCCTCGGGCCTAGCCGCGTCGACTGAATTCCGCAGTAGATGGAACGGACTCCATTCCAATTCTGGCCCGGGTGCCATTCCAAGTACCCCTGCACCGATCTTCACTACGTGTGCAACTTGTGTTTATCCCCGGAACGCAACGAAAACAACTGCGAGGCCTGCCGATCCTTCCGATCAAAAAAGACGCTCCGTGACCGTCGGGCTCGACGGTCGCGAGATACAGCAACAAAAGGACTCCGCTCCAGACCTATTCAGAGAAGAGGCTGACCAAGAGTTCCTCAAAGCACATGAAGACGAGGAACTACAAATCGACGTCTCTGAAGAAGACTCGATATCGAGGAGGACATCACACCCGGTTAGCGCACCGTTAGTACTGAGACTCCTCTGACCCCATAAGCTCCAGTTAAAAAGGCTCCGGTCCCTCCTCTGCCTTCGGGCCAAGGTCGGCACCGAGATAAAGTTTCTAACGCCCCGCCTTCGGGCCTCGGCACCAAAACAGTTAATAAAGCCTTCCGGCTCGGGATTGAGCCGTTCTTCCGGATCCGAAAAGACTTCGGCCCGAAACAAAAGTCCTCTGATCCCTCCAAAGCTTCGCACCTGAAACACACTTCGGAACCGAAATCATCGGAGCAGAAATCCTCTGCACATAAACCCTCGGCTCCGAAAACTTCGATACCGAAATCTTCCACGTCGAAGATTATAACTCCGAAACAGAAATCAGTTCCTCCTCCATCTAAAGAACTTGTTTTGGACCTTCTGCCTGCATAAACGGGCCCCAAACAAAAACAACTGGTTATAAACCCTAAAACAGGGCATATTTCTGCAAAAATACCACAAAAAAGGAAACCAGAACTTGAGGAATCTTATCATATCCCTCTAAAAAGAAAGAATATGGGGATTAACACTTCTCCTCCACCTCTTTCTGTTTCCTCACCTCCTCCTCCTATTGATCCTAACCTTCTCATAACACCCACACATTCTCCAATACAACAGGGTGATGATGATGGGGATCTACATTACGACACACAGGGGATGTATCACAACTTTATGCTCCAGACCCTTGGGTAGATTATACCACAGATCCTAATAATGATCCGGATCTATACCCATCTAAACCTTCTCCTCCTGATGATAATGTGGGTTTACAGAGTTACTCAATAGAGCTGCGGAATATCACGGGGTGCAACTCCATAAGGAACCTCTTGAGGAAGATTTCCTATTTGAGACACTGAGTGCATCACAAAAATCCACACATACACTACCCATGCTCCAAGGGATGTTAGAAACATGCTGATGAGGTGTTCAAAGACCCAGTGTGTGCTAGGATACTCACACACAGAGTAGACAAGAAATATAAGGCAGCTCCTACAGACCTGATTTTTATAAAAGGTCAGGTTACACTAGATTCTCTAGTAGTCTCAAATGCTTGCAAACGGGCAATCTCTCAGTCATCGGAGATGCTCCACCTCCAGACAAAGAATCTAAATTGTTAGATGCATCAGGCAAAAGAGTACCAGCACAAGCGGCCAATCATTGAGCGCATAGCCAATATGCAAGCACTCTTGGCAAGATACGACAGAGCCTCATTACGATGAGTTAGAGCAAATAATGCAATATCTGCCTGATGAGCACAAATCCAAGGCACATGACCTCATACAGGAAGGGAAACTTATTTCTAACACTTCAATTAGGTGTGCTCTGGATGCAGCAGACACTGCCTCACGTGCTATTAACACCAGCATTCTTCTTAGACGCCATGCGTGGCTTAGAGTGTCAGGGTTTAAACCGGAAGTCCAAACAGCTATTTTAAATGCACCTTTTGATAAGAAACATTTATTTGGACCAGCGGTGGACACTTCATTGGAAAAAATGAAGAAGGACACTGAGGTAGCTAAGTCTATGGGAGCGCTACAAACACCATCAAATCGTGGGTCATTTCGCCGATCCTTTTATAGCGGAGGTTCAAAGTCCATTTCTTCTGAAGGGGCCTCTACCTCATACAGAGGCAATAGATCAATCACCTTCTACCAGAGGTTATTTTCGAGGTGGATTTCGTGGAAGCAATGACAAAGGAAGAGGGGGCGGTAATACACCCGTACTTCCCCAGCCACAAACAAGCAGTGACTTGCTTCTTTTGCCCTCGACCATCCCCACACCTGTCGGGGACGTCTCTCAATTTTTCCCAGTCTGGAATTCAATCACATCAGACAAATGGGTTTCACAAATTATCCAATCTTGTTACTGCCTGGAGCTCACAAGCAACCCTCCAAACATTCCACCAAGAACACACAAACTATCTCCAGGACATTTACACCTACTCAAACAAGAGGTACAATCTCTTCTGGAAAAAGGGAGCTATAGAACCCGTCCCACTACAATATCAGGGGACAGGAGTGTACTTCTCTTTATTTCCTAATTCCCAAAAGGACGGTTCTCTCAGGCCCATATTAGACCTCAGAGAATTAACCCTCTACATTCAATCAGATCACTTCCATATGGTCACTCTCCAACAGGTACTTCCTCTGTTACAACAAGGCGACTTTATGTCCACTCTGGACTTAAAGGATGCATACTTCCATATTCCAATGCATCCTGCTCATCGCATATACCTCAGGCTTGTAATAGCAGGCAGTGGCGTAGCTAGGCACTCGGGGGTGTTGGTGATGATTTATCCGCCACCCCAAAACTCGTGCCCCTCCGCACCCCCCCGCCCCTTGCTACGCCAGTGATAGCAGGACAACATTATCAATTCAAGGTGCTTCCAGAGTGTTTCCCAAATGCCTAGTAGTCGTCGCTGCACATCTGCGAAGACAACATGTTCACGTCTTCCCATATTTAGACGACTGGCTTATCAAAGCCAGCACTCTCTCAAAGTGCCTACAGCACACTCAGGCAACAGTCCGCTTACTGCACAACCTCGGATTTACAGTCAATCTGGCAAAATACCATCTTCAGCCCTCCAATACACAAGCTTATCTAGGAGCCACTCTAAATACTCAAACAGCTCTAGCCTCACCCCAATCCAGCCAGAATTCACAATATTCAGGCTTTCGTTTCAAATTTCAACCCAACCGCTCATTGCCAGCTCGGGTATTCATGCAACTACTAGGAATGATGGCATCTTGCATCATGATAGTTCCTTATGCAAGGCTGCAAATGCGTCCCCTTCAAGAATGTTTAGCACGTCAGTGGAATCAGTCTCAGGGTCTATTAACAGATCTGGTTTCGGTGGACGGCCGCACTCATCGCTTCTCTGCAGTGGTGGAATCCACACAACCTTACAAAAGGGCGGCCTTTCATCGACCCAATTCCACAGACAGTACTAACAGCAGACGCATCGCTCACTGGTTGGGGAGCTCATCTCCAAACTCTCACAATTCAACGATTGTGGAGCCAAAAGGAAAAGCTCCTACACATAAATTATCTGGAGCTGTTAGCACTATTTTTAGCGCTCAAAGCCTTCCAAACTCACCTTCTAGGCAAAGTTGTCTTAATAGGCACAGACAACATGACAGCAATGTATTACATACAGAAACAGGGAGAAACACACTTCCTCCAACTGTCACACCTTGCACAAAACATTTGGAAATGGGCCATTCATCACAAGATTTATCTCCTGGCGGAACATCTCCCAGGAGTGGCCATCATATTGCAGATCTCCTCAGCAGACAGAGGCAGCAAATTCACGAATGGGAACTTCACCCTCCAGTTCTCCTCCCTTCTTTCAGATGTGGGGCTTTCCAGACATAGATCTGTTCGCACACATCAAAATGCCCAAACTTCGCCTCCAGGTATCCACAACCATTACCCAAAGGCAATGCCCTATGGATGAACTGGTCAGGGATATTTGCTTACGCTTTTCCGCCTCTCCCACTCATTCCACTAGTGGTTCAGAAGCTCAGGCAAGCATCCCTCACACTAATCCTAGTAGCTCCGACTTGGGCTCGTCAACCTTGGTTCACTACCCTCTTAGAGCTATCAGTGGTTCCTCATCAAAAACTACATCTCACTGATGATGACTGGCAGGAAGCTCTTTCCTCCCTCGGGAGGTTGCCATCCCCATGCATCTCCGACTTGTCCAACTCAAAATTCTACATAGAACTTTCCTAGCCGCACACATACTGGTTAGGATGAGCCGTCGGCCAGATTCTAGCTGTCTCAGGGGGTGTGCTTCCGATGGTACTTTCTTTCATATAATCTGGGAGTGCCCGCGACTACAGCCTTACTGGGAGAAAATTGTCTCTGAGTTAGCGAGGGTATGTGGAAAGCTATCACCACCTCCCCACGGCTTTGTTTATTGAATGTATGGGAGGCCACCGACCTGACGCAAACGGAACGTACATGGGCATCTCTGGGATTTGCCCTGGCAAAGAGAAATATTGCCCAGGGGTGGGGGACCGGAGTTCTACCGAAACACTCAAAATGGGCCAATGATATGGACAATGCCATGATTGCGGAGAAGGATGTGTTCAAACATAGAGGTTGTCCCGCGAAGTGGGATCATAAGTGGGCAAAGTGGAATATGTCCCGAGGCGAAATTTGTATCTCTCCCTCAGTTGAGTTGCGCAGGAATGCCACTGATGATCTTCCTGTCTAGTGCTATAATCCATTGCGATGTAAGTTGTGCATCATGTATAGATACTTTTCTTGGCTATGCTGCTGCTGAATGGGTTTGTGGCCTGTCACTGTACTGTACCATCACGATTGTTTAATAAAAAGAAAATTTAAAAAAAACAAAAACTACATCTCACATCCAGTCTCCTCACACAGAGCCATGGAGAGATAAGACATCCAGATCCCAAACCTCTCAATCTTGCGATCTGGCACCTGAAGTCATAGAGTTTGGTTATCTAAATCTTCCACCAGACTGTATGAATATTATTAAAGAGGCTAGAAGACCTACTACAAGAGCTTGTTATGCAGCAAAATGGAAGCGGTTAGTTATTTTTAGTAATAACAACCTCATCAATCCACTTGACGCTTCTACTCAAAATATTATTTGTTATCTGCTACATTTACAACGTTCAAATTTAGCGTATACGTCTATACGCCTACATCTCGCTGCAATAGCTGCTTATCTTCAAAACAGACAACACCTGTCACTTTTCAAAGTGCCTGCTATTAAAGCTTTCATGGAGGGACTCAAAAGAGTTATTCCTCCAAGAATTCCGCCGGCCCCAGCGTGGAATCTTAATATTGTACTTACTAGGCTAATGGGTCCACCATTTAAGCCTTTACAGAAATGTGAGTTACAGTTTCTCATTTGGAAACTAGCTTTCCTCATTGCTATCCCATCACTCAGGAGAGTAAGTGAGCTTCAGGCATTAACCATAGAAGAACCATTTTTACAAGTACACCTAAACAAAGTGGTTCTTTGTACTAATCCTAAATTCTTAGCTAAGGTAGTTTCTGCCTTTCACATCAATCAATATGTTGAGTTGCCTGTGTTCTTTCCTCAACCAGATTCTGTGGCAGAACGTGCTCTACATACTTTAGATGTGAAAAGAGCGTTAATGTATTACATAGAAAGAACAAAATCTTGAGGAAGCTGTTGTAGAACGGGGCAAGATGGCGACTGAGTGAGCTCGGTCGTTGGTGGCCTCCCCAGTGATGGCGAGTTTTGACTAAATACAGGATAAAGCGGACCTGAATGGCGCTCCGCCCGCATAGAATTACCCCCATAAAGAAGCTCGCATTAACGGAGCGCTGCTTACCGGAGATTCGGCGGGGGGCTTCGGTGCTTGCGAAGATCGCAGAGCAGCTGATTGCTGGCTGCCGCGGTCTGGAGCTGGAGTTGGCCCGGATTCAGGGCGTGAGAGGGAGCGGAGGAACCCGGCTGACCGTGGGTGTGGAGGTCGACGATATGGCTCCGAAGACGGGTCCAAAAGCAAAAGGAGGTCCGGTGCAGCCCGCTCCAGTGGAATCCCCAAGACAGCCCCTGCAGCAGTGTATGGCGGATCCAGATCCGATCCCTGCCGCGCAGGGTCGCCGGCAGCAGCGTGTGAGGACGGAGAATGCCCAGGAGGGGAAGGGGAGGGGTGCGGGTGCACAGCCCCAGCCACCCCGGCCCGCCACTATAATTGACATGCTCCGGGGCACAGGGATTAGCTCAGCTTCTGTTGCAGCGAAGGAGCAGCTCTGCAGTAATAAAGAAGATGCCTCTAAGGGGCCAAATATAACTGGTAAGCCGCCGCTGGGTCAGGGGAAATACCGGAATCTGAGGAAATAGAGACAATCACACTACAGACACAAGGCATTATTCTGTCTAACACTGAAAATGAGGATGTGAATGTGGGTGAATCAGGACTCACCGGGGCGTAAGGCATATTGAGTTATTAAATGAGAAGGCGATGCAACAGGAGGAAAGCTCGGGACTCCGTTTAAATTCAAGGGGAAAAGAAAAAGAAGGTAAAAGGCCCCTAAGACGCGCAGGATCCTACAGGGGGCAGGGAGAAGGAGGTGGATTCGGAAGCAAATTACTTTTATTCACTTTCCGATGCTACTTGGTCTGGACTGGGTTCAGGTCACGGGACTAATTCAGAATCAAGTGAGGAAGACAGTATCTCTGGTATGGATACGGAAGGGAGAGATAGGGATAGGATTACACCTAATAGAAAAACACACCTCCGGTCCGGGAGAATGGGTAACCCCAAACAAAATGATCTTAGATGGGATTATTCTACAGGAGATCAACTGGTGGGGGTTCGGAATCAGCCTAATTTAGAAGAAGGGCCGGTAGGCTCACCGGTACTCTCCCCCACTCTAGAATCCATACTGCAGTGTGTTATGGCACACAGGGAAGAAGCCCGAATGGAAAGTAAGCGCTCTCAGAACGCTAATCGGAAGCTTCAGGGTGCAATTAGAAAAATTGCTAGAACTTGTAATGATATAAGTGACCGGATGACGGAGCTCGAAACAAGGACAGCTGCACTAGAAGAGGATATCGCAGGTTCAAGAGGTCAGGCTACTGCACACGAGGAGCAGCTCTCTGACATTCAGTGGAAACTTGAGGAAGGCGAAAATCGCCAAAGAAGGAATAACCTGTGTTTTTTGGGAATTCCGTAGGGAAGGAAGGCTCCGATGCACGCATTTTCATGGTCCAGCTCCTGGAGAAATCTTTTCCGGAACTGGCAGGATGGAACTGGGCTCAAGAAATACAAAGAGCACACCGAGTTCCCTTTAACATTCGACAGCCAGCTCGCCCAGATGCCAAACCTCGAGCTCTTTTGGTGTATTTCGGAAATTTTTTGTTGAGACAGAACGTGTTTGAAAAGGCTAGACCAGAAACACAGAGGGCGGCTGATGGATTTACTTTTTTACCAGGCTGGATTTTTGCCACGTTACAGTGGAGCGAAGATGGCGGCTGCGGCAAATGATTACCCAGTTCCAGGAGAAGGGAGCACAGGCCTTTCTTCTTAATCCGGCTCGGTTGAAAGTCATTTGGAAAGAGCAAACTCGTTTTTATATCAGAAATTAAGGCCAAGGAATTTTTGAACGCAGGGGGTGAATCTTGGTTGACTTTGTCCCTTTTTTGGCTAATTGACAGAATTAACGGCTAGAGAGTGGTTAAAAGATGTTGCTTCTTCCAAAAAAAAAATATATATTTTTTCTTTTTTATTGTTTTTCTCTCTCTAGAAAGTGTGATTAAATACAGCAATTCGTGTGGGGTGGGGTGTTCATTTCGGTCTAGGGTTTGACATTTAGGTGAGATTAAAACACAGAAAGGCATGGTACGCCATCACATGGGAAGGGAAGGGGCCACCACTCATCACATACAGACCTAGAGAGGTCTGCTGCAGGGAGGGGGATGGGAGGGTAGGGAAGGGGCTACAGGGGGAGAGGGGTGGGAAGGGAGGGTGGGCGAGAGGGGGTAGGGGGGCAAAAAGCAGAAAATCCAGGAAAGCAAGCTAGTTGGACAGAAGACAAGATGTACCAGTGGTAGCAGCTATACTAGAAGGAGGGCAAGAGAGAGGTTGAAAGTCCAAATTAGGAAGCAGGGAAGCCGCAATTATGAGTAGGCTGACAATATCCACAATTAATGTTGGTGGACTAAATGATAGGGGTAAAAGAAACCGGGCCGGGGAAATGCTCCGAGCACTTGGTGCTGATATTATATGTCAGCAGGAGACACACATTCCCTGGCAGAAAAGAGGGGTTAATATTATACCAGGCTACTCTCAAGTTGTTTGCTCAGCCCAATCCACCAACACCAGAGGCGTGGCTATACATGTTTCTTCACGACTTTTACCTATTAACCGAGTTAAGGCAGATAAATGGGGCCGGTGGGCTATTGCTCTTATACCTAGTCATTGCACTATTTGTACACTATACGGCTCCAATATCGATGATGCAGAATTGTGGGTAAAGTTGGAGACGGAATTAGCGGCCTGGCCAGCGCCTTTAATTATATGTGGGGACCTGAATATTCATATAGATACTGGGGAGTGGGGTAGGGGAGGGTATATAGGAGGAAGCCTCAGGTTTATAAAGCTCTAAAAGCTCTTACAGAAAGTTATGGTCTGGTAGATATGTGGGCATGTAAAAGAATGGGGGATCCAGGCTTTACTTATTTCTCATGCCCACATAGGAAGTATGTCAGACTTGATTACTTCTTGGTATCAGCCTCTCTTATCGAGGAGTGCAGATCAAAAGACTCCCTAAGGTCCTCTCGGACCATAACCCACTGGTAATGAGCATTGAGGCCCCGACACATATAAAGGGCCCGACGAAATGGACGTTCGATAAAAAATTATTAGCGATCGACGGATTTATAGAGCATATTAGGGGTGGACCAAACAGTTTTATGATATGAATAGATATAGTGCATCTAGAGAAATGGTTTGGGACGCATATAAGGCAGGGCTTAGGGGCGAAATAACGAGGTTTGGGGTATTCCATCAGAAACAACAAAGGGATGAAATACAGGCATTGACAGAAGAATTGAGTTTGATGGAGCGACAACATATTGCTGCCATAGCACAGAAGCAGAAAGATCAGCAAACTAGTTTAGAGTTAAAAGTAATTAGGGTTAAGGCGAAAATTAATGGAATTTATAACAAGAAAGTGGCTGAAAGATTTCAAATGGCAACTCGGGATAACTACAGAGTACGGGGAGATGGCGGGGAAACATCTGGCATTGCGAATGAAACAAAGGGCAGTGGCAAACAATATTTTACAATTAAGAGGGAAGGATGGAATAATAGCTATAGATTTATCAGGAATATTAAAAATACTTACTGACTTTTATCAGGATCTCTATCGCTCTAGGGATTCCAGATCTGATGGATTGGGGGTAGAGGTGGAGAATGAGGCCCCTCAGCTCCTGGAGCTAGAAGTAGATATCACACTGAATGAGGTCCTTGAGGCTTTAGGGACGATGGCTTCAGGTAAGGCATCGGGCCCGGATGGGATCCCGATGGAGATTTATAAAGCTCTAAAGACAGAACTAATCCCATTATTGCTGGATCTGTTTTTGTCGGGTACAACATAAGGGGGTCCCGCCACAATCTTGGCAGGAAACTAATATTGTAATATTTCTGAAGAAGGGAAAGGAGCCGGAAGATCCCGCTGCATACAGACCAATATCATTAATCAACACCAACGAGAAATTATACTCCAAGATATTGGCTCTGAGAATGTCTAAGGTAATTGGGACCCTAGTGAGCCCATGGCAGCACAGCTTCATCCCTGGTAGAAGTACCACGGATCACGTTCGAAGGGTTATTTCTCTATTTGATATTTCCGCAGCCACAGGGACACAGATGTCTTTGATATTGCTGGATGCACAAAAAGCATTCGATCAAGTAGAGTGGGCGTACCTGTGGCAACATTTAAGATCTAAGGGATTTGGTACAAGAATAATAACTGCTATTCAGGCGATGTATGTCGAGGCACATGCTAAAATTCAGCTAATGGGGAAGGAGTCTGGCAGGATTAAGATCACTCGGGGGCGAGGCAGGGTGCCCATGCTCCCTATCTTATTTGCCCTCTACATAGACCCCTTGATTAGATCCATGTTGGCGGATCATGCAATTAAACCAATAGTGATCCTGGGATATCATACAAAAGTACTAGCCTACGCAGATGACATCGCGGTTGTTACCCCAGACCCGCAGAGTGCTATAGACAAGATCGAAAGGCTCGCGATAGAATTTGGCAAACAATCAGGCTATAGTCTAAACACCGACAAGACACAGATTGTATGTACCAGAAATACGCAATTCCAGGATGCACGCAGGACAGATGCAGCTACATATTTAGGGATAGCCATTACCGCAGAGGTCGGCTCGACGTGGGAAATAAATTCGGCTCCTCTCTTTAAAAAAATGGAGGGGGACCTCAAGCGTTTGGATAATCTACACCTATCTATTATTGGCAGAGCAAATGTCATTAAAATGACGATGTTTCCTAAGGTGTTCTATCTATGTCGGTGCATACCTATAGAACCGGAAAATTCCATATTTAAAAAGGCAGAGGGAATGTTTTCTCAATTTATATGGGGGTATAAGAAAATTAGGAGATCTTTAAAATCCATGACCTTACCGCAACACCGTGGGGGCTGGCAATTCCTAATCTTCTATATTATTTCTGGGCAGTAACGCTGTAACACATGAGTATATTATTTAGGCCTCAAAGCTGGGACTCGGTTGGGGTGGTGGAGGTGGACAAGGAGACCCCGCCATCTATTTATGAGCTAGCAGTTGGTAAACTTGCTCCAGGGCTAGTGTTAAGGCATCTGGAAGGCAGCTATTATAAGAAAACCCGTTTTAAGATTATAAGAGCTGCCTGGAATATATGGCGAAAGATTAGTAAAAATCTGGAAATACCCAGAATTCAAAGATATACATGGTTGTGGCGCTCATCAGCCTTCCCGGTCCCCTTTTATGATAATACAAGTAAAATATGGGAAAAGGCAGGAATAAAACAGATAGGTGACATTGCCGACCAGAATGGGGTCGTTTCGCTTGAGGCACTCCAGATACGATATGGGGTAGATTCGAGCACTATTTTTAAATATATACAAGCGAGGGAGTTGATAAACAAGCTGGTCCTGCAATTCACTAACTTGGCTCGAATCCCGTTATTAGAACTTTTGACGAAAAAGCAGATTCGTGTTAAGGATGTGTATACAATATTGTTGGAGGCCACCCCGGATGACATCTGTAAAGTAGAAAGTGCATGGGCAGCTAAATTGGACAACCCGGATATAGATATTTGTAGGTCATTAGAGCTTTCTAAGAATTTTTTTTAAGTGCAAATCTCAAAGCCCAAACCTATAAAACATTGTTCAGACTCTATTTTACCCCAGCTAAACTTTGGGCGTGGGGAAACGGGATAATAATAAATGCCCAAGGTGTGATCAGGGACCAGCTGATATAATTCATATGTTTGCTGATTGTGGTAAATTGCTGGCCCTGAAGGAGGGTATTGAACAGTTTTTATGTCAAAATCTGGGGCGGGCAGTATCTCTAACATCAACCATGTTGATATTGGTATTCGATGAAAGATTACAGCTAGACCCTACTCAAGGGTATTTATGCTTTATGGCGACAGCTGTCTATCGTATTTTGATTGCTACTATGTGGAAGGATGTAGATCCACCAACATATCAGGCATGGTATGCTAGACTGTATCATATATTTAATCTAGAGATGGCACTGTATAAATGTAAAGGTCGGAGGGGGAGGGCGAGGGGTCGACAGGTATGGGGTTTATTGATGGAAGAGTAGGGGGAAGGGAGGGAGGGAAAAACCCCAAAAACCAAGAAGCCCGTCAGCGGCGAATGTAACGGGCACCCCTCTCCACAGCTAGACAAAGAGGAAGACAGCCAGCCACACGCACTGCACTGTCGAGCACAGATCTTGCGTGTACCATCTGCACAAAAGAGTTCTTCCTTAAACAAATAAGGCTTCCAGATTCATTGTATCACATCAAACGTGCACACTTTAGAAAGTATTGGTTGAAATTGCACTGCTTTGGGAACCTTTCTAAAAAAAATTTTTAAAAAAGAGGTCCTAGATCCCTAATGAAGTTCAAAAGGATCTGGTCCAGCTTTTATTGGGAGTAGCCCTGGCACAAAAAAAGTATAGAAATGGAGCAAAACTTAGATTTATCTTTCTATTGTTATATATTTTATAATATATTTCCCCTCTTTGTTCTCTCCTCCTCTGTTCGCATAAATATGTATGCTGTTTAAGTTATTAATGATGTATATGTCGTGTTTTGAATAATATATTGTCAAAATATATGCTGGCTCCACTGAAAGAAAAAAAAAAAAGAAAGAACAAAATCTTTTCGTAACACCAACCATTTCTTTGTGGCTTTTGCTCCACCACACAAAGGCAATCCCATTTCTAAATCAGGTATTGCAAGATGGATAGTTAAATATATCCAGATATGTTATGCAAAAGCTAAGAGAACTTTACCAATTCCCCCTAGAGCGCATTCTACTCGCAAATTGGGGTCTTCTATGGCTTTCTTAGGAAATATCCCCATAGACGAAATCTGTAAAGCTGCAACATGGTCTACACCACACACATTCACAAAACACTATTGTGTAGATGTGCTAGCTAGACAACAAGCTAATGTGGGCCAGGCAGTTTTACGTACACTATTTCAAACCACTGCAACAGCTACAGGTTAGCCACGGCTTTGGGAGATTACTGCTGTATAGTCTGTGCAAAGCATGTGATCTACAGCTCACATGCCTCGAACAGAAAATGCTACTTACCCAGTATGCATCTGTTCTTGGCATGTAGAGCTGTAGAATCTCATGCCCCCACCCACCTCCCCGGTTACCTGTACCTGTTCCAGTACTATCTTACTTGGATAACTACACATGGACATCTCTATTCTACTCTTACTTACTCCATTCTCACCCTCTACGGGAAAACAATCTAACAATTGAGTCGATGCCCATGCGCACTATCACCGAAAGGAGGAGTCACCTACCTCGTGACTGGAAAGACTTCTTCGAACAAAAACAAAGTGCAAACGTCCGGGCCCAACACCAGATGGTGATCTATGCAAAGCATGAGATTCTACAGCTCTACATGCCAAGAACAGATGCATACTGGGTAAGTAGCATTTTCCTTTTCTACCTTGTTCCCAGGGCCAGTTATGTTTATAAGATGTTATAAACAAACTCCCCATTCTGTCCTATGGGAGCAGGTAGCCTTGCAATAGTGAAAACGAAATTGACAGTATTTCACTATCAGGACATGTCGCACACACATCAGAGCATGTCCTACCTTTCACATACAATCCACCCTGCCCACAAGGGTCCCTTTGGGCCTACCT